>JAVYIG010001580.1:0-320387 GCA_035222895.1 Strongylocentrotus droebachiensis | reverse complement strand
GTGGGTTCTTGTATATAGCGCTCATGTCTGTCAGATTTGACACTCCTGGCGCTCCCGATTATTACCCTGGCTTTAGCACGGCTGCTATTACGGCGCTCTCGCATTTCAAGGAATTAATTCCTGTCAGGTACCCGTTTACATCACCTGGGTTGTGTGTGGCAAATGTAGATCAATGTCTAATCTTGCCAAAGGACATTAGTGCCGCGGCGGGACTCGAACCGCGGACCTTGTGATCGACAGTTCGGTGACATATTCACTCGACCACGACACCAGTAGTGTGGTTATCATTGGTATCATTATTATATTATTATTATTAGAAGTAGTAGTAGTAGTAGTAGTAGTAGGAGAAGTAGGAGTAGTAGAAATAGCAGTAGTGCATGTAGTTGTATTATCATCATCATTATAATTACAAATACAACGAGACCAACTTGCTGGACGATTAAATTATATCAAATTAAATCAAATTTATTGAAATGGAATCCACAAATTGGGATTATGTACATACAAAAGTATCAAAGTATCTAAGTATCAAATATTTTTTTACCATGGGTTACAAGTGAATTGTTTAAAATTCATCAAGTATACAAATAATCGATATTCAATTACAAAAGGAGAAGCAAATACAGTTTGGGATAATCACCGATGCACTAGCACTTACAAAAAATATCAAACCAAGTTAAAGTGAATAGTCAAATTTCAGATCATCATTGAAACGAAAAATAAAAAAACGAAGAAGAAGAAGTAATAACAGGAAAGAAAGGGTTTTATCCCCCCCCCCCCCACTCCGTGATCGGAGGGATATCATGCATGTTACCAAAATGTCCGGTAAAGGGGTACTTTTCACGCACCGAAGCCCGGCTCGTAGTACACAAAAGCCCGTTTTACACACCGGACTTGGGGGGTGTTTTCAAAAGGAGGGAACATGCATAAATTATGCGTACCCTAAATAACACTGAGTGGGGGGGGGGGGGGGTTCGACATACCGCCAAACTCATCCTATAATTACAAATGAAATATCTATTTTGAAACCAGTATTCTTAAATCTCTCAGCAAACATGCTACTGATAGAGGTGATACAAATCTTAATCATTATATTGCATTATATACAAAAACTTCTTTTAATTAATTGCAATTAAGTTACAATTAGGTGAATTATTGAAAATTGCAAAAGGAGAAGCAAATACAGTTTGGGAGAATTACCAATGCACTAGTAATTACAAAAGAAAAATCAAACCAAGTCAAAGCAAATAGTCATATTTGAGATCATCGTTGAAACGAAAAAAACAAAGAAGAAGAAGATATAGCAGGAAAAAACATAAGTGTCATCTAGGACAAAAGTTGATGTCGCCATACCGCCAGATTCTTCCTATAATTACAAGTAAAATATCTACTTTGAAACCAGTATTCCTAAATCTATCAGCCAACATGTTACTGAAAGAGCCTGATACAAATCTTAATCATTATATTGCATTGTATACAAAAACTTCTTTTAATTAACTGCAATGACATGAGAGGGATAAATTCATTTGTCTTTTTGACAAACTCTCAGAAAATGTACTCTTTTGGTGCAATACGGCAGTTTTACGACGTCTTTAGCGGAAAGACTCGTGAAAGCGGCCAAACTCAGCGTTCAATGGCACAAGTCTTGTAGGATTCTGGAGGCATAGAGAGCCCAGGGTGACCTCGCATGCTGTGGGTTGGTTGGTCAGGAGGAAGCTTGAATTCGAATTGCTGGAAGAGGCTGGCGAATAGCAAAAATGTCTCCATCTTGGCAAGTTGCATACCAGACAATCACGACGGCCTGTCAGGAGAGGAGGAAAATGCCGATATCTAGTAAATTGATGAATGGGAGAATTATTGTAACCATTCTTTTTCTCACGAGCCATTTACTATAGAATTCAGACACCCTTTCTACAATAATATATAACGCAATCCGCCCAGTGCCTCCTCGCATGGTGGATTCGCTTAAAAGTTATTGAAATTACTATCAACATGACGTGAGAAATTTTGCACAGACTTGAACACGATCAATACCTCATACCCTTCACTTTTCATATTTTTCAATTCCTAAGAGTTGCTTTTATGTTTGCCCATACAACGCTTGCATAATATTGTGAGTATCGGGTGTAGATCATACAGTATATACTGTTCCCCTTTAAACTGTTTTCAGGCTCCAATTGTCTCTCATGGGAGAACTCTACTATATTAATATGACAGCTAATTATGGAGGAAATATGAACGGTTTATGAGGATTGATGATATACAATTACGAGTTCATTCCCTAAGAAAAACACGGGCTTTCTTACCAATGCTGAATGGCATCCAAGCCTCGTTCTTGACGACTGTTTGACCATCAGCACTGAGAAATCTGTCTGGGTTGAATAGCTGAGGATCACACCACTCCTTGGGATCATGATGAACAGCCACAGGTTAGGGATAACGATGGTCCCCTTGGGAATAGTATAAGGTCCAAGGGAGACATCTGCAGACGTCATGTGAGGCAGAGCGACCGGGAGGACGGGACGGATGCGCATAACCTCCATCAGGGTGGCGTCGCAGTAGGGAAGGTTTGGGCGGTCACTGGTGTTTGGTTGTCGGCCACGCCAACAACTGCATCCAACTCATTTTGTACCTATTGGTGGAAAAAAAACACTTCAAGATTTAACTCCCCGATACACGTATTTTAACAGATGTCTAATTCTCACTTGTCGGGAAATGTTATTCTTTATCGGAAATAATTATGCAGGTTCTTAGTTTTCATAGGTCACCCTGTCAAGCTATTCTCTCTCAGTCATTCTTTTCCTTTTTCTCTCTTTTCTCTCTCTCTCTCTTTCTTTCTCGTATGTCTTGTAAAGTCCATGATCTATTGATCATGATGTTAGTGCTTGTACTTATACTTGATGAATAAGATCAATCAATCGATAATTCAATTAATCAATCAATCAATCATTCTATACCTTCTTCTGAACATCTGGGTGAACAGCTAGGTAGATTATCGCCCATGAAGTCATCACCGCTGTGGTTCAGTACCCGCGGCAAAGAAATCCAACACAATCCTCCAGAACGTGTCCATGGAGTAATCTTTCGAGATGTCGTGTGCTAGGAACGCGTCAACGAAGTCCCGGATATTATCTTTCTGGAAAGTTTCTTGATGGTTGTAGAGATGAGACATGATGAAGTCCCTTAGCTTGAACGTGCAATCGCGGTAGGGTTTGTACCACGGAGTATGAACAAGTGATTCAAAGACATTAACTGGATCAGTATCTGAGACGAGGCCAAAGATATCCACCATTGCCTGCAGAGCTCCAATAAATTCGGGATCGTCGTACTCATATCGGCGACCGAAGACTAGCTGAACTATGACGTTAGCAGTTGCTTTGTTCAACAAAGCCGATGGATCCATGGGTTCACCATGTAGAGCCTTGATTTACTCAGCCAGATAACGAGCCTCAAGGTTGATCTGAGGGACAAGGCTCTTCTTACCAAAGCCGAAAGAGCGGAGAGCAGGAAGAGAGAATTTTCGCTGGTCATCCCATGGCTTGCCATTACTCCAAACAATGGCAGCTGTAATTAGAAAGATGAAGCAGATTTGGTTTAAAATAATACAGATACAAACCCCGGCCCCCCACTCAGGGGTCGGAATGACCGCATGCGTGTTGCCAAAATGTCCGTAAAGGGGTACTTTTCGTGCGACAAAGTCCGGCCCGAGAATTGTAAAAAAAGGGGTGTATTTGACTTTTCACCCGGAGATTTCTTTAAAAAGGGGGTGTTTTTTCTTTTTTTTTCTCATCATTTGGACTCCTGAGAAATTATTCCGATTTAGGGGGGTACATTGAACATTTTTCCTGATTTAAGGGTCTCCAAGGCAGGAAAAGCCCGCGAAAAGCCCGCGAAAAGTGTTGGCAGTCCTCAGATAGGGGTGCTTTCAAAAAGAGGGAACGAGCATATGCGTACCCTAAATAACACTGAGTGGGGGGGCCGGGATACAAACAGCCTCAACTCTGTTTGCCTTCATACACATGGAATTTTGTAAGCAAGAAAAATGTCTACGTTTGCAAGGTTAGTTTCCTTTTACATCGTAAAGGTTATACTTTATTATATACAAATTCCATATACGCCTTTTTGAGAAACCACAAGCGGGATGCGGTATATAGGCCTACTTTACCATTCTTTTATGCCCAGGTACGAATCGGTCTGAAAAGAATTCTCCCGACTTCACCAGAGCTTGTTTCATACTCGCCCTGTCGTTCAAGACAACAAAGAGAAACGGGACTCGCCGAACGCTGAAAACGGGCCCATACTTCCTCGCCAAGTCACGAAAGCCTCATGAATTAGACCCGAGTTCGAATCGGTATCCGATGATTGGCAGCAACCATGGCCCGGGTGGAAGGTTTTTTGGACGCCCGAACGAACCATGAACAGAAGAGAAACCCTAAAACTCCGAGTAATACTGACGTTGATGATAGGAAAAACATATTTAGTCTTTGACGGATGAAGATGACATTAAAATGATGAGTATACTATGAATAGTGTACGTAAATGTATCCCATCAAATCGTAGTGAATCTGATAGGTCATTGTCTAACTGAAATAGCCAATATTGACATGAAACAAACACTCCAGTGCTGTTCAGTCTTATAACGATGGCCAAGGAATTTAAATATGTTTCTTTCCCTCTCATGTATGGAAGCAAAATGTTCACCCATAACGCTCCTCGATCATGTCAGAGTCAGAAATTGGGGTATATACCCGATCAGGCGCGGATCCAGGGGGGGGGGCTGAGCGGGCCTTGGCCCCCCCCCCCCCCCCCCCCCCCCCCCCGCTAAAAAAAAAAAAAAAGAAAAGAGAGAAGAAAGGAAAAGAAGGGAAAGGGAAAGAGGAGAGAAGGAAAAGAAAGAAGAGGAAGAAAAAAAGAAAAGGGGGAAGAAGGAGATCGGGGGGCCAAAAGGGCCTTGACTCCCAGGCTGTTGACCCCCCCCCCCCCCGCCCCCCCTCCGCCCAATCAAAAAAATAAGAGAGAGGAAGGAAAGGGAAAGAAATGACATAATTCCGAGATTTTTCCTCACTTTTTAGTAAATACGTTTGTATGTGTTTGTTGGAGAATGACAAATTACTAAATTTACAGCCAGGCAAGAAATATGATTCTTGAGATTCCTACATGTCAGGCCCGAGGTGGGGCGGGGATCGGGAGCCTCGAGCCCCCCCCCCCCCCCCCCCACTTTTTTGAAAAAGTATATTAAAGAGAAATAAAATAGAATGAGAGCAAGAAAGAAAGAATAGTTAACTGCCAGTGTTAAAAATTAATGAGGCATCTAAATATGCTCATCTGACCGTGATTAAATGCCTAAAACCCCTAAGCTCCCGGGGGCTCTGCCCCTTGATTCCACCTAGGACCCTACGGCGGGCCCTTAGATGCTCATCTGACGGTAATTTAATGCCTAAAACCCCTAATTTTTGGGGCTCCGCCCCCTGGAACCCACGCCAAATAGTGACCTGCCAGTGTCATAAAATAGTAAGGTATAACAAAAAATGCTCATCTGACCTTAAATAAACGCCTAAAACCCCTGAGCTTCCGGGGCCGGCTTAGCCGCCTCGACCCCACCAGGGGCCCTAAGGCGGGCCCCTGAATGCTTATCTGACCGCAATTTATTGTCTTAAACCCCTGAGCTTGCGGGGTCGGACAAGGTATCAAATGTGTTTATCTGACAGCAGGCAGGCACGTAGCCAGGGGGGGGGGGCGGTCCCCCCAAATCGGAAGAGGACGCAGGAAGAAATAGGAGCAGACAAAAAACACCTTTGAAAAAAGGATTAAGAGTATAAAGAACGGTACAACGCATCGTCTTCTTTCTCTAATAATTTAATGAAACGTCAAAGCTTCGCGCAGGAGGGGAGGGGGGGGGGAACTGAATTCAGACAAGGATTAAGAATCGAGAACAGTACAGCGAATCGTCTTCTTTCTCTCATAATCTTGTGAAACGTCAAAGCTTCCGCGCGAAGCGCGGGAGTGGGGAACCTGAATTCAGACGAGGATTCAGAGGCGAGAACGGTAATACGAATCTTTAATGATTTAATGAAACGTAAAAGCTTCCGCGCTTTGCGCGGGATGGAGGGGAAACTAAATTCCGACGAGGATTATTTTCGAGAACGGTACAACGAATCGTCTTCTTTCTCTAATGATTTAATGAAATTTAAAAAAACTTCCGCGCTTCGCGCGGGAAGGGGGGGGGGAAACCTGAATTCGGACGAGGATTAAGAGTCGAGAACTGTACAACGAATCGTCTTCTTTCGAATGATTTAATGAAACGTAAAAGCTTCCGCGCTAAGCGCGGGAGGGGGGGGGAAACTGAATTCAGACGAGGATTAAGAGTCGAGAACAATACAACGAATCGTCTCTTTCGAATGATTTAATGAAACGTAAAAGCTTCCGCGCTTCGCGCGAGAGGGGGGGGGGACCTGAATTCAGACGAGGATTAAGAGTCGAGCGCTCTCCAAAGAATCGTAATAATTAATAAATCGTAAAAATTTCTTGTGAAACGTCAAAGCTTCCGCGTGAAGCGCGGGAGGGGGGGGGGGGCGGAACCTGAATTCAGACGAGGATTCAGAGGCGAGAACGGTAATACGAATCTTTAGTGATTTAATGTTACCTTCCGAGCTTCGCGCGGGATATAGGGGGAACTAATTTCCGACGAGGATTATTTTCGAGAACGGTACAACGAATCGTCTTCTTTCTCTAATGATTTAATGAAACGTAAAAGCTTCCGCGTTTCGCGCAAGAGGGGGGGGGGGGGAAACCTGAATTCAGACGAGGATTAAGAGTCCAGAGCTCTCAAAAGAATCGTAATACTTTAATAAATCGTAACATTTTCTTGTGAAACGTCAAAGCTTCCGCGCGAAGCGCGGGAGGGGGGGGGGGCGGAACCTGAATTCAGACGAGGATTCAGAGGCGAGAACGGTAATACGAATCTTTAATGATTTTATGTTACCTTCCGCGCTTCGCGCGAGATGTAGGGGGAACTAAATTCCGGACGAGGGTTATTTTCGAGGACGGTATAACGAATCGTCTTCTTTCTTTTCCACGCTTCGCGCGGAAGGGAGAAAACTGATTTCAGACGAGGATTATTGTCGAAAACGGTACAACGAATCGTCTTCTTTCTCTAATGATTAAAGGAAACTTAAAAAGCTTCCGCGCGAAGCGCGGGAGGGGGGAACCTGAATTCAGACGAGGATTAAGAGTCGAGAACTCTCCAAAGAATCGTAATAATTTAATAAATCGTAAAATTTTCCGCGCTTCGCGCGGAAGGGGAAAAACTAAATTCAGATAAGAAATCCTGGATCCGCGCCTGTACCCGATGTCCACTTAATTTTGTTGTAGGTACATAATACTATACATGATAATTACGATAGTAATAAAATCATGATAAGTTTTCTTTTTACATGATTTGCATACATAATTTATCTTTAAAGTAGATGTCTAGACATCAGATTTTTGTTTGGATAATTGGTCATTTCAGTCTTTCGTTATGAGAATGTGCTTATAACTCCATCAGGATTTTCCCCCCTTCTTTATAAGATGTAATTTTTCGCACTACGACCTCACAAATCTTAAATATTTCCTCGCTCGCTAGCAAATAATTTTCCGATCATCACACCCAACTGCAAAGTATGATGCGTAATATCTTGTATGGTGTATAAAGATAAACAAATATTGAAATCATCCCTGATAATATAATCACAATGTAGGGGTACACACTTTGAGTTATCCCTTTGTAGGTGCCGTTTTTTTTTTTCTTCCAGAAAGTTCCCTTTTTTGTTGGTGCCCCCTCCCCCCCCCCCCCCCCCCCCCCCCCCGCCACTTTGGAAGTCGCTCCACCGCCCTGACACATATTATGCTATGGTCCACATTACCCAAAAGTAACCTGCTCGGCGGCCGAGCGGCGAGTTTTTAACCAATTCTGCCCGGCGGCTGCCTGGCTATCAAGCGGCGGCCGCCCAGGCACCGCTCGTTTTTAGGGCATCGCTCGGTCGCCGCTGAAGTTTTAGCGCGGAGTTAAAATTTGGGCGGCGCCTGCTCACTTTTCACTCGCCGCCCCAAAATACGCTCGGTGCCTGGGCGGTCACCGCCCGGGCACCGACCTAATCGCTGGGCGATGCCTAAATTCCAGCAGCGACCGAGCAGGCTAATGATCGGTCGGTCGCTGCTCTGATTTGTGACCATAGCTAAAGCATCTCAATCTCACAGCATGATGTAAAGAAAAGTTATGGTGCAGATAAAATACACAATAATATGTACAGCGGCAGCCCAAGTCAAGCAAATCATTTATAAAAATGAGGCTTTAATTGCCAAGGCATCCACTTTAAGCATGCTAGGGCAAATAAGATGTAGTCAAGTTACAACCAAGGTATAGGATTGCAGACTTTGTAGTCACAGAGGCACATGTGATATAGCTTGCAATATGCAGACCAAGGTTTGATCTTAAAGGCCATCTATACAGTTGTATGAGCCCAGAACATGAAGTAACTCTGTCACATGTCTTAATAATAGTATGATATGAAAATAAAGTACTTAAAACTGAACAGTACAAGATGGTTTAATAACTTACACTACAATAAGTCAAGTGAAGTTACCATTTTTTTCCTTCCTTCTTTAATTGCTAGCTGCATTGTGTTAGTGCCACTTAACGTTGACTTGTGAATGTGGCAAATTGCACAGGAGTGAATTAAGTCTGGTTTGTGTCATTGTGCTCCTGAGCCAGGTTTTCAGGTGTCTCAGTGCCGAGAAACTCCTCTCACATTCACATGAAGCTATACTGGGCAAACCAGCATCAACTTCAGAAGACATTTCACTTCTGGAAAAAGGGGCTCTTATAACATTTGGAGACATGTTCTGATATGCAGTAGTTGCACCTCCTAGCGATGTTGCTTTAGTTGCATGCAGAAACATGTCAAGCTTGATCTTGAAAGCAGTTACATTGGTAATGGTATTGAGTTCTGGATACTTCTTCAGAATAAAATATGTTGGTACTGTGTGCTTTTATATTGAGTAGGCCCGAAGTACGGAATGCCGGCAATTTAGGCACTTTTGTTGTTATCATGAATTCACACGATCCGATAAGGTACTCACTTCATTACTAAAATATAATGAGCGCAATGTATCGGTATACTTTACTGACCTTGAGAGGGTGTGAAGAAATGATTTCAAGTCATCTTGAGCAACTCCATTCAACCTGAAGTTTCCCTTCCTGATCTGAGGAAAACAACCCTGTAGCATATAATAGCAACATTGCTTGTAAACTTTGTATCATTTTCAAGTAAGGGATCTATTTCATTCTTGCATATAATCTATTTTCTTGGGAATAAACATTCAAGAGCTACAATTACATCCCTTATTAGGTAAAACAAAGTTTTGGTAAGGGGTCATAAATTTGGTTCAAATGAACATATTGGAAGCATATGCGATTCTACAATATTCAGTGATCGTTGCCGCGGTTGAAATCGAGTCTAAAATTATGAGATTGTAAATAATAAACTCTTTATTTTGTATAGCTCCCTCTCAAGGTCAAGATATTAATTAAGCTATAAAACAATGTTTCTTGGCTAAAATTGACAGATTTTGCTATTCCCGGTTGGAAATAATTCATCACAACTACATATATTCTGAGATTTTCATGGTCGCAGCTACCATTGAACGGCTATATAGGCGCTATTTGAAATTCATCAAAATTTACCAGGAGCACCAGTACATTTTTATATTCAATTTTTCTCGAAAGCAGAAGTGTTTTTAATAGGGGCAAAATTTTCTAGTGCTTATAATACATCCACAGGGGCATCCAAATATATCAAATTGTAGAGAATCACTATCCACCCAATTTTTAGAAATTTCCCAAAACTTTGTATTACCTTTAAACAAACTGAAACAAATATAAATAAAGTAGGGACAATTAAAAAAAAGGTAGAGTTAAGAAAAAATTGCGCAGTAGATAAATCACAATCATCATTTTACATGAAATCTTTCGGGAGAAATTAATGAATGTGGCGGGGGTACCCCCAAAATGCCAGTTTTTACATAGGAAAAGTGTCCCTTTTTCTGTGTAAGAAGTGCCGTATTCACCTCTGATAAGTGCCCCTTTTATTGTGACACCTGCCCCTTTTCTTTCGACAAGTTCCCTTTTACCATTCTCATAAGAGCCCCCTTCTGATAGTTGCCCCTATTGAAATCTGATAGATTCCCCTTTTCCTATATAAATAAGTGCCCATTTTCTATTCTCATAAGTACCTTTTTCCATCTCTGGTGAGTGCCCCTTTTCAGGTGCGAGAAGTGCCACATGTTCATCTCTGATAATTACCCTTTTACTTTGACACGTGCTCCTTTCCTTTTCTAATAAATGTCTTTGTCCCCTTTGCCTTTCACCATAAAATGTGCCCATAATTTAAAGCAACTAAGAGCAACGTTTTCTTTTAATTTTCCCACTTGCTCGCAATTATAGTTGATGATTACGATTCTTATCAAAGGTCTTTTCAGTCTTTCATGATTGTTTTTTTCACCTTTATAAGATGTAATTTTTCGCACTGAAACCTCACAAATTTCAAAATTGCAAATGAATATTCATACCATCTAACCCAACTGCAAAGTATGATTCTTAGCAGTATCTTGTACCATGGAAAGAGAGAAGCAAATATTGAAATCATCCCTGATAATTTAATCACAATGTAGGGTATATACCAATGTCTGTAATTGGAATATTTTCGCTTTGAGATTTCCCCAGAAAGTGCCTTTTTTGTCCCCTCCCCCCCCCCCTGTTGTGACGACATATAGTGCATAGACGCCATATATGACATGCCATTGGGCTTATTAAGTGATTTTGGCACGCCACATTACTTGCTGGAAATATTTTGCATGTTGTTAAATTTGCAAACAATGAGTGATTTGTGAAATTCACAATAGTGAATCCTCGCGAAATTACCTCATGGACCAATCAAACCCTGTGACAATAATCCATAAGGAAAATTACTCCCAGTACAATTACCCATAGGAAAAAATACCCCCAACACCACTACTCCTATGACAATTACATGTTACCCCAGGTCAATTAGGGGATGTTGACTAGGGATGAAGGGGCTTTCCTCAAGGGAACAGGGGGTGGTGGTATGTGGAGGAGTTCCCATGGAAGAGAATCTTTTAATTCAATAAACTTTAATCATTCTTTAGCAAAATGTAGAAATATCAGTTGAATGTTGCTTTTTTTAAACAATTATCTAAAACAGAGGCGGAGGAAAAGGGGGAAATAACAGAAAATGGCAACCTACAGAAGGTGAAAATGAGGTGGAAAAAAGCTTTCTAAGACATTAGTATATCCCTACTACATTGTTCTTGAATAGCAGCCCACAACAGCCCATATGTATACCTGCATGGATGATGTCTTTGCTTTCAATGTAGAGTATAACTTCTCATTGAAAACCTCTCCAAGTGTCAGGTCAGTCAGGTTTGGCATAGAACACAGTGCTTCTGCAAGGTCATGTAATGCGGCTAGTGTGGAAAACGAGAGACCATCAAGCTTGAGAGTCTGGACCTGCATTGTTTGTGAATATATATAAGCATCACGTCTATGCATGCATATGTTTTATTTAGTCATTTTTTTTAATACTATATTCTTACATTTCATACACATTCCATTAATTACATACCGGTAGTTGAATTCATAATAACATTCTCAACATTCCATTAATTACATACCGGTAGTTGTATTCATAATAACATTCTCAACAAAATTCAATTCTTGTCTATTGAGAAAAAGAACAAACTAAGGTATCTATGGAGAGGATGATTTAGTAAGAAATTCTTTATGTATTCTTTATAGAGCTTCTTACCTGTTAGCATTTATAATTCGTACTCCTACTTACACTGAAGTTAATAATACCCATAAATATACATTTGCTATTAATGTATTAAAGGTCTTCATAACTCTGGATTCCATGTGCACAATACACATAAGTCAGAAGGTTTGTTGCTAGGATTTATTCAAATTGGCTCTTAAAAAATATGACATGTTTTATACTATTAATCAAACTTGGGAAAGGTTAGATATTGATTATTGATCAAAACAATGTCAATCTTTCACTCATTTGAATTTCAACTGAATCAGTGCATGTGTAGTTTGCTATAATTCAATGTTTCATGACTGTTCCAATATACCAAGTGAATGGCCTTAAAAAAAGGGTGTTTGGAAAACGAAAACATATATACATGTGCACCAAATAACTATTACTGCCGTTTCTGTCGATCAATGAACCTCCATGACATTTACATTAGGACACACATACCTGTATGGATGATGCTTTTCCTTTCAATGTAGAGTAGAACTCCTCAGGATAAAAGGACATTCCAAGTGTCAGGTTAGTCAGGTTTGGCATATAACACAGTGCTTCTGCAAAGTGATGTGAAGAGGCTGGTGTGAAAGACAGGTGACGATCAAGCTTGAGAGTCTGGACCTGCATTGTTTGTGAATATATTTAAGCATCACATCTATACATGCATATTTTACTCACTAATTTTTGACTGTATTCTAACATTTCAGCCAAATTCCATTAATTACATAGTTGTATTCATAATAACATTCTCAACAACAATGATTGAATAGATTTTATTTTCAAATTAAATTCTTGTCTATTGAGAAAAAGAACACACTAAGTTTCTATTGAGAGGATTTTTTATTAAAGCAATTTTTTTTTTTAAATTCCTTATGCATTCTTTATAGGGCTTCTAAACTGTTTGCATTGATAAGTCCTACTCCTACTTACCGGTGTTTGGAAAACAAAAACATATATACATGTGCACCATATAACTATTACTGCCGTCTCTGTCGATCAATGAACCTCCATGACATTTACTTTAGGACACACATACCTGTATGGATGATGCTTTTCCTTTCAATGTAGAGTAGAACTCCTCTTCGGGAATATCTCCAAGTGTCAGTTCAGTCAGGTTTGGCATATGACACAGTGCTTCTACAAGATCATGTGATGAGGCTGGTGTGTTACAATCGAGACCATCAAGCTTGACAGTCTGGACCTGCATTGTTTGTGAATATATTTAAGCATCAGATCTATACAAGCATCAGATCTATACATGCATATTTTACTCACTAATTTTTGACTGTATTCTAACATTTCAGCCAAATTCCATTAATTACATAGTTGTATTCATAATAACATTCTCAACAACAATGATTGAATAGATTTTATTTTCAAATTAAATTCTTGTCTATTGAGAAAAAGAACACACTAAGTTTCTATTGAGAGGATTTTTTAGTAAAGCAAAATTTTTTTAAATTCCTTACGTATTCTTTATAGGGCTTCCAACCTGTTTGCATTGATAAGTCCTACTCCTACTTACCTGTACACTGAAATTCATAATACCATTAACCACTTGACTGCTATTGGCTTAAAACGTGCGGCATACCCTCTGTGCTACAGCATTTTCGTACTGTTCAAAAAGTGTACACTGTTTATGAACAGGCCTGATTTTTTTGTTGAAAAAGCGCCGTATACGAAAAGGCCAGATTTTCGTTAAAGAGCGCCATCTACTGTTCAAGACCTGTATAACATCATTGCAGTGCTAATTACACAGTAGGGCTAGGCAGTGTGCAGTGCTATGGTCTTGAAAGTGCAATGCCGTAACCACATACGTACCACGTACATGTACTTGGTGCGCACAGGGCATGCAAGACCTAGACCACGTACATGTACGTGGCCCGCAGTCAAGTGGTTAAATATACATTTGCTATTAATGTATAAAAGGTATTCATTACTTTGGATTTCATATGCACAAGACCCCTAAAGTCAGGAGGTTTGTTGCCATGGTTCAGTTTGATTAATTCAAGCCTCTATAAAAAAACTATATGACATATTTTTAATAATAATAATAATTAACCTTTCTTGTATAGCGCATAATACATAGTAATAAAACATGTCCCTAAGCGCTCTAGAGAAAAACACAACAGAATACAAAGACAAGATGTACTGGGAAACAGACAAAATGGATAAATTAAATGTTAAATAAGTGCGTCTTTAAAGCAATCTTAAACTTAACAAAGGAGTCAATGTTTTTTAGATGTTCCGGGAGATTGTTCCATAAAGTTGAGGCAGTGTGAGCGAAGCTGCGTTCACCATATGACCTGGTCATCACTGGTGGAATAACAAACATTTTTTTCTTATTAGAACGTAGATTTCTAGAAGGTGTGTACAATTTTAACAGCTCTATCAAATAAGGAGGCGCAAAATCATAAAAACATTCATAAGCTAACAAAAATATCTTGAATAAAATGCGAGAGTGAATGGGTAGCCAGTGTAGGTCTCTTAAAATAAGAGACACAGATTCGTGTTTCCTAATACGATAAATAAGACGAGCTGCTGAGGTCTGCACAACCTCCATCTTCTGCACTTGACGAGCCGAAATCCCAGAAAGGAGGCTATTGCAAAAATCAAGATGACACGCCACAAAAGCATGAATCGAGCGTTCAGTAGTGTGTTTATCTATCATATTGCGAATTTTCCCAATTTTGTGAAGTGCAAAAGATGCTGATCTGCATTTCTGTGAAACAAAATTGTCCATAGTGAAATTATCATCAAATATCGCACCCAAAATACGACACTTCCTGACAGAATTAACCTGTGTGCCATCTAAGTCAATGAATGATATATGATCTGTAGAACGAAAACGTGAAGATATGTGAAGGAATTCAGTCTTGTCCCTATTGAGCTTAAGACCGTTGATTTGTGACCATTCTTTAATTGCTTGAACACAGTCAACCATTTGAGAAATAACATCTTGTACATCTGAATGTTTAAATGCAATATACAATTGAGTGTCGTCAGCGTAGAACATTTTATAAACATTATGACTGTCAATTAGTGACTCTAGTGGAGCAGTGTAAAGTGTGAACAACAGGGGACCTAGCACTGAACCTTGAGGTACCCCTTGAGAACTAAAATAACTAGACGATTGTTCATTTCCTATAACAACAGTATGATTACGATTTGTCAAATAAGACTCGATCCAGTCGAGTGCCCCACTGCGAATACCAAACTTTTGCGACAATCGTTGCAGCAAGACATCATGCTTTATGGTGTCAATCAAACTTGGAAAAGGTTGAATTTTGATTATTAGTCAAATCAATGTCAATCTTAGACACACTTGAATTTCAACTGAATCAGTACATGTGTAGTTTGCTTTATTCCATGTTTCATGACTGTTCCAAAGGGTGATTGAAGAAGGAAAAACACATATTTGTATATACATGTGCACCCTATAACTATTACTGCTGTTTCTGTCGATCAATGAACCTCCATGACATTTACATTAGGACACACACACCTGTATGGATGATGCTTTTGCTTTCAATGTAGAAAGGAACTCCTCTTTATAAAGGACCATTCCAAGTGTCAGGTTAGTCAGGTTTGGCATAGAACACAGTGCTTCTGCAAGGTGATGTGATGAGGCTGGTGTGGTACACAGGTAACCATCAAGCTTGAGAGTCTGGACCTGCATTGTTTGTGAATATATTTAAGCATCACGTCTATACATGCATGTTTTACTCACTAATTTCTGACTGTATTCTAACATTTCAGCCAAATTCCATTAATTACATAGGTAGTTGTATTTTCAAATTCAATTCTTGTCTATTGAGAAAAGGAACACACTAAAGTTTCTATTGAGAGGATTATTTAGTAAAGATATTTTTTTTAAACATTCCTTATGTATTCCTTATAGGGCTTCCAACCTGTTTGCATTGATAAGTCCTACTCCTACGCACACTGAAATTCATAATACCAATAATATACATTTCCTATTAATTCTATGGCTCAGGAAGGATGAGCGATAGTGGACACGCCCTTTATCTACTTAATCAGACATGACGAGTTGTTGCTACATACGCACAGCATCACTAGCTGCGCAGTGTTGAAGCAACAACATAGACGCATTATTCAAGAAACAGGTTAGTTTGAAATCCGTCTGGCCAGATGCAGACCACCTTATGTGTGCCTGCATCAGAAACGGATTTAATTTTTAACATCTGTCACATCTGGCCACTGAAGAAGAGTGTGACACTAACCTATTTTTTTAATGTTTTTAAAAAAAATTATTTGGACAAGTCATCGCCCTTCGCCTGCCGGATGGAGGGTTTTTAGGCCGTTTTTTCCTTCTTTCACATATTAAAAGGCATTCATAACTCTATATGAACTCTCATATTCACAAGACCCCTAAGTCAGGAGGTTTGTTGCTATGGTTCATTTTGGTAAATTCAAGCCTCTACAAAAAATGGCTCTTAAAACACTATATGACATATTTTTTACTATCAATCACACTTGGAAAATGTTGAATTTTGATTATTAGTCAAATCAATGTCAATCTTAGACACACTTGAATTTCAACTGAATCAGTACATGTGTAGTTTGCTTTATTCCATGTTTCATGACTGTTCCAAAGGGCAATTGGAGAAGAAAAAAAACACATACCGGTATATACATGTGCACCATATAACAATTACTGCTGTTTCTGTCGATCAATGAACCTCCATGACATTTACATAAGGACACACATACCTGTATGAATGATGCCTTTGCTTTCAATGTAGAGTAGAACTCCTCATAGATATCCCCTACAAGTGTCAGATTAGTCAGGTTTGGCATAGAACACAGTGCTTCTGCAAAGTGATGTATAGAGGCTCGTGTGGGACGATGGAGACCATGAAGCTTGAGAGTCTGGACCTGCATTGTTTGTGAATATATTTAAGCATCACGTTTATACATGCATATGAGTGTATATCATTTTATACAGATATATAATAAACGAAATTAAACAAGTGTATTGAATGCATAATTAACATACATTAGATGCAAGAGGGCTACAGAAATAAGCAAAGTAGCTTGACGTGCCTGCTGCCCTCAACTTAGATACAACAATAAAAATAAAAAAGGGTGACTTGCAGAGAAAAGAAAAGGGGGAGAAGGAGCGTTGGTAATAATACAATAAATCTAATACATCTGCTGATTGAATGCAGGTTCATTCATGGATGGATAAACTGAATTTCAACTGAATCAGTACATGTGTAGTTTGCTTTAATTCATTGTTTCATGACTGTTCCAATATACCAAGTGAATGGACTTTAAAAAGGGTGTTTGGAGAAAAAAACACATATATACATGTGCACTTTACAACTATTACTGCTGTTTCTGTCATTCAATGACCCTCCATGACATTTACATTAGGACACACATACCTGTATGGATGATGCCTTTGCTTTCAATGTAGAGTAGAACTCCTCACTGAGAAAATTCCCAAGTGTCAGATCAGTCAGGTTTGGCATAGAACACAGTGCTTCTGCTAGGAGATGTGATGCGGCTGGTGTGGAACAATGGAGACCATCAAGCTTGACAATCTGGACCTGCATTGTTTGTGAATATATTTAAGCATCACGTCTATACATGCATATGTTTTTTTCACTAATTTCTGACTGTATTCTAACATTTAAGCCAAATTCCATTGATTAACATAACACTCTCAACAAAAATGATTGAATAGAAATTAAATTCTTGTCTATTGAGAAAAAGAACACACTAAAGTTTCTATTGAGAGGATTTGTTAGTAAAGGTATTTTTTTTATAAATTCCTTATGTATTCTTTATAGGGCTTCCAACCTGTTTGCATTGATAAGTCCTACTCCTACTTACACTGAAATTCATAATAATAATAAATATACATTTGCTATTAATGTATTACAAGTATTCATAATGCACAAGACCCGTCATTCAGAAGGTTTGTTGCTATGGTTCAGTGTGGTAAATTCAAGTCTTAACACCCTAATGAGGCCCGAGTATTTTAAGGTCTTTCTACGACAGGGGGGGGGGGGGGGGAGGGGGCATTTCAAGTGAAAAGTATTGAATACTATGGTAATTTCAATTGTTTGAAAATTCACTCATTTGCATATTTATGGTAAATTATGCAAATAAGATCATGAAATTCACATTTTTACCCCTAAATCATATATTAGTCATACTTAAACTTTCGCTTTCATTAGATATCTTCTTTAGACTACTTGGAATAATAATACAACCAAACTAGATGGATGTTCGACTGCATGCAGTCGAAAATGATACCTCCGCCATACAGCAATAACAAAAGCAATTTTTAAAATTCAAATTTGATTGTAATCCATTAGCAGGTTCTCAGAAAATCGTGATTAAAAGCTATTTTTCATATACATGTATGACCCTTTAAGAACTTTGACCTCATGTCCCTAAAATCTAATCAGTTCGTTGTCTCTGCAAGATACATACATGTCCCAAGCTAGTCCCAAGTTTGATAGTAATTCATCCGTCAGTATTGACAATGCGTTCACAAGCTATTTTTGCATACATAATGAGCCCCATGATCTTTGACCCCAAAATTTGATCAGTTCAATGGCTCTGCAAGATACATACATGGCCCAAGTTTGGCGGTAATCCATCAATCGGTTCCTGAGATAACGCGATCAGGAGAACGTGATGTACAGACGGACAACCAGAAAACATTATGCCTCGGCTACTTTGTAGCGGAGGCATAAAAATGTGTGTTAAATAAACACCAACATGGAATTTAAAGAACGTGATAGAATTACGTCGGTTTAATCTCTATCGATGTTGATCAAACACCTATCAGGTGTCACTATTATAGATAGTATACAGAGGTAATTTCATTAACACCCTGGCAGCGCTCAAAATACACTGGGGCGGTGGGCGATTCGCCCCCGTCAGGTTGCTCACGGGGGCGATTGCAAAATTAAAAATCGCTCCCGTGGAATTATAAAAATAAACATTATCTTTTTCTGATATTATTTTTACACAATATTGAGTATCAATTTTCAAACCTTAAACCAATGAAATGGAACTTAGATGACGCTATCTCTCCCATCTCTATGAGTATTACCGATACAAACAACGGAAGCTCGCAGTGCAGCTAGTGCGGCCGTATGGCAAGCCGTTTTATCATTTAAACATATTTCTTAATATCAAGAATTCAATTCTTGATATCACGAAATCGAATTGGACAAGGACATGGAAAAGTTTTTCGTCGTGAAAAGTGTGAATCCTCTGAAATCTGGTGATTCTAAAAGACCAGCAAATAATGTAACTCGAGTCGACCAGTAAATCAATATTGAGAAGAAGAAGAAGACCAAAGATGTTGCCGGGGCGGATCTAGGCGGTCCAGGGGGTTAACCCCCCTCCCCCTTGGGCTGCCAAGTGAAAATGTGATGTGCAAAGCAAAATGCTATCATGTGTCCAGACCTACACAGTATCAGTAGATGCCAGGAAAACATTACTAGCGGGGGTTCAAAATAGCACCAAAAGAAAATCGCATCGCCGCTTCACGGCTCGTGGACGATCATGGGTGTCGATCCCGGGGGGATGGGGGGGGGGATATATCCCCCCAATATTTCAGGTGGGGGGGATGGCCTGTACAATCATCCCCCCCACCCCCCCCCCCCCCCCCCCCAATAATTCACCATAAAAAAAAAAAAAAAAATGAAGAGAAAAATTAATGATGAGAGTCCGATGAGAGTAGTTAATGGTTATTACTCGCAAGATGACCATCAATATACACATTTTGCTATCTCATTTTCATAATACATACATATATACAAAGTAAATAAGACAACCGTATATGAGAAAAGAATAAATTGAATTCTCGCTCATACGGCTTCATCAGGAATTGATGAATTTATTCAATTTGTTCAATCAACAGCATCATAAAATTGCAGTGCGCCAAATGCAAAGACGCAGCATCAAAAGCAACAAGCTAAATGTTAAGCGCGAAGCACAAAAGTAGCAATCTGCAATGCACAGCAGACAATCCTGGACAGTGTAAACATAGATGAACTCTGTGACGATTTCGTGATGAGATCGGAGACAAGGAGAAAGATTTTCGGACATTAGTATGACTTATAAAATAGTTCACTAGTTGTTATGTTGTTTCCGTTCACCCTTTTTAAAATTCACGTCATTGTATCTTTATTTTTATTTTTTTCACTCATTTTATTTCCTGATATTTCCTTAAAACATTTTTCATTTTTGGAGAAAGATTATTATGTCACAACTTATTTGTGACACAACTTATTTTCAGTGGGGAAACTGAATTCAGACAAGGATTAATATAGAGAACAGTACAACGAATCGTCTTTTTTCTCTAATAATTTAGCGAACAGGGCAAAGCTGTTAGGAGGGCAACTGAATTCAGACGTGGATTAAGAGTAATAATCAAATGAAAAGTCAAAGTACACGATACAACTTATCGTCTTCTTTTACTAATAATTTAATGAAACGTGAAAGCTTCTGCGCTATGCGCGGAATGGGCGAAAATGAATACAGACAAGGATTAAGAGTAATAATTTATTGAAGCATGGTAGGTGGGAAACTGAATTCATGAAGGACTCGATACAACAAATCGTCTTCTTTCTCTAATAATGTAATAAAATGTAAAAGCTTCCGCGCTTCGCGCAGGAATGGGCAAAAATGAATTCAGACAAGGATTAAGAGTCGAGAATGGTACATAGAATCGTCTTCTTTTTTTAATAATCTAATGAAACGTCAGAGCTTCCGCGCTATGCGCGGGTAGAAGGGGAACTTGATTCAAACTAGATGGACCTTCGACCGCGCGCAGTCGAAAATGATGCCTCCGTTATAGAGCAATTTTACAAACCAAAACAGAAGAAATTTTTCAAATTCAAGTTCAATTGTAATCCATTAACAGGTTCTCAGAATATCGTGATTACAAGCAATTTCTCATATACATATATGACCCTTTAATCTTTGACCTCATGACCCAAAATCTACTTGGTTCATTGGCTCTGCCAGATGTCCTGAGTTAAATAGTAATTCATCTGTCAGTTCTAATGAGAATGCGTTCACAAGCTATTTTTGCATACATAATGAGCCCATGACCTTTGACCTTTGACCTTATGAACCAAGAATCTACTCAGTTCATTGGCTCTGCAAGATACATATATGATCTAAGTTTGGCAGGAATCCATCAATCTGTTCTAATGATAATACGATCACAAGCTATTTTTGCATACATAATGAGCCGCATGACCTTTGACCTTGACCTCGTGACCCCAAAATCTAATCAGTTCATTGGCTCTGCAAGATACATACATGACCAAAGTTTGGCAGGAATCCAACAATCGGTTCTTCAGATAACGCGATCACGAGCTGTTTTTGCATACATAAAGAGCCATGTGACCTTTGACCTTTGACCTTGCGACCCCAAAATCTATTCAGTTCATCGGCTCTGCAAGATACATACATGACCAAAGTTTGGCAAGAATCCATCAATCGGTTTTTCAGATAATGCGATCACGAGAACGGGACGTACGTACAGACGTACGTACGGACGTACGTACGGACGGACAACCTGAAAACATAATGCCTCCGGCTACTTCGTAACGGAGGCATAACAAGGATTAAGAGTCGAGAATGGTACATAGAATCGTCTTCTTTCTTTAATAATCTAATGAAACGTCAGAGTTTCCGCGCTAAGCGCGGAGGAAGGGGAACTTGATTCAAACAAGGATTAAGAGTCGAGAATGGTACATTGAATCGTCTTCTTTCTTTAATAATTTAGTGAAACGTCAAAGCTTCCGCGCTTTGCGCGGGGGGGGGGGGGGGGGGGGGGACTCCCCCTCCCTGCACCCAACCCCCTAGGAACCGTGCTTCGCGTGCTCACTACCCCCCCCCCCTCAAATTAAATCCTGGCTACGCGCTTGGGAGTGGTGCAACTTGCCTCCCGCTTCTACCACTTTGGTTGCTTTGATCCATTGCCGATAATATTTTGGCACCTATCATCCCCCCCAACCACGGATACAAATCGACACCCTTGTGGACGATGCTCCGCATGTTAGTAGATGCCAGGAAAACATCACTTACGGGGGTTCAAAATAGCAACAACAAAAATCACATAGTATTTGGGTTACCCCCCACCCACCCTTAGCAAAAAGCTAGATCCGCCCCTGTGTTTTGGAAGGATATGGTAAAGACTAAAAGTAAAGAAAGAATGTAAATAAGGTTGCTCCGAATTAGGCTAGGAATATTGTGTCATTTTTTAGGTAAACGTCAAACAAATTGCAATAGAATTTTTTTCACCGGAATGCATTTCAGTAAGGTCCCCAAAATGACATACTAAAAGTCCAAAAAAATCCAAGTAGTGGAAGTGTGCCTAATTTGCATAAATCCAAAATGGCCGCTTTTTCGAAGATTTTCACCGATATCGAGTTGCATTTCTTATCATAGGTAATTGTTTTGGCACTTTAAAGCACACATTTCACATTTATATGAATGTAATATGGTGTATATATCATATACAGAAGTACATCTTGTTTAATTGTGCATCGCAGCATTCATAAATCCAAAATGGCCGCCAATATACTAAGATTTAAAATAGGTTTTGTCATATGTTTCAACTTGTAGAGCTGTTGTGGCACTAATAGAGTTGGAAAAGTAATCTGCTGTACATTTGTAATCAACTAAAATACCCATATGCTACATGTACATCACACACCTCAAACAAACCCCTTCGCACACTCACACCCACACCCACACCCACACCCACACAGTCTAACATGTAATTTATGTTCAGTTTATCCCCTTTGCAGATTATATTATTTCATTATGCATGCACTAGACTATAACTAGACTGTATTAAATAAAAACAAAAATAAAATATTCAGAAAACTAGCCCTTATGAGTATCCGACAAACACAAGAGCTGTTGGTAGGGCTACATGTACATGTATGTATAGGGGAGAGGCTTTACCTAGCCGCATGGTCGTTGGATTGGTTAGAAGTTGTTCACAGTGCAACAGTTTACTTTAGAGAGGTGAGAAACTTTCTCGATAGCTACAAAGGCAAGCCTACACACGTGCCTACAGCAATATGACGGGGGCTGTAGTTGCTGTAGCAGGGATTGACATGGACATAAACCATTTCAGAGGAACACATTATGAGTCTGATAAACGGTAAATTTAGCTATTTTATTAGATTTAGGCCAGCTATAGCCGTAGAAGATGTAAGGACTAAGGATTGCTCCAATGCTAGCGCTGGCCGGCCGGCTAGCGATGGCGCTAGCTTCATGGCCTTATTAGTCTTAGCGGCGGCATTGGATAGCCCTGTTGGGCCCTTCAAATGTGTTTGACAGAAAAGTATGGTGGATTTGAGATCTAGATCAGAGGGTCTTGACTAGGCTGCCTTACTAATATTTCAGTGTCAGTTGGTCAAGCCCCAAAACAATTATGTGAGCATCGTTCCTCTCCCATACACTCTCCCATACGTTTTGTGTATAATTTTAAGAATATTATTATTCTAGTCAAATGTCAGAAAGAATTTAGTGTCACTGAATTGCTCTTGTGATTTTTTTTAGTTTCTGCATAAATGACCAATATATTGTGTTACTATCTGTTTCAATTGTATGCAGGTCCCAACTGTAGAATAGACATGTTACATCTATATAGAATAGAAACCCTCATTTCAACTTGGGACATCCTTCAAATAGAAATGCAGGATAGGAGTCACCCTTCAACTGTAGAAGTCAAGCTTCCACCAGAGCAGTATTAGATACCGTTCAACTAGATAGAATGGACATTATTACTCCAAATGAATAAAGGACAATATACACCATCTAACTGTAGAATAGATACCTGCCAAGTTTAGAATAGGCACCCTCCTCCAGAGCCCCG
Source organism: Strongylocentrotus droebachiensis (assembly GCA_035222895.1). Taxonomy (NCBI): domain Eukaryota; kingdom Metazoa; phylum Echinodermata; class Echinoidea; order Camarodonta; family Strongylocentrotidae; genus Strongylocentrotus; species Strongylocentrotus droebachiensis. Next base: position 296,627 of record JAVYIG010001580.1, on the reverse strand, counting down.
TTCAACAATGGAGTATAGACTTTTTCCAAGTGTACAGTATTCACAGCTGAAGTTTTATTGATCTTAACTGTATATTAGATGTCATATCATTTGCCTTATATTAAGCATTTACACCATGGAGTGCTGTTGTTTTTGCAATAAATCATTGAGTGATGGAGGGCCTACAGTTGAGCTAGGAGCTAAAGGCAGTGATGGAGTGAATCGTGCAAGCGAACAACGTGAAAGCAATATAAATGTACATCCTGGACAAGTTGTACATGTGAAATGCCGTCGAAACTACTGTGAACCAAATAGAATCGCAAAGGAGGTAGCATAAAAACATGTTAAAGTTGAAGAAGAACGTATAGGACTTCGTTCACTCCAACCACCCTTCGATTTCAGAAAGCACTGTATATTCTGTGGACAACCTGCTAAGTATGATGGGAAAAGGCGAGGATTTGACGTTTTCCCTGTCAGAACCAAAGAATTCCAGGACTCTGTTACACAGATATGCATACAAAGAAATGATACTTGGTCCCAAATTGTGTCTGGAAGACTTGCATCTATCAATGATCTTCCCGCAGCTGATGCTATATACCATAAACAATGCATGGTGAACTTTAAAACTGACAAACAAATACCAAAGGTATACTCTGTGAGCACAAGCACTTCCAAAAAGGCTAAAACTGGCCGACCTAAAGAGGAGGTGAAATTGACTGCATTCTTAAAAGTAGTTGAGTTCCTGGAGGAAAATGATGAGGAACAAACAACAGTAGTTGATCTCGTTACTAAGATGCAACACTATTTACTGGATACAGATCACGAGGCCTACAGTGTGGTATACATGAAAAACAAAATACAGGGGCACTTTGGTGAGAGAATCGTTATAACTGAACTGAACGGAAAGCATGATGTAGTTACATTTTGTAGCACAGTTAGTGCTATTCTGTATGAATTCCACAAGCAGCCAAAGGACAACACACCAGAGCAGGAGAAAATGAGGATTATAAAGACTGCTGCCTCGCTCATAAAGAATGACGTCAAGTTAAAGAAAATTGCAAGTGACGTTTACCCAACTCCTGCTGAAATGTCGTCTACCACTGCTGCACTTGCATTTCTCCCTGATTCCCTGCAATTGCTATTAAGGAACATGTTTGTTGGCAAAAAGGTAGATGTGAAACTGGCGTCTATTGGGCAAGCCATAATGCACGCAATACGGCCAAGGGTTCTCCTTGCTCCTCTCCAGCTTGGACTTGGAATACAAATGCATCATCAATTCTCGTCTCGCTTTCTGATCGACACACTGCATGCGCAATGCTTCTCCTGCTCTTATCAAGAGGTTAAGAAATATGAAAGAAGTGCAGCAGTTTCTCAAGGAACTGAACTACCAGGCTATGAACCAGGAGAGTGCATTCAGTATATTGCAGACAATGTCGACCATAATATCGACACTCTTGATGGATCAGGTACTTTCCATGGAATGGGCATCATAGCTACCAAAACCCCAGGGACAAAGTGCTGTAAGCCTGTACCTAGAGAAACGGTAACCGCTGAGGACATCGCTGCTGTTGGACGCATCAACATTGAATATTTCAAAGCATCTACAACTGTACAACCTCTGGTCTACCAGCCGATTGTGAATTGGGGAACAGAAGATCCAACATCAAACCTTGATGTGTTGTGGAAGACATCTTTACTCCTGCGGTCCCCAAGGCCTTCTTGGTCCGGAACGATGCAGATGGTAAACAAGGGCAACTACCCTGGACAGTCATCTGTTATGTTTCTCCCCATGATTGACATGAATCCTAGTGATCCATCTTGTGTCTACTCCACTCTGCGTTTTGTCTGTGCCCATGCTAAACAGTATAATACTACACCTGTTCTGACTTTTGATCAGCCGCTTTGGTGGAAGGCACTCACAATAATCAGGAGCCAGCCAAGTGACAGTGACTTGAAGCAGATCGTTCTGAGACTTGGAGGATTGCACACTGAAATGAGCTTCCTGGGAAGTATAGGGCATTTGATGACGGGCTCAGGACTCCAGGAACTTCTTGAAGTAGTGTATGCCAGCAACTCGGTGAGCCATATGCTGCGAGGAAAAGCAATTTCTAGAGCTGTGCGGGGCCATTTCCTCGTTGATGCTGCGCTAAATACCATGCTGATAGCAGACTTGTATAACGTACAACTGCCAACTAACGAGGAGAAACCTCCGGAAGTTCCTAGTGAGCAGGATCAACACCCAGGTGTTCCATGTGGAGTAGCTAACTTCGGGGAGCAGCCCACTGGAGTTCCCTCTGGAACAACTACCAACGACCAGCAACTTCCTGATCTTCATTGTGATGTAGCAATTGAAGAAGAGCAGATTCCTGAAACCAATTGTGATGCAGCACATGTAGAACAGCAACCTCCAGAAGAGGTGCATGGATTAGCACGTGGGGGAGACCATTCTTCTGAAGTTCAGTTTCCTTGTGGCACAGACGTAAATGAACCTGCAACAGATACCATGAAGGAACAAGATATCAAAGAAACAGATTTGGGAGAAGCACAAAAACTGTATGATAGACTCTTGTCTGCCACAGCATTGGTGGGTGACATTTGTTCCTCTGAAGTCATTGACCAAATTCTTAGGCAAATAAAGGCCAAGAAGGAGACCTTGACCACGCGAACAGCAGTTCTCTGGTTGCAGTATATGGACATGATAGACATTTTGCGCAAGTTTATCAAAGCTGAGAGAACAGGAAACTGGGAGCTTCATCTGCAGGCTATCCATGACATGCTACCATATTTTGCCGCTTCTGGACACATCCTGTATGCTAAATCTGCCTATGTCTACTTGCAAATGATGCGTGAACTACCACACACACACCCTGAAGTCTACATGAGATTCCGAGAAGGGTATCACGTAGTAAGGAGAAGTGATCGCTACTGGGCAGGACTGTCTACCGATCTCATCATAGAACAGGTGTTAATGAGAAGTTTAAAGACAAGTGGTGGTCTTACAAGGGGCAGTGGTATGTCCGAAATCCAACGTACAGTTTGGCTTCTGTCAATGCCAATACGTGCAGAAGTAAACGCCGCAATGCAAGATCTTACTAATGCTTACCTCTTCACAAGTGAGCAACACAAAGATGTATCAAGTGCCAGACAGAGTAGGGATGTTAGCGACACGCTGGAAATACTGAACTACCTCAGCCAACGTAATCCATTCAGTCCAGACACTACTCTGCACAGTATAGCGAATGGAATGACTGCAGATGAAACTGTAAATGTAGACCAATCCAAAGACGTCGGTAACAAGATACTGAACTCCATGGCTGGAAAGAAAGTGGATGAACATTCATTCAAAAGAAGTGATCAAGCAGTGACATTAGGTGCAAGGACTGCTGTAAAGATCGGCGATGAATCTGTTCATGTAGACCCACAGCTCCTTTTCCAGAGACTGGTCATTGTCAGTAGGGAACGTAAAGGTACTTTAGCATCAGTTTTCAGCTACGAGTTATGCAGTCACCCCCCTGCTCTGTTTGAATCATCATGTCTCCCCCTACAGGCCGACAAACCAGTCCTAGCAGATGCACTTTGGAAGGTGTTTGAACATGAGCTGACACGAGAGCAGACACTACCCAGTGGTGATGTTCATTATGTTTTGGATGGTGGTGCACTACTTCACCGTTTTCCTTGGCCACGTGAGAGCACTTTCAACAACATATGCCAGCTATATGTCAATTATGTCAGCAGCAAATATGGAAGGCCAACGGTTGTTTTTGATGGCTATCAAGGCGGTCCGTCAACCAAGGACGCAACACATCTTAGACGATCAGGAGGTTGTCAAGGCCTGACTGTCAACTTTGCAGAGGACATGGTAATCAAATCCAAGAAAGACGAATTTCTTGCAAATGAAGTTAACAAGCAACGCTTCATAAACCTACTCAGTTCCAAGCTCGAAATGCATGGTTGCACTGTATCTCATGCAAGAGGAGATGCAGATCTCTTAATTGTTACTACAGCGGTAGAAGCAGCTCAGTTTAAAGACACAGTTCTTGTCGGGGATGATACAGACCTTCTCATCTTGCTGATCTACCACGCTGATCTGAATGCAAAGGACGTCTTTTTTGCACCTGAGCCCAAGGCAAACTCCAAGAAGAATCGAACATGGAATATCAAAAAGCTGAAGGAAACTCTAGGAAGTAGTGTGTGTGGCAACATTCTTTTTGTCCATGCGCTTCTGGGCTGCGACACAACGTCTCGCATATTTGGACTAGGGAAAGGCGTAGCACTGAAGAAAATCATGAAGAATGACGACTTCTGTGAGCTTGCCAAGGCATTTAGTCAGCCAGCATCAGACCTGAAGGAGACCATTATTACAGCTGGAGAGAAGGCACTTGTATGCCTGTATGGTGGTGACTCAACAGAAGATCTAGATTCTTTGAGGTACAGAAGATATTGCGTAAAGGTATCGTCAATGTCGTCTGCCTTAGAAGCAAAGACTTTGCCCCCAACTTCAGCAGCAGCAAAGTTCCATAGTCTGCGTGTGTACTATCAGATACTAGAATGGAAAGGAATGGCAGACAAACTGACACCGGTAGACTGGGGTTGGCAGGTCACGGATGGGAAGTATCTTCCAATACAAACTGATAAACCACCAGCACCCGCATCACTCCTTAAAGTCATCAGATGTGGATGCAAGAAAGACTGTGCAACCAAGAAATGCACGTGCCGGAAGTATGGCCTCCAATGTTCAACAGCCTGCACTGATTGTCGTGGCACTAGTTGCACCAACTCACCACCACCAGACCTAGAACTTGATGATACTACTGACCAGCGTGCCACATAAATGTATGTTTGTTGGAGACTTCCAATAAGAACTGAACTCGGATTTGTGAACCAATGTAGACATATGTTATAGCTACTCTGGAATGCATTGTAAGGTGAGAAACAAAACTAAATTGAATATGTATGTGTTTATGCAAACTAAAGAACCTAATTATGATATGTTTGAAATTTAAAAATATTTTTACAACATGAACAAGTGTTGTCGAAATTATTCTGATATTACATAGGACAAGAATTATAATTATAATCAATTCTCTAAAAAAATATAAAAAATGCCTGATTTGGCAGCCATTTTGAATTTATGCAAATTTGGACACTCAATTAGGCACCTGAAACTTTGCGCGAACATAAGCATTCTTGAAAATATCTTTTTAGACATTCAAAGTACACTAAAAGTATTTTTAAAGGTATGTAATGTCAAAATTTTGACCAAATCTAGGTGAAAACAGTAGAATTGGCGCCATTTTGGATTTATGCAAATTAGACACACTTCCACTACATGGATTTTTTTGGACTTTTAGTATGTCATTTTGGGGACCTTACTGAAATGCATTCCGATGAAAAAAATTCTATTGCAATTTGTTTGACCTCAAAACACAATATTCCTAGCCTAAATAATGAGCAGGAAATTATATGCAGAACAGGTAGACATGGAGAGAATGTCATCACAGGGATAAAAGTCAATGTAACAAGTACATTTGTAAGAGGGAAAATCCTGACTTAAATAAATGATAATGATAAAATACCAATGAATTAAGGAGTGTCATGGGTACCAATTTAATGTATTAAAATAAGAGCCCCCGTCAGCACTAAAAGAGCCCCCGTGAGAAGGCTCACGGGGGCTCTTTTCTTTTTGGAAGAGCCCCCGTGGACAAAAAATTAATTTGAGCCCTGCACCCTGGTGTATATACATTTTTTGCAAAAAAAAGTAGAGAATTATCATACATGACAACATATTGTCTCCTGGCCCACCCCTCCAGTCGGAACGGTATAACAATAATTAAAAGGTTAAGATGAGAAAAGACAGATTCGTTTCTAGGAAAATGTTACACGATGTCATCTATTTGGAAGAAAATAAATGTTCATTTGAATTGAATTGAATTGAATATATATTGATACGCAAAATCGCAGCGGGGGTCCAAAACGGTTCACGGAAATGTCTTTCCTCGACCTCGCCTGCCTCCGCCGTGGCGCAGGACAGCGACACAATTCCACGAGGCATATGTCTCCCGTAACCCGCATGCTACGTCAACCCCGCGGTCGACGTTGATGTCATTAAACGCGTTGTCTGGGTCGAGGGAAGGACGGGCGGACGAGAGCACGGCCAGCGTGGTCCGTGCAAGGAGGCGATGAACCCGCGCGAGTGAGCCGGCAAGGCGTGCACCCGCCCTCTGTCTAATCAAAGAGATACACGACAAATGACGATCGACTCGCGTAATGGGTGTAGCAAATGCACAATGTAACGGGTGCGGCTTACCCATACCTGCCAACATTTGAAAATGAGAATTAAGAATTTTTAGTACGGTACGTCTTCGAAAATAAGAAATCTGTACCCTTAACAGGCGTTCGCACATGCAGCGGCAGTGTAACTGGCAATACGCGGAACACAAATTCGCTGCCTAATCATGCAGCTCTTCAACGCACGCAATAAGTGAACTCTCACATCGCGGCATATGATAAAACAAGCTTAATTTGGCTTAAGCGACACAAAAACAAAAAAACAAAAAATATCGAAATTTTGAAAAAACAGAATATTCCGGATTTTGGGGTCCTAAAAATCCAGAAAAAACGGAATATTCCGGATTATTCGGAAGGGTTGGCAGGTATGCTTACCCCATGTTAGGAATCTTGCTATATGATATGCGTTGTAGCATGTCAGAGAGATACACAGCAAATGACGACCCATTCACGTGGTGTTGTGTAGCAAAATGCACAATGCAACGGGTTGTGCCTATATGTTAGGGATCTGGCTATATGATATGCTGCCATGCGTGTACGTGTATGTGATGATTCTATGCTCACGTCACACTCACAGTCGATTTGAGCTTGATTCTATGATTGCCGTGATTTGTATATAGTTTTTGTGAATAGAGGTATGAAAGCAGGGCTTACTTTGTGATTATTCTGGCCATGTTTACTGAATTTTGATAATCATTTTTCAAAGTAAAGTTTTCACAGGAAAATCATTGTGACTGACAGTTCAGTTGCAAGCTGCCTTGAGTCAACACAGGTACAGTAGTACACAGTGCAGTACATAGCCATTGCAGCGCTGCTGTCGGAACTCTGACTGTTTGAGCTAGAGTCAAAGAGACTACGGGGGCCAAGCATGCCAATATTCGTACAAAAATAAAATAAAATTGAAAATAAAAGGAAAAAAAGAACAGAAAGAACAACATGAATGTTAAAAATAGATCATCTGACATTAAATTTATCTTTAACAAAAAACAAAAAAAAATTGATAGCACATAATTACAACCACCCCACCCCCTAGAATCCCGTGGATTTTCAACAGGTCCTGCTAGTTGTTAACTATATTTCGCACGTACTGTAAATCCAAATACAAAAGCATGGAGGACAATGATGTACAATCTTTTTGGTGTTAAAAACGTGTCCGGGAACAATCAATATATTTCATTATTTAGGTGGATCTTTCATTGTCATGATTATTCAGTTATCTGCATGAAAAGTCATAGAGATTATTGTGCCTAACAACCGTTATTCTTGTCACCCCAAACTCTGCACCAATGTCAATACCAATATATCATATCGAATCTGTCTTCAATTGCATACAGAGATTATATTGCTTTCATTCAATCTATACATCGGACACAATTATACATGTCATTGATGAAACATTTTTTTGATCAAGAGCGGTTGTTTAGTCAGCAATTCTGAACCTATCATTGTGTAAATATAAATTACACAATTTACACTTCTATTCCAACTTTTATCAGCAAGGTGGTTTTCCAGGAATAATATAAACAACAGAGCTAGATGAAAAAGACCAAGGAGTTATAGGATTTTACAGAACTCCTTGGAAACACCATGCAGGGAATCAAAAGACATAATTTGAAAGACAAAAGTTGTGAGAGAGAGAGAGGGGGCATAAGCTGGCTCACCACAAATCCCATTACATCCCAAATGAACGATAAAAATTGGACAAATCTGTCCTTCATCATTCCTTTCCCAAAAGTTTTAGTGCCCATATGCTGGTCTCATTCAGACTTATTTTTGGAGTCTGAGAAGGACTTTACTATTTTATTCATCAGGCCTGTCTTAATCAGCTCAAATAGCCCGCTATTTCTGATTTGGGAAATAATCCAGAAGTTACAAATCGCGTCTTAATCAGCTCGAGACTTGACCTTAAAACTCTAAACTCAAGCTCAAGAAATTAGCTCGAGATATTTTGCTCAGCCTTCGCGCATAGTGCGAGTCTTTGGGCTGGTGAAGCCGCACCGGACAAATAGCAGGATATTTTGCAAACTAGCCCAAGATATCTTGGGATGATTATCTCGAGTCTCTCGACCAAATATCCCGCTAATTGCAACTTTGGGCTGATGAAGACGCAAATTAACTGGATAAAGGGATAGTTCAAATAGCGGGATATTTCGCAATCTCAAGCTGATGAAGATATATGTTTAGATTATAGCAGTTCTTCTCATACACAAACTAGAATGATATTGAAGGTACCTGTATGCTTCTGATATTAGGGAGAACTATGTCCCATTTGCAGACCCAAAAAGTGAAAAGGTTAAGTTCCAACAGCATTTGAAAGACAAGACGGTACTTATTTAGAACTTCCCTCGAAACGAAAGGGCTTGAAGAAATGGCTTTTTGTGGGAAAATAATGACCATTAGTTGTCGAGTTGACATAAGTGATTGCAATAACCTTAGTAATAGTCTGATTTTCAGACCCTTGTACTGAATGGTAGTACGTTTTGTGCTGCACAAAGATTCAATCAGTTTAATTTTGGCCATTACAAGTAGTGGTTTATTGATGTAAACAAACGCTCATGTACCTAAAACAGCTCATTTTATGTATGTTATTACCAAAGAAAAAAAGATGTCAGTCAGTCACACAACAGTGTCTGACAGTGAAGTCTAGAAAGTAAACAGGCTTCCTTGCATAATTTGAATACTAGGACACTGCTAACATTTAAATTTTACAGATAGGACATAAATGACAAATTCATAATTCCTGCACCGTTCTACAGAATTCGATGTCGGCTGCAAAAGGGGACATAGTATCGTTAGAGGGGAAGTCCATCCTGATATTAAGTTGGTTTTAATAGAAGCAGATCTAGAAAATGAGGGGAACAGGTCAGTGAAAGTTTGAGCAACTTCCAGTTAAAATAAGAACATTATGAACTTTTGAAATTGCGATCAATCAAACACAAATTGTCAACAATGTAAAGAATCTTGTGAGCCCCCCCCCCCCCCCCCCCCCCTCCAATATGCTCTTTGTTCTTTGTTATTGATGACGGGAAATATATTTTTGTCCATACATATTTGAAATATATTTGCAATAATTATATTATGGGTGCATGTATGATTGAAAATTTACTAGAGGGAAAAAAAAAATATCTCAATTTTCTTACAAGAGCTTACAAGAGACATCAAAGAGTTACAAATATGTGTTTCACTGATGACAACATAAAAAATTCATAACTTTAGTATCTTTAATCTGATATTGCTCAAACTATCACTAATTTATTTCTCTTATTTATCTGCTTTTATTCAAACCAAGTTATAATATCAGGGTGGACTTCCCCTTTAAGTATGTTGTGATCTTCCACGGTTTCCACGGTTATAGTATTCACACTTAAAGGCTTATTTTAACACTGCTGCTGCCTTAGTGAAAAGACCATTGATATACATACTTCCGTCAAAAGAACCAGCATATATATATGAGACATTAAAAGGAATTGAAGAAAAGTAAAATGTATATTAGAAAAGGGAAGAGATGGTAATGGAATGGAATGAGATGGTAATGGAATGGAATGAAATGAAATTAAACACTCACACAAACATCACAATTGTGGATGAACCGCTCACCTTTGATTCTTTTCCTTTCATTGCAAGTGTTTCAAAAAAACATTGATGGCCACAGAATTTATATCCTAGAGAAACTTTCTTCAAGGATGGCATGGAGCATATTATCTCTGCCACATCAAGTGACTTATCAAGTGACATAGTAGGTCCACAACTTCTGTCAATCCTGAGTGTAACCTGGATAAAATGACAAGGTGATTACTGATGGGATGCAGACTTGCAGAGTATAAATGTTCACTTGGATGTTAGGCATACATGTACGTGTGTTTAACTTACATGAGCGATTTCCATATAGCTGCTAGAACGACAGAAGGTAAGAAAGAAAAAGAAATAAATAAGGGTACAGGCTTAACCCTATCTTAACTGGGCTATTTCAGACCAGGTTTTTACTGGGGGGGGGGGGGGGGGTCAATTTGACCCCCCCCCCCCCCCCTAAGATCTTGGCCGTTTCACCGCCGATCGTCGCGAAAATTTGCATGCATGTCAAGTGAAGTGTATAGAATACTATGGTAATTTCAATTTTTTGAAAAATTCATTCATTTGCATATTTATGGTAATTTATGCAAATAAGGTCATAAAATTCACATTTTTACCCATAAATCATATATTATTCATATTTAAGCATTTTTTTTCACTACATATATTTGTTAGACCATTTGGAATAATAATACAACAAAAAAATTGGAAGAGCAAGGTTATTCCATGTTATCTCTTGATTTGATAATTTCTTATGTATTTCATTGTTTTTTAACTTATGTATTTTATTGTTTTTTTATTTCATTTCTAACTACAATTCAACTATTTTGACCCCATAACAAACACCTAAACTTTAAACAAGACTAAATAACCAATGTTTTATCTCTTTTTAGGAAAAATGATATTTCCATGTGTTTTGAACACAAATCACAAAAATGAGCGATTTTCGGGCTGACATGCAAAGACAAAAGGTCACGTGACTTTCTAACTGTACGTCCGATTTTCAACAACAAAATTTAAAAGATGCGTAAGACTCAAAAGAAAAAAGTCATGAAAGGAAAATTTTATATCTGCCGCGGTTTCGGAGTAGTTGCAAAATTACTACAGGAGGGGGGTCAAATTGACCCCCCCCCCCCCAGTTAACATAGGGTTAAGAGCTATTGCCATTACATTTCATATCAAATTCCTATTTCTGCGACATTAGGAATATCTCATCTCAGTTTACCATGTACTAAACAAAGAATCCTTAAACTAAATAAAAGGAGAGTATAAATCTAAAACATATTGTTTCAAAGGAGATTATTTAAGTTCACACCATCTGGTGCCTCATACCTTAATCATTTATAAATGTTAATAGGAATTCGATCACTGAATTAAAAGGGCGGATATGGAGCAAAAATCTAGTCTCGCAAAGGAGAAAAGAAGTAAAATGTTGATACCCCCTGCATCAGCACATATGTATTCAGTCTTTTTCCAATTCAAATGACCATTTATTTTCTTCCAAATCAATTTGACATCTGTACAATTTATACGTAGGAACATAAATATAATCAAAGAACTTGTATTACAAGGAAGAAGGCTCGAATCCCAATAAACAAAGCTTGTAATGGGTACGCCCGATTACACAAATATATAATATACATTATAAATAGAAGAAAGGGATAGGCAAGGAGAGGAGAATAAAGAGCTTGGAGAAAGAGAAACGGAGAGGACTGACACAAAGTCTCAGAATACACAGGGGCGATGGGAGATTCGCCCCCGTGAGATACATGATCGCCTCCGTCAGATTGCTCATGAGGGCGATTGCAAAATTTTAAAAAATCGCCCTCGTGGAATTAAAAATAAAGATTATTTTTTCTGTAACTTTCACACAATATTGAGTTTCAACTTTCAAACCTTAAACCAATGAAATTGGTGTGAACCCTGCTGCCCCATCATCTGCTAAGGCCATTAAAAAAAATATACATGTTTAGCGTCCCCGCCCGCTTCCTTTTTGGGGGCCGCCTCCTATTTTTTAATTTTTTTTTTTTTTTTAATTTGGAAAAAAAAAAATTTAAAGAAAAAAAACATGAAAAACACTGCTAATATGGATCTATTTCTGATTTTAAAAAAAATCTAAAAAAATGTAGGCGGCCATCTTGAAAAATAGTCCGACTGTCAGGGAAAATGTACCGAGCGGCCATTTTGAAAGAAAAAAAAAAAAAAAGAAGAGCCTCCTCCTTCCTATTTTTCGAAAAAACAGGACGCTAAACATGTTTTTTGTTTTATTTGGCCTAATGCTAGAGACAATCGCGCAAGGACTGAACCAGGAAAGAGTTTTTTGTGTGAAAAGCGTGAATCCTCTGAAATCTGGTAATTCTAAAAGACCAGCAAATTAAAGAACCTCGACCAGCAAATCAACCGAAAACTAAAATTAGTAAAAGGAAACCTGTTGGCATGGAGGCGACTGTATGGGCTTGGACCAGACATTTCCTACAGTGGGAGGAGCTCTGACCATCAGCTACATGTGACTTGAAAAGTTGCAAGAGGGAAAATGCTGACTTATTATAATAATGACAATTGATGAAATAGCAAAGAATTTAGGAGTATCATGGGTATCAATTCAATGGAAATTCGTATTACAAAAAGAGCCCCCGTCAGTACTCTCTTCTTTTTGGAAGAGCCCCTGTGGAAAAAAAAAATTAATTTGAGCCCTGACTGCAACATATTGTATGGCATGCATAAACAACATAATGGCAAGATATAGGTAAAGGGTACATGTATAATGTGGAAATATTTGACTTTGAGATTAACAGGATATATGCAAATACCAAGGTTAGAGTGAAGCAGAAGATAGGATGAAATTAAAGGTAAAGACCAGTTTTGGAAACGCCCCCATCATGTGAAAGAATATGTTTTGACTAATACGTGATGATCATGATACAAATTTTGCCGGAAAACCGCCTATTAATTGATATATTTGGTAAATGATTACATCTATTTGGACCTGATAGATATCGTGCACGTGTCGGGTAATTCCATATACATCTTTCTGTGTACAGTGCTTGTAACTTTACCAAGACTGGGCCAATTTTCAGTTCTTATCATTCTGATGATTCCAGAACCTTGCAGTACACACCAATACTTATATTTTAGATGATCAACCTTTTCTGATCGATTCCACAACGTTTCTTTCACAGTACAACAGAATGACCAGAACTGATCTTTATCTTAAATAGTTGCAATATCAATAACTCCAATTATACACAGGGCCAAGAATATCAAACAGATTCCTTTGTGCCCTGTTAAACATTTATAAACCAAAAATTGGGATTTCACTTAGTCATAGGCCAGAGATATTCTTTGGAAGGGATGAAATGTGCAAACTATTGATGAAGTTCCCTTTTCCCAGATTTTATCTCATCTAAAAGGTAAAGATGCACTGTGTAATATATTATATGCACGTGCCAGTACATACGGTAGTTTCAATGTAATTGTAAATTTGCACGTTCTGAATTTTTTTTAATTCCTTTTCCACAGACATCAGATTCCTTTTGCACGCAGTGCTTGTTATTCCTACTAATTAGGTACCTTTCTCTATCCCAATTCCTTTCAGATTTGTTATGCATATTTTTTTTATCTTGAAATTTTGCAAGTATGTTTTGGGTGGCCAAACTCAGGGCATCTTATAGCCTGATTTTGAAAATCTGCAGAGTGGGGCGTTTTAGATGCCATTTCATATTCTGCATTATAATGTATTGCACTACGGTATATGCATCATAATGTATCGCACTATGTATATGCATCACGTATTAGTATTAAGCATGTAGGGCCATATAGGCCAAAGTATATGGAAATCATACGTGTGTAATGACGTGTTACTGGTATTTATATCTGCTCAAAGAAATAGAAATGCGGGCATCAATGCATGCATATCGTTATACGATTGTAAAGAAAAGAAAAGAGAAAATTGGTTGGTATAAGGGGACAGAGAATAGCACATGTGCTAGTCGAGATGCACCCTTCCATAATTATACTGTTGTACTGTAAGAAAACTGCAAAAGATATAAGAACTAATTTTGTTCATCAAACTGTGATTAAACTTACCACATGTGGTCCAATGAAAGCATAACCAGCTACAGTATGGGCTGTCATGCTATCGGAAATGGTCAGTGTAATTGCCTTTGATGAAATCCTGTCCTTCACCAAGGCTGCCACATCTGGGTCCTGACTCTCAAAGGCTACATCAACAATGAAAGATAACTCTCTACCTACATCTATGTCTAAACCCTGAAGCATAGAGTTCAGAATGTGTTTTGCAATACTTTTGTTTTGTGACACAGTGAAGTACAGGAGATACCTAAACTCCTCCTTCCTTGGCAGCACTACTTCCTTGATCAGCACGTTGAATTCATCATTACGATCAGATTCCGCATACAGGGAAGCAAGATGGACTCCAGCCATGTATTCCTGAAACAGTTTGTGAGGGAAGACGAATGGCAATTGCACGTGAGAATTCCTCTCATGTGTGTCCATGCTATTGGTAATTCTGTCCTCCTGAGACAAAATACCAACCCGACAGGCAGTGTCCTTTGATTCTGGGCATATTTGGAAATCATCTTCATCGAAAGTCAAGGTATTTGCTCGCAGACCATTTAGGGCCTGTTCGGCAATTGGTCCAAGGAGCTCATTAATTTTTTTCAAATAAGAAAGAAGTGAGGGGCTGCCTACTTTCTTTACCATTTTCTGAGCATAATGTTCTTTTAGAAAGGCAATCATCACTTTGAATATCTGAGAAAAAGATTTCAGTGACTTCATTTCCTTTAGTTTTTGCTCGTCAAGTTCTTTCCACAAAAGACACAACATGGCTACATATATAGGATAGTGGGCCATGTTTTCAGATATGACATCATTCTCATTGATGAACTGGATAAGCTGATTTGCCTTACCATCATTCTTTGGAAAGTATTTGTGAATGTACACTGACAAATTCTCTCTGTTGAAACCCTCAACATGAATGAATGTGTAGAGCTTCATTAGATCACCATCTGATCTAATCTCTACTGCTCTCCATGGGCGAGTGGTCACCAAGACTGGGCAAGAGGCAAGTTGATCTGAACAAAGAATATCTACAAGTCTAATATCACTAGTCTCAGATGAGCTTCCACATGCCTGATCTGAGGAGGCGACACTCGGCTGTGATGGCTGAAGTTGCATTTGATCAGTAGGCTGTGATTCGCAAGATTGTGTCTTCATGATTTTGCCACTGATTTCGTCTAGCCCATCGAATGCAATGAATACCTTGTCAGGATTTGACCGGATATACTCGGTAATCTGAGAAACCGTTGCTGGATTGTTTTTGGCCAGATAAGACTTTGCAATCTCCCCAATAGTGTGTTGCTTAAATTCACGTAGAGGAACTATCAAGACCCATACAAAGTGACTGAAATGCCTCCCTTCAACCCAGTCCCAGGCAATCTTAGCACAGAATGTAGTTTTTCCAGCCCCTGCCTCTCCCTGAACCATGATCCGCTTGGGAAACTCTCCGTTGACTTGGAGATCAAGGATATCATTGTAATCTAGCAATCGCTTCTCTGTCCCATGTTCTTCTTGTAAGACGAGATTAGTATGCATGTCTTCAAACTGCACAATGGAAGCAGGATTGAGAGGATCAGTTCTGATCTTACAGAGAGTTGACCTATAGTTGAACTTGAAATCATTTGCACACCGCTCAACTAGTTCAGGAGAAAGTGGTTTGGTCTGTGATTCGAGCAGTCTTGATGGCCCTCCTAAAAATACAAAATCCATATTCACATGATTACACGTTAACATAGTTTGATACATCTGAAAGGATTGTAAAGGCCTGAGGCTAATAGTGTGACATATGACTATAGGTGCATGTCGTCAAAGACACAAAATCAGACATGTTTGTCTGAATTTATATATGACTTCATTCAAATTTAAGGGCATTTAAAATCTGAGTAATATGTGTATACATGTACTTGTAGATGAATATCACTGGAATTAATTTTCCTAGGACATTTCAGCAATGCAGAGTTTCCCTTACAATCATACATCTTATTTTGAAGAAAAAAACAAGACAAATAGACTGCATCTCCAGTATGCCTCCGCCTAAGTTCAGTTAAAATCAGGGCTTGAATCTTTAAATATCATAATGAGAACAAAAATCCTATATACCGGTATACATGATGATTGATCTTTACAACCTTTGACCTTTGACCTTACAATCCAACATCTGATCACTTGTCTCCCTTTGGTGACGCAAACCATATGTAGTCAGTTTTTAAATAATTTTTTCCAGCTAAAGTAGCTTAACCCTTACTGTACTGGGCTATTTTGAGCACCCTCTGACTGGGTAGATATTTACGTAAGGAACAAGATGGTATAATTAGTTTTTTCCTAATATGCACATTTTTGTCGTTATAGCCTAATTACTTATGCAAAATGCTAATTTTATGCATTTTACAGAAAACTCTACATATTTGTCCGTAGACTTGTGAAGAATCTTGAAAATGTATTGAATAAATGTTTCCTTCATCTCAAATTCATGAGGTTTCATTATTTTTATGATATTTGAGAATGCATACCGGTAGGTTAATTTGCATAAATTATGAATACGCAAATTAAGCATTCATGAATATCAAATCTGGAACTATATATATAGGGAACTAGAATCATTACAAAAATTGTCAGACTCCACTTTTTGAATGTTGAAACTCATTATTTATATGAAACTTCTTTTCTAACACAAAATATTTATTTGATGTAATTAATAATGATAATTTATGCAAATTTGATGCGATTTTCAACTATTTATTTTCTTATGTATTTTATTGTTTTTTATTTCTCATGATATCTATTGTTTTATTTCTAATGTATTCTTTTGTTCTGGAATACATCAAGTTACTCTGAGAAACATAAAAGCAATTTGATATCAATTCATATCTTCACATTTCTGCTTGTACATGAATATATGCAATTATAGCACTTTTTTGATGACATGCGCATACTAATTGTTATGTAACACCTTACAAGTATATCCGATTTCAAAGAAAATGGTATCAAAATGTGCGTAAGACTAGAGGGAAAAAAGTAATGACCCACTAACACCCAAATCTAATCAACATTATCTTCCTATGGTGATAAATACTATCAACAAGTTTGAAGTTCATACCTCAAGTGGTTCTTAAGATCGGATATCCCAATAGCAAAAATTAATGTAGGACGGATGGACGAGACAACCCCAAAACATATTTTATCCGGCACCACCTTTGGTGGGTGGATGTATAATTACAGTTATCATAATGGGATGACGCAAAAGAATATAATTTGTTTGTAGAAACATGGCAAACATTGAATTCTGCTGTCACTAAAAGTACTTGAACTATATTGGTGTCCAGAAAATATCTAGGATTAACAAAGTTAAATTAGTAAATTATAAAACATGCATATGGGGCATGTTAAAATTTGACACTTCTGTCAATTGAGGCAAATGTATAGAATACAGAGCACTCACTATCTCAATGTTAAAAACTTACTTAAGTTTTATCATTTTTATGCACAGTTTCTATATGTCTTCTGGTGTAGAAAGAATTTAGTATCTGTTTACCTGTGCTGTTGGGAGTCAGAGGTTCAATGAGTAATCTGTCTGATAGGCCACCCAAGTCAATCTCTCGGAGTGCGTCTGCCAAAAGCTGTCGTCTGTTTGAGTGTAGAGGTTGCTGCTTGACATTCCATTTCATGAATACTTGCAAAAATGCGTTGGTATAGTTATTCAACTGCTGAATCAGGATTGCCTGTAGCTCAGCTAAGGGGATGTCTAGAGATATCCCTACAGCCTGGTAGTGAGATGGATCGATAGCCTTGGCCAGCTTCAGGAACTCCTTTTCACTGACAGTACTGTAAAATGAATAATAAATCGATTGGGAACGATAGGGTATTAGTTAGAGAGCATCCTATTGGCTGATAAGCTATCATGTGACACTTAACAATTTGTATTATGTGCTCGAGCATGCAATATAGCAGCCGAAGGATATCAGAATGCATTACCAGTGATATTAACATTTGAAACAAATTGCCTCAATTAAGTTGCAGGTGAGGGCGATATTGTTCTGGCAAGGGTATTATTCCAAAAAATGCAGAGTCTGGCAATAAATATAATAATGATGGTGATAGTAATAATAATGATATAAGAAGAAGAGGATTATTACAACTTTGAATAATAATAATAAAGTCTACATCATAATTATTACCTGAATGGATAATGATAATTATTATCATCATCATCATCATCATTATCATTATCATCATCATCATCATCATCATCATCATCATATTTATTTTCTATATCAAGCATAGTCAATGTAAATGGCTTACGGTACCTGTACTCTGAATCATCAGGTCATCGCGTTGCGTTGGGTTGTGGAGTTAGACAACCTTTTGTGAAAACATGCCCCTTTTATTAACAGAATGCCATAGGCTAATGTTTGTGAAATAAACCCCCTCTCATCTACAAATGGTCTGGTCTAATTTACCCGACACTTTGTGAAAACCCTACAGCAAATCTACGAAAGCCTGAACGTGCATCTTTACACAATCTTTTGTTTCAAGAAAGGTCGTGTAACGCAATCACCCGACCAGACGCGATGACCCAATGAATCGAAGTAAACCAGTATATGCATACCTTTCTGCAGTGTTAGGACCTGGATTGGTTTCAACGTCACCAGATCTCATCAAGAGGATCAGGAGCAGATAGAGAAGGCAGAATCCATCCATGGTGTAAGATGTCCTTCTCATTCAACAGAAGTTTAGTTCTTTGGAAAATGGTGATGACTTGGCAACAATACCTGAAAATAGTATTCAGAAATATCTACATTACGTACATAAAATAGATGAAAAAAGATCCTTGAGAGTTTCACTTCACTGTATCTCATAACAGGCTTAAGATTTAAGGCTTAATAGCGTAAGGTTTTGGACAGAATACTATGATTTTGTGATTTATTTATTTTTAAGTCGTCAATCAAAGCGCCCAGGTTTATTTTCACCACACTGAGCATCATCATCTTCATCTTCTTCCCATTGAATTCCTCCGGTTGGTGAAGAACTACATGCATGAGCACAGGGTATCGGCTAACAATAGCCCTGTCGGGGATAGTCTTTAGAAAAGAAAAGAAACACAAGAAGAATGAAAAATGGAAATAAAGCGTAAAGAGATCTTGTGATAAAAGTGCAGATTAGCTCCCCCAATGTCAGATTCAAGTATAACAGTCATCTTCCCTAGATGAGATCTGTGAGGGCAGCAGACATCAAATCAGGTGTCAGAGGGAGAAGCCTCTCCTGGATGAGTAGTGCTAGGCAAGTAATAAACGGCGACCTCGCGGTGAAGTAGAGAGGGCATTCCCTAATCAAGTGCGTGACTGCATGTACATGTACTCTTGCGAGAATCCACATAAATAGGGGCTTTTCGTTTGTGTGGACGAGGAAGCCCTTCCCGTCCTCTAACGATGCGAATTGGCTGCAGTCAACCCGTCCTGTTCACTATAGTTGATAACCCTTTTCGTTTTTAGTCGACGCCCGTTCTCTACACGGTGACTTAATGGACCCTGCACATATTTTTTTAATTGCTCTTTCTTTCACTCTTTATGTTATTCTTCGTTTATTATTCTATCATTTTTGAAATCTTTAGTCATGTTATTCTTTGATTTCGTTCTATCATTTTCTCTTTCTGTTTTTCTTATGTTATTCTCCGTTTTTCAATCTTTTGTCTTATCTTCCATCTTTTCATTATCTATTCTTTATTGTTTTCTCTTTCTGTCTTTCCTTATGTTATTCTTTGTTTTTATCGTTCTATCATTTTTTTTTCCTACCAATCCTTACCTGTATGTTATCCTTTGGTTTTCCATCTGTCATCTTCTCTTCTATTTTTCCATTATCTATTCTTCATCATTTTTTCTTTCTGTCTTAATTCCTCATGTTATTCTTTGTATCTTCCTTTTTTTACCTTCTTTTATGTTATTCTTTGTTTTCATTATTCTTTGCTTTTTCCTTCTATCACCTTCTCTTATGTTATTCTTTGTTTTTATCATTCTATCACTTTCTCTTTCTGTCTTTCCTTATGTTATTGTTTCTTTCTTCCTTCTATCACCTTCCCTTATCTTATCCCTTTTTTTAAAAGCATTCTATCACTTTCTCTTTCTGTCTTTCCTTATGTTATTCTTTCTTTCTTCCTTCTATCACCTTCTCTCATATTATCCTTTTTTTAAAGCATTTTTTCTTTATCTATTCTTTATCATTTTCTCTTTCTGTCTTTCCTAATGTTATTCTTTGTTTCTTCCTATTCTTATGTTGTTCTTTGTTTCTTCCTTCTATCGCCTTTTCTTATGTAATTCTTTGTTTTTATCATTCTATCACTTTCTCCTTCTGTCTTTCCTTTTGTTATTCTTTGTTTCTTCCTCTGGTGGTTGAAAAAAGCGGTAGTTTGTTGTTAGACGCCACAAAGAAGTTGCAATTTGAGAGTGATGGCATGTTGTTGGAGGGGTGAGTAGGCAATTGATGGTAAAAGAGAGGCACAGAGTGCGCTAGGTGATGTAAGCAATTGGAGCGTTTTAAATATCTAAATCACCTTTCATACAAAGCCAAAGGGGGGGGGGGAAATAACTGATTTTTACATCAACAGAGCTACCAAGTGTCACTCATTATGCGGGACAGTCACGCATCGAGGGTCTGAAAACGCTGTCACGCATGGCAACCATTTTTGTCACGCGTCAGGGCCAGACTAGGAAAAAAAAAAGAAGGTAGTAATTGCTAGACTACATACTGGCCGACCGCCTCAAGGCCTCAGATAGCTCCTCGCAGGGTTCGTTTATGTATATCACATGCACATAGCATGCCTGCAAGCCTGCTATCACGTCACGTCTCACGCGATTTCGAAACGTACACTAGATCTATACGTATGCTATACCCTTGCCCTCGCGCGCCGAGTCGTGAAAATGTCATGCATAGCTGATCTTTGATGCGGGACAGTCACGCCATCGAGGGTCTGAAAACGCTGTCACGCATGGCAACCATTTTTGTCACGCGTTAGGGCCAGACTGGGAAAAAAAAAAAAGGTAGTAATTGCTAGACTACATACTGGTTCGTTTATGTATATCACATGCACATAGCATGCCTGCAGGCCGGCTATCACGTCACGTCTCGCGCGATTTCGAAACGTACACTAGATCTATACGTATGCTATACCCTTGCCCTCGCGCACCGAGTCGTGAAAATGTCATGCATAGCTGATCTTTGAACTTGGCATCTATCTGCATCAAGTACAAGAATTTTTTGAAACATTACACTATTTACAGACTTAGAAAAAGGCAGACAACTATAATTAACATCGAAACAATGTGTTCAATACAGTACACACCGACACTGTCACACCTCGTGAGATCAAAATTATTGGAAAAGAAGGATGGACCTTGGAAGACAGATAGACCTGGCCTGAAATCTCGACTGTAGATCTCTGCATTTTAATTTCCAGTACATCCGGTAATGTGGTTATAAGTTAATAAACCTAAGCCTAGTTAGGGGGTAGAAAATGAGATCAATGCCATCAATACACATTGCCATTACCAGTAATCACTGCGTTGTAGATTTACATGTAGACCTCTACGTACCTAATTACTCCAGGAAGCTCCGACGCCGACGCCTTTCGGAGCTTCCTGGCCTGGAGTTCAGTGGTAGCCTCTAATCGGGCACATCTACAAGGAGGTCAATGAATATGCATATCAGTGACGTCGTGTCAATTCATGAATATTGATGTTCTTGACTGCGCGCGTACGATCGTACGTACGTACTACGTGCAGAATTAGGGTCATGTACAATGAAGGTAATACGTGCAACACAGTGGCTCAGTCAAATCAGGGGCAAAATCTTACCATTATACAGTTGTATTGTCCGTGGTCAATTTCAAGCAATGTCCGCGGACAAAATATTCCTCGAAATAAAGAAAAAAGGGGGTGCACAGGTGTCCTCGAAATCGATAAATAGGGGTCAGGAAAAGGGAAAAGAGAAAACTGGGAAGAAAAATTCTCGGAGCCGAGTCTAGTCCTTGAAATATGGTAAAATAGGGGTAAATTTGCGAAAGTGTCCTTACAATCTTATAAATAGGGGTATTCCAAAGTACGCTTTTGTCCTTGTTTTGACGTAAAAAAGGGGGTTAAATTTCACAAAATGTCCTTGAAATTGACCGCAAAAGGGGGTTATTTGCAATTGTGGTAACGGATACATGTCACCCTCTGTGGGGGAGTGAACCCACCGGGGGCCTACGTAATGCTATGCTAGCCTAAAATTAATCAAATGGCGAAATGTAACCTTTATCAGACTCATAATATAACAAATTTTGTCTCACCTAATATTATGCCGATTGCACATTATTCCCTGCTTCCATATTTTAGTGCCAATTAAGACTAATAAAGTAAGAGACGGTTTCTTTATATACGACAGCCATGTCATAATTTAGTGTTATGTAGATGCTACGCTAGTACTCGTTTAGTTGTCGTACAATTAACAAACATAAACAAGTGTGGCTGCAGCGAGGTCGATAATAAATCAAAAGTCTGAACAAAGGCTTCTACAGGAATTCATAGCTTTAATTGGAGTAATCATGTTGTCAGGAAAGAAATTTATTTGTTTCACTCTCTGGTCTGGAGTGTTCTTTGTTAAGGTCAGGTGAATATGTTAGGTTAGTTGTTTTCTTTTCAGGCCAAGATGTATTGTTCCCTATGAATAGGCCTGGGGGAAGTCATTAATTCAGTGTACATGTTTTATCTGTTGTTTAGCACACATTTAGGAAGCCTCTTTTCAATACAAGTATTTTCCTTTGTAAGATCATTTCCTCTCCAAATATTTGTAGTCATGTTTTTAGAATTTACTTAGTAACCGTAGGGTATATTAAGAGGTGGATTTTCTGAAATCGAGAGAACCACCTAAGCTATAATAGACTGAACGTCATGTTAGTCGGCAGTTAAAGTCAATATCTGAGGGTAATTCCACGTCGGGACGAGAGGCTAGCTCAACTGCCACCCGGTTCTCCATAGCTTTCGTCGGGGGCTAGCTCTTGTCTGGGATCAGGACGCACACCATCGTATCTCAGTCTGCGGAGGCCAAGAATCCGGAGCGACTACCGGGGCCAAGTGGAGCAAAGACGCCGTCTGCGGAGGCCAGGGCCAAGTGGACGACACGAACTGTGACCGGCGTCGATGTCAGACGGGAAACTACCCATCCAGAATTATATTTTGTTAAAGATAAGTTTAATTACATACTGTATTATTACTGAAGCCAAAACAAAGTGTGTGAAACGGGAGAAATGATTGGAAATTAAATGTTACAATTTAATTTTAATTAACAAGCTTTATTTCCCTTTATTCTGTGTGTCCGTAGCAATAATAAAAAATATAAAAAAAGTCTCTCACGTGACAATTTGGAGGTCCCACCGAGACATTGCTACTTATAAATAATTTCAAAAAGGGAATTAGATATTTCTCCCCCTCTTTTCCCCGCATACGATTTTGATGTTTAATTGATGTAAAGAGAGTTTAGTGGATTCTCCCCAAGGTTAAGCCCTTGGTAACGCCTATAGGCTAGGGTAGTGCTTAGGCGGGTTGTGCATTATGCATGGTATTCTTTTGCTCGGTTAGAGATTCCAGGTTTGAACTACTATAGGCTTTGAATGTTCATGTTGTGAAGTTGACCGGTGTTTCGCATGGTTGAAATTTGTGTTCTCGTTAGGAGAAATTCTAGTGTGCTTGTTAGAAGGCACTAGGGGTTAATTGTCTGTTGTGAAGCGGACCGGTGTTTCGCATGGTTGAATTAATTGTATGCTCATTGGGAGATACATTCTAGTGTGCTTGTTAGAAGGCACTAGGGGTTTGGCATTTGTTGCCGGTGTTAAAGCCTAGGTTTTTGTAGTTTTGGAATCGTTGTTTAGTCGCTATGGCTAGTATCGAGCAAATGAAAGAGTTTTCTACTTTAGGTAGGGAAATGGGTCTTAGTGGAGGCGAGTTGAGTAGTTTTGTTTCTGAACGCTGTCGGGCGGTAGAAATAGAACGAGAAAGAGAAAGAGAACGCGAAGACCGGGAAAGAGATCGCGAAGACCGGGAAAGAGATCGCGAAGACCGGGAAAGAGAGCGTGAACATGAGCTCAAGTTAGCGCAGTTGCGTAAGGATGAGGGATATAATGTAGGTCAGTTAGGTGGGGTTAAACTTGTTGTCGGTCAATTTGATGATGCCCACGATAAATTTGATGCTTACATTACCAAGTTTGAAATGATCCTGAAAAGTCAAAAAATCCCTAATGACGTGTGGGTACTACATCTAATCTCTAATTTAAAAGGGAAGGCCTTAGATGTAGTGAATAGGATGAGTACAGATGATCGCCAGAAATATACCGTGGTTAAGAGTGAGTTAATGCAATCTTATAATCTCACTGAGGAGGGGTATAGGCGTAGTTTCAGGTCTGTTAGGCCTTTGAATTCAGAACGCCCAAAACAGTTTGCTAATCGGATGAAAGGTCATTTTGATAATTGGATAGGTGCGTCTAAGATAGACAATAGTAGGGCTGCTTTTGAGGATCTGATGTTGCGAGAGCAATTTTTGATTGATTGTCCAAAAGAGGTTGCTAGGTTCATCGGGGAACGGAAATGCACGAAGTTTGACGAGGCAGTGGAGTGTGCAGAGGTTTATGTTAGTGCACACGGACTTCATGTTTTCTTTGGTGGAGAGGAATCCGAAAGAAGCCGATCAGATCCGGAGGGGGGTAGTAAGGGCCCTAATCAAGTAGATAAGACTAATGCAAAATTGGGCGAGGTTCAAGCTAGGGCAAAGAAAGTGGAAGGTAGTAAGCCCTTCCAAAAGAAGGGGTGTTATATGTGTGGGAATCCCAATCACATGAAGAGGGAGTGTCCCCTGTTAGTGAAGTCTATAGCGGCTCAGGGTATGATGTTGTTAGGGGGTGATGAAGTCCCCGGGGTATATGCTGTTCATAATAAGCCTAACGAGGGTGAGATTGAATCTGATGCCGTAGAGTTGACAGCAGCTTGCATTGTTGAGTCGGTGGTCGATAGTGAAGTCATTGAAAAAGTTGGAATGGCTTACGATGATATTGAGGCGATGGTCAATGATATGCCTGTCGTGTCTGGGAGGTTGATGCCTGGGAATGTTCCCGTTTCCGTGCTACGCGATTCAGGTTGTAGTACTTGTGTTGTGAAAGAAGCGTTAGTTAGGAAAGAGCAATTCACAGGTCGTCATGTTAGAGTCAGGTTAATTGATGAAACTATAAGGCGTTTCCCCTTGGCAAGAATCGTTGTTGATTCGCCTTATTTCAAAGGAGAGGTTGTGGCAGTGTGTATGCCTAGATGTTTGGATGATGTAATCATTGGTAATGTGAGAGGGGCTCGTCCACCAAAAGAGCCTAATATCCATTGGGTTCCTAAGGCTGACCTAGAGGTCGCGCCGGAGGTCGTGCCGGAGGTCACTGGTTTGGAAGATTCGAAGTTGGAGAGAGAATTTTCAGATGAGTTGAAGTCTACCGCTGAGGGCGTTTGTTCTGATGAGGGCGGTATTAGATTACAAGCTGTTCAGACTAGGGCTGACCTCATGAGCAGACTATTGTAAAATATAGTGAAATTGTTGTAAAGGCGAATAACCAAACAAGGAAAAATTTATAATGATCCATTTTTTTTTGTATGTGTTTATGCTGTATAGCAAATGACTACTGAAGCTTTCTCATTTCTTTCAGGAAAACAGGAACCAGCAAATCGCGGTCGCCGTTATGTTTAGTTGGTTAAGCTTTAGTTACGTTAAGGAAACATTGTCTGTTAGGGCTTAGTTGTAAATTAGTATAGGTTAGTTTAGGGCCGTTAGGATGTAGTTAGGTTGCTTTAAGATTGTGAACGTAGTTTAAGAAACAAGCTTCATGATTTTATGATAAACAAATACATATACCATAATCAAGACAAGCATGAAAAGTTGTTATCGGTTGAATGTTATATGCAAGAAATGAATCAATATAGTGCATTTCAGATGACAGTTTGGTTATAGTGAATATAGAAAAGTTGCTTAATAACTGCAAAAGTACATTCAGAGTGCAAATATAGATTGAGCAATCTGAATTTATATTACTGTTTCATAATCTCTTGTCTTTTAATATGCTTATACTTTAAAAAAAAAAAAATGATCAAACGAAATAATGATACATATTTCATACCAGGAGTGTGATTTCCTAATCATATTCAAAAGAAAATGTAAGCCATGTTTTTCATGGAGAGACAGGACTCACAGCATAACAGTCAAACTTGCTTTAAACACTGTTTTGGATGCTGTGGTTTATAGTTCTTTGGTTTTTATACATACATGTACAGTAAAAAAAAGAGAATTGAATCATTAGTGTATCCAGTAGGTTATGTATGTTATATCTTATACTTAGAAAGCTTTTCAAATAAATGTTTTTATAGTGGATATAAGTTAGATCCCCTAATTATATCTTAAGGTGGGGGATATTGTCAGGAAAGAAATTTATTTGTTTCACTCTCTGGTCTGGAGTGTTCTTTGTTAAGGTCAGGTGAATATGTTAGGTTAGTTGTTTTCTTTTCAGGCCAAGATGTATTGTTCCCTATGAATAGGCCTGGGGGAAGTCATTAATTCAGTGTACATGTTTTATCTGTTGTTTAGCACACATTTAGGAAGCCTCTTTTCAATACAAGTATTTTCCTTTGTAA
The DNA here is from genome assembly GCA_035222895.1 of Strongylocentrotus droebachiensis. Classification (NCBI taxonomy): domain Eukaryota; kingdom Metazoa; phylum Echinodermata; class Echinoidea; order Camarodonta; family Strongylocentrotidae; genus Strongylocentrotus; species Strongylocentrotus droebachiensis. Next base: position 270,030 of record JAVYIG010001580.1, on the reverse strand, counting down.
GATCATTTCCTCTCCAAATATTTGTAGTCATGTTTTTAGAATTTACTTAGTAACCGTAGGGTATATTAAGAGGTGGATTTTCTGAAATCGAGAGAACCACCTAAGCTATAATAGACTGAACGTCATGTTAGTCGGCAGTTAAAGTCAATATCTGAGGGTAATTCCACGTCGGGACGAGAGGCTAGCTCAACTGCCACCCGGTTCTCCATAGCTTTCGTCGGGGGCTAGCTCTTGTCTGGGATCAGGACGCACACCATCGTATCTCAGTCTGCGGAGGCCAAGAATCCGGAGCGACTACCGGGGCCAAGTGGAGCAAAGACGCCGTCTGCGGAGGCCAGGGCCAAGTGGACGACACGAACTGTGACCGGCGTCGATGTCAGACGGGAAACTACCCATCCAGAATTATATTTTGTTAAAGATAAGTTTAATTACATACTGTATTATTACTGAAGCCAAAACAAAGTGTGTGAAACGGGAGAAATGATTGGAAATTAAATGTTACAATTTAATTTTAATTAACAAGCTTTATTTCCCTTTATTCTGTGTGTCCGTAGCAATAATAAAAAATATAAAAAAAAGTCTCTCACGTGACACATGTCGTCCCAATTCATTCCGTGAAAACTGTGGATAAATCACAGATAAAGAATCATAAATACAAGTACATCATAGCATCATCAATATAGCAATAAACAGTCTCTTTGAGAAACTCATAAAATAATGTACATTGTGTCATGATCTTTATAACTCATTAAAATAACCCCAGTCACTATTCTTGTCCATCTGCATTAAATCGCTTTACATAAATACAAACTCACACTACAAATGTCTCAACTAGACTTCACTATATCTTGAATAAACGATGAACTAAACAATTATAAATTCTGAATCTCTAATTAGTGCTTCAGCACTCTCATAATAATCTTCAAAGTATTTAACAATATCTTCACTATCATCATTGTTCTTCATATCAAATCAAATGTATTAAACCAGCATGGGCTTGCATGTCTTACACTACATACTAACATCAACATCTCTCAGTATGAAGTACAAAATACACACACTAATTTACACTTTATGTTTCAACAATTCATAGAAATAGATTCAATATACAACAAAACTAACCTCTTTGCCTGACATCATGACAAACTTAAAACTAAAATCTCCTTGATGCTCTGGCAAAAAGGGGATTCTTGGACCTCAGCACAACCATGTTAATGTAGCCTTCTGAGAGTTTGATATCAAGTGGTTATCAATAGATGGCGCTATACTAGGCACCTTGCCTGAGGAAGCGCTATTACAAATATATGTGTATTCATGTCATGCATCAGGAGTACAAGAAACAAATGACTTGGGTGATAACTTAATTAAGTGCAACTGTCACAACAACAAGTACAATGCCTATATATGGCGCTCCTGCGCGCTGCGCCGTCGACGCTGTATATATACGCGAAGCTTACCTTGATATAGGTCAACTGGTAACCTGCGCTCGCGCTGCATGCATTGTTTTTATTCCATTTGATCGAAACCCGAAGCTTTTGCTTGCAGCAGCGCTGAGCTGCCGGTGCCAAAGCCCTATTTAAGCAACCTCGTAGTATGCTTAAATATAGGGTAGATTTCTTACTTATCTTAGACATCTCGATTGTATTAGAATTCGACATGCTATTTAAGCCCTTTTTCTTAGATAAAATCTAAGAATTCTTAGTCCCCAATGCTGTTTTATAGAATACGATTTTTTCTTAGCCAAAATTTAAGAAAAAGTACTTAGATTTCATGCTTAAGAAGTTTATTGAATACGGGCCCTGGATATTTCGTAATACGGGGGAAAGGATCAAACTTACAAATTAAAATAAATTGTTTGGATTTTGCGGTAGCAATTATAATGCACTCAACTGTGTTCTGATGGTTGTGTTGTACATTGGAATTTATGTTGTAAATTAAATAGGAATTATGTGGTGCAAAGATGCCCCCCCCCCTGCTTCTTCAGTCAATGACAAATTGTTTCCCCTCTAGAGGGATTCCCATTGTATCGTTTCCCCTCTAGAGGTATTCCCATTGTATTGTTTCCCGCCTTTTTTTGGGTAGACCTATATCTCTATTACTCAATTGGAGTACCCCCTATAAGGATTCTATTGAACTCTTTGCATGAGTGCATTTCTTTTGTGTGATTGCTAGCATTGGTGCATGCTATAGCAGGCAGGCAGCCATTCTAAGCTATGTTATGAGGACTGCAAGGACATATGTATATTTGACCTGCTGTAGGAGGAAATGTGGTCAGACCTTGTTTAAAGTAAGTTGGATTGTTAATAATTATGATTGTATTTCATTAAACTTATTGGAATGATGATATTGTGGCGTTTTTGGACCCCACCCCTCTATTTTTTCTTTTAATTAAAAAATTGGTGGGTAAATAAAATATACATGTTTATCTTTCATATGGATTTGGATTGATAAATAAACTTTCGATAGATCTTTTTTACCACACCAAGTACAATGTGTGGGACTGGAATTCCTCTCTTAAAGTGAGACACCTTATGTCACCTATTAAAACTTTAATGCTAAAAAATTACACATACATGTATATAATGTTGTGGAAATAGGTACTCACCATTGGTATTTCTCATATTATTAGATTTCCTTGGTAACTATTTTGTATTATTCCTGTGAGATAATGTACACGTAGTAACGTACATGTATGCGCGTTCAGGAATTTACCTTTTAAACTTCCCGCGAGAGATTTTGAGTTGCATTGAATGTGACGTAGAGGGTGCTATTTTATTCAGAGGATCTTTGGTTTTCTGGCCGGTCGGCCTGGTTAAAAGTGGCGCGTAAATATGTGTGAACTTTTGACCAATCACGTTGCCGGATTGGAGGGGTATAAATACGGGGCTGGAGACACAAATTTGGCACAAGTTCTCAGATCGCCATTTTGCAAGACCATTCGGAAGTTCTCAATTCATTCTTATTCTCTTCTCAGCCTTCACCCAAAGAAGCATTGTAAGTACCAATTTTATTCAAATTAAATAGGAATAATTAAAGGGAAGATTGAATATGAATATGGAATGCAGTTCTTACTGATTTAATGAATTTATTATCTAAATGTGGGATTTTAGGAGGAAATTGAATTTGATATGCAAGTTCTGATTTTAGATTTGGATCTTTGGTAATATAATTACAGTTATAGTTCTTCAGTACTTTCATATCTAATGGAGATAATAATATTGATTTATGAAGTGTATGATGTGATGTTTTCAGACTGAATTCTGGAATTATTTTGTGCTTATTGAAATATGTTGAAATGTCCAAATTATTCTAAGTGTCGACCTTTTGGTCACTAGAGTCTACTTACACTTCTGAAATATTCTAAGTGTCACTGTTTTGGCTCTGATACTAGGACTTAGACAGAAAAGACAAATCATTCATTGCATCCTTGTATATAATTATTTATTATAGAACTGAACAACATGTGTGGAAGGAACATATGTCCTCGTTCATACTGCAGGGTCTGGGACCCTGGCATTATTTATTCAGACCTTTACTGGTTGGAAATTGATGGATTCTAATACTTCAATACTTTAATACTTTAATATTTTAATACTTTGACATCTTAAATCTTAGTCTTCTGACTAAGCTAACTGGAAGAGTTAAGTGTGTCTCAAAAGTGCCTTTATACATAAACTTTTACCTTGTTCAATGTGTTTGTAGAATATAGGTCTACATACAAATATTCTAAGTCAAGACCTTTCGGTCACTGGTTATTTCCTACTAAGACAAATACTCTTAGAGTGAATCTCGGTCACTTATTACTTTAGAAATATAACAAGTGTAGACCTTTCGGTCATTTGTATTATTAAAATATTCTAAGTATTTTTGGTAACTGTTACCTTAGGAAATATTCTAAGTTCAGACCTTTCGGTCATAAACGTGTACGGAATTGAAGTACATGTATTCATAAATACTTACTAGATATCATAATCAATGCATGTTTAGTCTTAGGCGGTGTCACTAGTTATTCTCCCCCCCCCCCTTTTAGGATATCAGGTCAGATGATTTTTGGCTACAGAACAGAATGCAATTTCTGTTAGATGAACACATTGAAAACAGAATGCCATTTCTGTTTAGATGAACATGTTATCGGACCGCCTTCAATTTGATGATCAGTTTAGATGAACATGTTATCAGACTGCCTTCAGTTTTGATGATCAGTCAGTGAGGTACTAGAACCAAGATCAGAGGACTTGGAAGTTGACCACCACCCCCCCCCCCCCTTTCTTCCTGCTACTTCACCACCATGCATTGATTTAGTAATTACATTATATATATATGTGAATTTAGAGTTAAACTCTGAGAAGTTATGGTTCAGATTAAACAAGAGAGTTGTTCCCTCGTTAAGATATCTTTAGACATAGTTTCTGGGAGATAATATCTCTGAGGCCAGTTTCTATTAAGCGTCGGTTTCTGAAAGTAGCACTGACCATAAGGTAGTGACTACGTTTTAAGATGGGAAAGTTTGGTTCAGGTATGCCCAGGAGGGGAGAAATGGTGTTGGCAAGTTGAGAAACGAGGTTTTATGATATACGAAAGGATGTGTTTATGCGCTGGTCGCAACAACACGGTTTAGGCCAAGGGGATAATGAGTATGAAAAGAAGAGTTAACACTGACTTGGGAACTAGGATCGAATAAAGACAGAAACGTTGGAACGTGATTTAAATAACTTATAAATATTTGTACTACAAGTGGATTAAGATACCATGTAACCTAGACTAGTTATTAAAGTTCAAGTTAAACGTTATTACAAAGTATTCTTGCATTATTCATTGAAGCAATTGCCTGACCAATAATTGTAGACCTGATTGATAAAGAAGATGTTGAAGGAGAGGTAACTACAATTGTCAAGTGAGAGCGAAAGAGAAAATGATGAGTTTAGATTGATTTATTTAGCCAACAGTTTGCTTGATGCAAACGGCCCTATTACGCCATTGATTCCAGCTCGGATAAGTTTGAGAGACAGAGAGTAAGAAAATGCGAGGTACCTATCCCTGATGAGTAGTGTGGAGCGAACGTATGTGCGAGAAAATGCCTAAGTTCTGTACTCGGTTATCGTGCAATACTATTACACGTGTGCTAATGGTATGTGAATGAGTAGCGACAAGGCTATGATGGAAGAGAGATTATTCAGAATAAACAAGAGTATCAGAGTACAGAATATTTACCAGTATTTCTTGACTTGTTCCTTTTTAATCTACAAGAAGCTGAATGCATCATGAGGAACATCTTGGTGAATTCTGTCGGGATTTCTTGAGCACACTAAGACGAATGGCTCCTAATTTGTAACATGGGCGCATGGTGTCTGATTGATTAATGGTACTAGACACGCATTACTATTAGCCAATCAGCGGCAATCCTTTCCCCCCATTTTCTATGCATAATTAACTCTCTTGCAGTCTCGTATTGTTACAAGGAAAGACAATTCATATTGTGACGTAGTTTTCCATTTAGATTGGGATCAACTGGAGAAACCTCAGTTGATCCAGGGGTCATGTCCCTATATCACCATGTGGTGGCAGCAATTTCTATTGAGACTCATTTGTTGAGAAGGTGTTTTGCGTCCCGCGTCACAATATATACATGTACATGTACCTGTGAGGGAATGAGAAATAGCTCTTTCTTTATAATGCAAATTAGTCAGGGGTAAAAGGAATGTACCTTACTAAAGAGGAGTGATATGCCCCAGTGGACATACACTCACTGCATGCAGGTTAAAGCTCATACATGCAGTGAGCAGAGATGAGACTGGTTGTAGCTGTGCCTACATGAAGCCGTAACTGATGTCTCATCCTGATATGTCTATAGTTGGTTTTGGACACTTTAATATGTGAGTACAGTATATAATTAACTCTCTGATGTTAAGATTTGCTGAAGAGCTTAATTGGATAGATTATGATTTGTGTGAAGAAGAGGGAGATTTAACTTAATTTACATGAAGGATGCATGCTGGTAGTAATGGAGTCATGCCTATTAATGCTAGAAAGGCGTGTCAGTAAGACCTTATTAGTATATAACTGCTTTTTGGTAAGCCTTGTATTCATAAAGATAGGTTCTGTTGGTTTTCTTGTGGAATTCAGATTGGTATGCAAATGTTTTAATAACTGATTACAGATAGCAAATATTGCAATCTTCTCTAGAGATGAGGTGACTTAAATATTGGTAGATGCCATGTTCCACTGCATTTGTATTGTGATTAGTTTGAGTATGTTTCTATATTGCTTAAGACTGATAGAATGATAAGGATAGCTCACTCATTTGCAGAATTGTATTATAAATATATGTATGTGAAAGTAATAAATAGGGAGTGGCCTTCATGGCAGATTTATTTACTACATGCATTTCATTGGCTGAGGTAAACTCAATATATACAATGTACATGTATGAACTAAATTGCATACACTGTACATGGAAGATGATATATTTGTAATTATGGATCTCTAGTTTTTCTGCTCCGGAAAACAGCTGTAGCAAGTAATTATTTGTGATCGTAATGATGCAATACTTACTGTATTTTTTGTGTCTTTTAATTTTCTACAGCAACTGAAGCGACTTCATGCAGTCAAGGGTCTTCTACCCTCTTTTGTTAGTTGAATAGCATGAAATAAAGATTGGCCTCATACCCAATAGAACTGCAACAACTGCTTCGTCTCATTTATGACCTCGAGTCGATACCCTCACATTTGGTAGTACGGATGGGGTGCGGTTTCTCTTCAGATAACTGAGAACTATTGGCTTGGCCAGGCGTGTAGCTAGCAAGGAGTACAAGACAAAAGAGGGTAGGAAGATGATGACCATGGAAGAGATGAGGGAGGAGCTGGAAAAGCTGTCATTGGAGCTGAAAAGTCGGGAAGTGTATTTCCCTCCCAAGGAAAAGAAAATCAGGCCCTTTAGTGGCACTGAAAACATGTTGGTCTCAGATTTTGTGGAGGACATTAGGGCAGGAATTAAACTTCGAAAGCTGACGGGTGAGAGTGCTATTGACTACGTGCTAGCTCACTTGGAAGGATCTGCAAGGCAGGAGGTGCAACATCGCCAAGATAGAGAAAAGAAGGATGCTGAGTCAATAATGAACATCTTATTGGAAGCTTTTGGGGACAAACTGAATGCTAGTCAACTGATGCGGCAGATATATAACAGAGTACAAAATGAAGATGAGTCTGTGGCACAGTACGCATATGCCTTACTTGCATTTGCGACTCGATTGCAACGCAAACCAGGAGCTCCTGAGTCAAAGAATATCATCAAAGAACAGTTTAGAGATGGGTTGAGTGACCCAGTACTCAGGAGAGAAGTGAAGCGGTTGTCTAAAGAAAAGCCAGAATTGTCTTTTCTAGAGGTACGAGACTGGGCGGTGGAGATGGATGAGGAAGAACTGAAGGGCATCAATCCACGCAAAAAGAAATGCACCACCTACCAGGCCGAAGCCACAGCACAGATGGGAAAGATGGTAGAGGGGCTCACTGCAGCGATCAAAGGCCAAACAGAGGTACTTGACAAGATGAGAGCACAGCAGGGCATTTTCAACTCTCGTCTTAGTCAGTTAGAGGAGAGACAGGACAATGCCAGGAGTGCCAGGAGACCCCCTCTAGGCGTAATTTTGAGTCGTCGCTTATTCAATCCTTGTGTCGGCAGTACGGAGTCCACAAGTCCCATACCACACCCTACCACCCAGAGGGTAACGGGCAAGCCGAGAGGTTCAACAGAACATTACATGATTTACTGAAGACACTCCCTCCCGAAAAGAAACGTCGATGGTCAGAATTTCTTCCAGAAGTACTCTATGCCTACAATGCAACCCAGCAGTGAAGATTGACTCAAGATGGCTCCAATATGCCTTTCTTGATTCTGCTTGGATGAGGCGTTTCAAATGCTGCAATTCTGTCTCAAGCGGAAAAGGGACCAGCATGTTCTGTTTCCTGAGCCTGGTCACTTGCTTGTGTAACCTATCTCTCTTAAAGATGAGTTTACGGATACCGCTAGTAATCCATGGCAAGTCTTGTTTCTGTTTGAGCATCTTGTGGGAGACGAATGTTTGAATACCCCCTTCAATTCCACTCTTGAAGAGTTGCCACAGGTCATGGACTGATGCACTGGATGACTTGCTACATATGTAGTCTGCCACATGTTGCATGAGTTCTGCAAAGCCCGCCCAGTCTGCTTTCTTGTACATAAGAACTTTCCTCTTTGGCTGGTATCTTCGTGGGGGTGACATGTCTATATCAGCAACTGGACAGTTGTGATCCGAGATACCAGGCACTACCTTCACAGAGTTGACCAAGGTTGGATTGCTGATAAGTATCAAGTCAAGAGTGTTCGCTTGTCGAGTAGGCTCTTTGACAAGTTGGGTAAGACCGTGATCGTTTATAATTTCACCAAACTGATGATGAAGGGCAGGGTAAGCACAGGGACCAACATAAGGGCCATCCCACTTCCATCCAGGTAGGTTGAAATCTCCTGCGAGTACAACCAGGTGTCTTCTATCTAACCTGGAAAGAGACCGTTGCAGCTCAGCGAGGCTGACTTCATCATCTTCTTTTGGTCGATAATAAGCTGCAACATGAAGTGTTTTGCTCCCTGCCATTTCAATACGACACCACAGTATCTCACAGTCAGTCTCCAGTTCTTTCTCTCTTGTAACGATCAAATCAGTCTTGGTGGCAATAAACACCCCTCCATGTGGGTCATTTGGACGGTCCCTACGTAGGATGCTGTATTGCTCATCAAGGAATACTTCATTGCTGTTGATGCCATCAGACAACCAGGACTCTGTACCAATGACTATGTCAGGGTTGTGTTGATGAACCAAGATGGAAAATGGTTGCATCTTAGCACGTATACTCTGGCAGTTCACATTGAGAAATCTTAGCACTCTAGGTCGAGGTTTGTGCTTAGACCGCCTTTGCTTGATGTTTTGGGGCGACGATGAGTAGGCGGGTGAACCAGGAGATGATGGGTTTGATGAGTCACATGTAGGCCTACATGAATTTGAGTTTTCCTCGCTGATGACATTTTGGCCATCAGGATCAAGCACTTCAAACCTGTTGGTGTCTGGACTGAGTTGCAAGCTTGAGAGACAGGAATGAGAGACAGGAATGAGCCAAATTTTGAGCCCCACAGTGGTTACAGATCCATACGATAGAGCTAGAATCAAATGCTACATACTCGGTAGATGTTAAGCCAATGCATTCAGCGTGAAACCATTTCAGACAGGTTCCTTCACACTGCACTCCTGTAGTCCTTGTAGTAACTGCCCTGGAGCATACTCCACAAGGATATTTAGGCTTTCTACCCATTACACAATATCTAATTATGAAGAACTACTACTAATAATACATACATTACTTGAAAATCCACACGAGCTTAAATAAAGCAGTTAAAATTCCGCATCAGAGGCTAAGCAGTCAACTATCATGTCATGCATTGATTAGAAGTAAATAGATCCTTGCATGAATGATGACTAAAGAAATCTTGAACTTTGAAGGAAATCCAAAGTAGACCCTGGTGCAAGTAAAAATAAAATTCATGGAGATCCACCGTGAAGTGCTATGAGTGAGACTGCCCTGAGAATATACACAAAGCACCAGATGAACAATGAAGATAAATTTTCCAAAATTTAGGTTTATTTCCACACAAAATCCAAAAAATACTGTGTATGCGTTTGTTGGAAAATGACAAATTCCTAAACTTATACATTCAGGTAAATAATATGCTGATTTAGAGGCATACATGCGAGGCACATGTAGCGGTAGGCGGGCACACTACAGGGAGGTGCATGTTTTGACGACGTATAACCCAAAGAAAATCAATGAAAAGATGTTGAATTGATATTTATGAAACTCATTTGAATCTTAGGAAGCTTTATTATATCCATGACATGTCGGAAATTCAATATACAACACTAGTTGTATGCCTCACTATTATTCCCCTATCTCGGGCACATAGCGGTAGGCGGGCACATCTACAAGGAGTTGATGTTTTGACAACGTAAAACACGTATATCCCAAAGAAAATCCATGAAAAGAAGATAAATTGATAGTTGGAAAGTCCTTTGTATAATATAAGGGAACTTTTTTAGGGATCTATTCGCTATTCATAAGGACCGCTATTCATAAGGACCGCTATTCATAAGGTCCGCTATTCATAAGGACCGCTATTCATAACGTGTAAATTCCCGTACTTCCTGGTCCGCTATTCATAATGGTAAAAGAGGGTCACTATTCATAAAGAAATAAGTTTCGTTAATCATAAGGACCTATTCCTAACGTGAGATGAGGATCGCTATTCATAATTCATATTAAGGGTCATTAATCATAAGGACCGCTATTCATAATATGAAATCAGGGTCGCTATTCATAATACGACGAGAGGGTCGCTATTCATAATACGAAATGAGGTTCATTACTTATAAGGGTTGCTATTCATAACACGGGAAGAGGGTCGCTATTCATAATACGAAATGAGGGTCGCTATTCATAATAGAAGTAGAGGGTCGCTATTCATAATACGAAATGAGGGTCGCTATTCATAATACAAAATGAGGGTCGCTATTCATAATAGGAGAAGAGGGTCGCTATTCATAATACGAAATGAGGTTCGCTATTCATAATAGGAGAAGAGAGTCGCTATTCATAATAGGAGAAGAGGGTCGCTATTCATAATAGGAGTAGAGGGTTGCTATTCATAATTCGAAATGAGGGTCGCTATTCATAATAGGAGAAGAGGGTCGCTATTCATAATACGAAATGAGGTTCGCTATTCATAATACGAAATGAGGTCGCTATTCATAATAAGAAATGAGGGTCGCTATTCATTATATGAAATGAGGGTCGCTATTCATAATAGGAGTAGAGGGTTGCTATTCATAATACGAAATGAGGGTCGCTATTCATAATAGGAGAAGAGGGTCGCTATTCATAATACGAAATGAGGTTCGCTATTCATAATAGAAGAGGGTCGCTATTCATAATAGGAGAAGAGGGTCGCTATTCATCAAAAAAAGCGGCCGGTAGGCGGGCACATCCACAGGGAGGTGCATGTTTTGATAACGTAAAACACGTAAAATCCAACGAAAATCAATGAAAAGAAGATAAATTGATATTTATGAAACTCATTTGTATCTTAGGAAGCTTTATTATAATCCATGAAATGTCGGAAATTCAATATACAACACTAAGTTTTATGCCTTACTACATATCCCCTATCTCGGGCACATGTAGCAGTAGGCGGGTACATCCCCTAGTCAAAATGGGCCCTGGAAAAATATTGTTTTTTCCTATTTTTCACTATTTATTTCCTATTTTTATGTGAATGTACCCGATTTAAACACTATTTTTTATTAAAAATAGATTAAAAATAGCATATGACAGCCTATTTTTTTTCTATTTCTAGGAATTGGTGGTTTGATAACTATTTTTTACCCATTTCTTCCTATTTTTTTACTATGTTTTTGGACCTAGATTTTTTTCTGCCATTTTCTTCCTATTTTTTACCTATTTCTTACTATTTTTTCCCTATTCTTTTCGACTTTGATTTTTCTTACTCATTTTCTTTCTATTTGTTTACTATGTTTTTGTATTTAGATTTTTCTCAGCCATTTTCTTCCTATTTTTTTTACTATGTTTCTGTACTTAGATTTTTCTCTGCCATATTCTTCCTATTTTTTTTATTATGTTTCTGGATTTTAATTTTTCTCTGCCATTTTCTTCCTATTGTTTTACTTTTTTTCTGTACTTCAATTTTCTCACCCATAAGTTCTTCCTTTTTTTTTTTTAGGGTTAGGGGCTTAATTTTTTTACTATCACCATTTTTTGTCCTATATTTTGTTTACTATGTTCACAGACTTAATGGATTTTGTCACCTTTTTGCTTCTAATATAGGTCGATATTTGATTTTTAAGGTTGTTGAAACTTAGTTACACTTTATAAATATATATTTGCACAATTCAAAACATATTTCACAATATAACTATAATGTTACAAAAAAAATTGTGATATTTCGTCTTTTAAAATGAAAAAAAATAGATTCAAAGATGATTTGGACAAATTACTGGCCCTCCTCAGAACTCAACTCTCCCTTTAAGGGAGCATAATTATATTGTAGGCCTGTGAACATTTTTAAGGGAGCATAAATATATCGTATAGGCCTGTGAACATTTAATCAAGAATTAAGAATGTTTTAATTTTATCTTTAAATTAAATGACTATCGATTTTGAATATTTCAAGTAAAAAATTATGTAATTAGCAAAAGAATTAGCTTACTACTTTATCCAATTGGATGGAATTGTAACAATTTTCCCCATAATAAATACAAAGGTGAAAGGGTGTATTAATTCTTCACAAATGTTGAATCATAATGAAAGACAACTAAATGTGTGCTGCCATCTAGTGGTAGAAAGCGAAAAGGCCAACCGGTAGTTTATTTTCAAATTCAAATCTTCACTCAGACTCTGTGATGATCAGCTCAACGGCGCATATTTCAATCATTATTTTGCCATTTCGCCAGATTTGTCTTCCTGTAAAACCCACAGTATGGGGAATAAGGGGTAGATTACACCAGGAAAGGACAATTTCAAGAGTAATTCCAGAGCAAGAATTGAAAGAACAAAATGAAAGGATCGAATTTTATTACCAAGATTATGCCTACAGTCCCACACAACCACTCTTGTGTTGGAGAAATACGATCAACTCGTTAAATCAGAACTGATTTTATTATTTACTATATAAATCTATGTATCTACCTATTATTGCTTAGTTCTCCAAGACAAAGCAGTCATTCGAAACAAAAAATCACAGATGTGCATACCCCCCAATACCCCGCTACACCCTTCTGTCACGCTCGCACAACGCCAGCATGTAAACTTCCTCTCTTAAAGCGGTCCCAGATACAGAACAGGGACATGTTGCTAACATGAGAGGGGCCGGAGGGAGGGACATAGGTAGATACATAGATTTATATAGTAAATAATAAAATCAGTTCTGATTTAACTAATTTACCACAATAAATCATATGTATCTACCTATTATTGCTTAGACCAACACAGATGCAAGCGGGAGGCATGTCCCAAACAAAAAGGTTAGGGAACCAACGAAGACGAAGCCGCCAACAACAATGCCGTAGCAAAACGCTCCTCACTCGCCGGCACATCCTTGAGATAGCACGAGATGAACGTATTCGGCGACAACCAAAAGGCAGCCTTCATAATATCATGAAGGGCAACCCCAAAACAAAGCCCAGGAGGTACCAAGACCCCTGGTATCATGCGCACGAGGACGCACACCCTCCGAGAGGGCCTCGGGACCCGCAGTCTGAACCGCCTCCACAATCCATCCAAAGATAGATTCCCACGAGGCAGGTGAGACGGGCTCCCGCCTGATAACAAAAAGCAGAACGCTATCAAGGCAAAAACCAAAAACCCCAGAGGGGTAAGGAGAAAACTGATCCACCTACCGACTCCTCTCACAGAGGAGTAGCAAGGGTAATGGACAGTGGGAGTCTAGCCACCAACGGGCAAAGACCCCGCAAAAGACTAACAACAGCACAGAGCTTCACAGAAGCCGGGCTTAGCAAGATGGATCCCGAAACAGAAACACCAGAAAGTGTAACCGAGTCCAGCCAAGATACCCCGGGGGCAGGGGCAAAGCCCCCACCAGATCCCTGGGCGGCCGATGGCCTTCTCAGATGAGGCCACAATCGGAGACTCACAATCCGAAAACAAACGCTTCCTACCCTACGCCGAAACGTCGGGTGACGAAGCCTGCCCAAACACCTTACTTAGGGTGCGTTCAATCGAATTTTCGAAGCTAGAATCACAAACATGAATCACAAATCAAAACGCCGTTACAATAAACAAGGTCACTGCGGTTAGCGTTCAAGCGATTTTTCATCAACGCTGATTCTAGCTCATTTCGAGCCCAGCCACTGCGGATCACACTCGCAGTTTGACCCAGGAAGTATAGGTCAACTTCGGCGCGCGTTTTTTGGAATTGTTTACGGCCGACTGTCGACTGCTGTTTTGAGCATAGATCGCAATAATAAAACAAAGAATGAGAAGGTGATGGAAGGAAGAAACAAAAAATAACACAAGGAAAGACAGAAAGAGAAAGTGATAGAGTTATTAAAACAAAGAATAACGTAAGAGAAGGTGATATAAGGAAAGGCAGAAAGAGAAAGTGATAGAATGCTTAAAACAAAGAATTACATAAGAAAAGGTGATAGAAGTAAAAAAAAAAAAAAAAAAACATAAGAATAGAAGGAAGAAACAAAGAATAACAAAAGAGAAAGTGATAGAATAATTATAAAAACAAAGAATAACATAATGAAAGACAAAAAGAGAATGTGATGCAAGAAAGAAACAAAGAATAACATAAGAAAGGACAGAAAGAGATCGTGATAGAATGATTAAAACAAAGAATAACATAAGAGAAAGTGATAGAAGGAAGAAACAAAGAATAACATAAGGAAAGACAGAAAGAGAAAGTGATAGAATGATTGAAACAAAGAATAACATAAGAGAAAGTGATAGAATTATAAAAACAAAGAATAACATAAGAGAAAGTGATAGAAGGAATGAACAAAGAATAACATAATGAAAGACAGAAAGAGAAAGTGATAGAATGCTTAAAACAAAGAATTACATAAAAAAAAGCTGATAGAAGGAAAAAAACAAAGATTAACATAAGAATAGAAGGAAGAAACAAAGAATAACAAAAGAGAAAGTGATAGATTTATAAAAACAAAGAATAACATAATTAAAGACAAAACGAGAATGTGATACAAGGAAGAAACAAAAAAATAACATAAGGAAAGACAGAAAGAGAAAGTGATAGAATGATTAAAACAAAAAATAACATAAGAGAATGTGAGTGAAGGGAAAAAAACAAAGATTAACATAAGAATAGAAAGAATAAACAAAGAATAACAAAAGAGAAAGTGATAGAATTATAAAAACAAAGAATTACATAAAAAAAGCTGATAGAAGGAAAAGAACAAAGATTAACTTAAGAATAGAAGGAAGAAACAAAGAATAACAAAAGAGAAAGTGATAGAATTATAAAAATAAAGAATAACATAAGAGAAGGTGATAGAAGGAAAAAAACAAAGAATAACATAATAGAAGGAAGAAACAAAGAATAACATAAGGAAAGACAGAAAGAGAAAAAGAGAGGAAAACAAGGTATAACACTAGAAATGCAATCGTGTCACAACGATGTGCGTGCAATGACGCCATGTTTCTACGTGTCAAACGAAAGAGCTTCTCTCGGACTATCCAGAGCAATTCGTACGAAGTCTGTAGCTTCTGTGATATTGGAGATAGGTAGGGCGAAAGAAAGGCCTCAACAGTGACCTTGATGGGATAGTAGTAACTATGCCTACGAAGTTTGAAAGAAATTGGGATAGGGGAAAGAACCTAGAAAGGGCTCGCAAGCACTGCGTGCAAAAACCAATGGGATTTGGTGCATGTTCGTCATTGCAATCAAGATCGTTCTGGGGGCCAAAAGCGTGAACCCGATATGCCCCATAGACAATGCGTGTAATGCATGGGCGGAAAACGTACAGGATCTGTATTATGACCGGAGTTAAATTGTTTTTTCTCTCTCTCTTTATGTCTCTTTATGGGCCGTATTTGGTATCATTAGAAAGAGAATTTCATTGTTGTTCTTCTAGACCACTCTCTTTTTTTCTATGATAATCCCATTGAAACACGTGATGTAAAATAGATTTATAGGACAAAATGGCGTCTTAAATGGCCCCCTCGACCAATTTCAAAAATCCGGCCAAGAGGTGCCCTGCGTATTGGAACTCGGCATGTCATTGCAAATTTTCAAGGAAAAAAAAGAATGTTTAAGGGGCGAAAAGCAGTCTGAAAAAATGACGTCATAGCCGATACGTGTTATAATTGGGCGGAAACTCGGCGAAATTCGTATAGTGACCCTTGTTCAAATGTGATTTACTCAAAATTTTCTGAGTGAACATATACCATACTTGGTATCATTCGAAAGGGCACTTCATTGCGGTCAGTTTGACACCATTGTCATCTGCGCGCAATGTACTGTACGCATTAAAGGCGCTATTACGTAATGCATAGCAAATTCATCATTTTTGGCGATAACTTTGCGCTGACGTTATTAAATTTTACCAAACTTAGCAGACAGTTGTCACGTATATGGATACATGTGTCTGCCAAGTTTCATTGACGTACGTATAAAGATCGCCATTTTAGAGCAAGTTGAAGTTATTTCTCAATTTTCTTGAAAACTCCATATTTAGAGGGCATTTTTCGCAAAGTCGGTCAGTGTTAGGGTATATAATTTTGTATATGGCTGGAAAGGGCATATCTTCAAGTATCTAAATCCAAAAAAGGGTACGGGTTTGCCAAGCCATAATGGAAATACGGCCACAGAAAGAAAGCTAATTCCCAGAACTTTAGAGGGCGCTATTTATGTTTTGCAAAGCCATTTGAGCGTGAAATTTAGCATTGCTATGTGCAATGATGAGATAAAGATACTGTGTTATTTAAATACAAAACGGAATTTATATGAGAAAGTTATGGCAGTTTTAGATTATTTAGGGGTCAATTTTTCAAGAATTTGAGAGATTGTTGACGAAGACGGTTTCAGATTTGAATTTTGATGATGAAGATGGCATTTTAAAGTGCAGGTTATACGTCGCAGATGAAAGGACATCTCTTAGACTATCTAGAGGAATTTGTTAGAAATTTGTAGGATTTAGGATAGTGGAGATAGGAAGGAAGAAAGAAAGGCCTTAAAATGGACCAGAAACGGACAAAATGGCGCCTGGACGGTTATGCATGAGTGATCTCGAAAATCGAAAAAGTAGGTGACCTTGGTGAGATGCTAGAGACAATGCTTATGAAATTTGAAATGAAAAGGACATGAGGAAAGCACCTAACTAGGAATAACAAACACTACGTGCAAAACGAATGGGATTCCGGACGACAAGAAGAAGAAGAGGAGGAAGAAGTAAGAATACTAGAAATGCAATCGTGTCAGAACGATGTGCGTGCAATGACGCCATGTTTCTACGTGTCAAACGAAAGAGCTTCTCCCGGACTATCCAGAGCAATTTGTACGAAGTCGGTAGCTTCTGTGGTATTGGAAATAGGTAGGGCGAAAGAAAGGCCTCAACAGTGACCTTGATGGGATGGTAGTGACTATGCCTACGAAGTTTGAAAGAAATTGGGATAGGGGAAAGAACCTAGAAAGGGCTCGCAAGCACTGCTTGCAAAAACCAATGGGATTTGGTGCATGTTCGTCATTGCAATAAAGATCGTTCTGGGGGCCAAAAGCGTGAACCCGATATGCCCCATAGACAATGCGTGTAATGCATGGGCGGAAAACGTACAGGATCTGTATTACGACTGGAGTTAAATTGTTTTTTCTCTCTCTCTTTCTGTCTCTTTATGGGCCGTATTTGGTACCATTAGAAAGAGAATTTCATGGTTGTTATTGTGAACCACTCTCTTTTTTTCTTTGATAATCCTATCGAAACACGTGATGTAAAATAGATTTATAGGACAAAATGGCGTCTTAAATGGCCCCCTTGACCAATTTCAAAAATCCACCCAAGAGGTGCCCTGCGTATTGAAACTCGGCATGTCACTGCAAATTTTCAAGGAAAAAAAAGGACGTTTAAGGGGCGAAAAGCAGTCTGAAAAAATGACGTCATAGTCGATACGTGTTAGATTCGGGCGGAAACTCGGCGGAATTCGTATAGTGACCTTTGTTCAAATGCGATTTACTCACAATTTTCTGTGTGAACATATACTATACTTGGTATCATGCGAAAGGGCACTCCATTGCGGTCAGTTTGACACCATTGTTATCTCCGCGCAATGTATTGCACGCATTAAACGCGCTATTACGTAATGCATAGTAAATTCATCATTTTTGGCGATAACTTTGCAACGAGGGCATTACAATTTATTAAACTTGGCAGGCAGTTGTCACGTATATGGATACATGTGTGTGCCAAGTTTCATTGATGTAGGTATAAAGATCGCTATTTTAGAGCAAGTTTAAGTAATTTTGGAATTTTCTTGAAAATGGCGAATTTGGAGGGCATTTTTCTCAAAGTCAGTCAGTGTAAGGGTATATAATTTTGTATATGGCTGGAAAGGGCATATCTTCAAGTATCTAAATCCCAAAAAAGGTACGGATTTGCCAAGCCATAATGGAGATACGGCCATAGAAAGAAAGCCAATTCCCAGAACTTTAGAGGGCGCTATTTATGTTTTGCAAAGCCATTAGAGCGTGAAATTTTGCATTGCTATGTGCAATTATGAGATAAAAATACTGTGAGATTTAAATACGAAACGGAATTTATATGACAAAGTTATGGCAGTTTTAGATTATTTAGGGGTAATTTTTTTAAGAATTTGAGAGATTGTTGACGGAGACGGTTTCAGATTTGAATTTTGAGTATGAAGATGGCATTTTAAAGGGCAGGTTATGAGTCGCAGATTAAAGAACATCTCTTAGACTACCTAGAGAAAATTGTTAGAAGTGTGTAGGATCTAGGATAGTGGAGATAGGAAGGAAGAAAGAAAGGCCTTAAAATGGACCAGAAACGGACAAAATGGCGCCTGGATGGTTATGCATGAGTGATTTCGAAAAACGAAAAAGTAGGTGACCTAGACTGGATATCAGAGATTACGCCTACGAAGTTTGAAAGGAATCGAGCAAGAGGAAAGGACCTGGATAGGAATAACAAGCACTACGTGCAAAGCGAATGGGATTCCGGACGACAAGAAGAAGAAGTAAGCATATTAATAACGTGAACGAAAACAAGGCAATGACGAAGGTCGTCATTGCAATAACGGAACAGGCCACGATAAAGAGCATGGTATAGTAAACGCAAATTGCATGAAAAGCAGGCGCGCGGTTTTTGCCCAAACCGGAACAGGCTCCGTCATACAATCATGATTGAGAACTCCGTCCGTTCATAGACCTACCACCAACCACCAACTGGACATTCATCGAAGCTTTTGGGCTGAAAAGATGATAGTCACCGCGCGTAATCTGATCGCAGAATGCGACAGCTGAGAAGTCTCGCGAGACCAATAAATCATTACGCAATTATCCCGCTGTCGAATCGAAATTCATTCGCTGCTTCTTCAATGTCTACGTTTCTGTGTAGGTCGCAAGCGGCAGCGAAATTCTGCATACGCTGCTTCTATACCGTATGCCACGTTGGTGTATTAGGATACATCGTCTCCGAATGGTCCTCGGGAGCAGCGTACGCCTGAGATGCAATTTACCGTTCATGTACGAGATATCTAGATCTACGTACGCGATAGTCATGGCAATGGCCTTTCCGATGGAAGATTTCTCCGATATTAGTATTGAAGAGTTAGAGGACTGGAATGATCTTGTACTGAATCCGCATGATGATGAGATTGGCATACATACAGTGGATGATTCCGCTAATAATTCGAGTGAACTTAAACGGAGTGCGTCATCAGGTAACTGGCATTATTTGTTGTGTAGTCCCATCCGTTACTGTTGATGTTGCAAAATAATAATGAGTTAACTTAAACGTTTGTGTGTGGTGGACGCGGACGATCGGAGCTGAAATCAAGAATCAACGATTGTGTGTAATAATCTCTACACTTAAAACTCAAAAAGACGAAAAAAACGTAGACTATGTAACTCTAAAATTACATAACACGAAGGCGAGCAGCATTTTTAAATTAAAAAAAAAAGTAGATCTAGATCTAGTTCTAGTAATGATTATTTTATTAATTGTACAATAGAGTCTACTTTGTTTATATATGAAGTCACTCTTAATTGCAAATAATTGTTTTCCCCATGTCTGTACAGATCAATAACTACCAGTACCAGGCACAAGTCGTCATCTTGATTTGTTCTTCACTGTTTTAAAGAAGTCCTCTTGAGTCTTGACTTTTGTTTATTTTTTCTCTTTTTTTTTGCCACAGCTTCTGAAAGTGGAGGTGCTTCAAATGACCGTCCAGCAAAGAAGAACAAGAAAACGTCCAAGGGCAAGGCAACATCCAAGGACAAGGCAACATCCAAGGACAAGGCAACATCCAAGGACAAGGCAACATCCAAGGGCAAGGATCATCCACCAAAAAAAACAAAAACAAAATGTATTGGTTGTAATCAATTTCTATCATAAGTATTTGTACATTTAGTTAAGTTAATTTGTATTGGCCTAATTTACTCAGATTATAATATTTACCAAGTTTGTGGATAGTATGTGCATGGGAATCGGTAGAAGAATGTTAAATGCGTATTATTATTATTAATTACTGTAATTTCTGTCAAAATACTGTTTTTGTTTTTAACTTTAAATACATTCCCGCCCTGATAGTTTCATCTAAATTGGTGGTCCTACTAGTGTAATTTGTTTGGCATAGTTTCATACTACATCCCTAATATTGATGAGATATTATTATAGTTTAACTTCAAAGTATTTTATTGTCAAATATCTCTTTGTAATAATACTAAATTAAGTTTTTCCTTTTGTTTATTATTTTGCAGCATATTTTGTCATGACAGATGAGGTCCGTTGTGAACTACAGGGTGCGTCGAAGGATACTGTGGCAGAGATTTTAGATTCTGTGTCAAGTGCAGAACAATTTTCAGGCGAGCATGGCTATGGCTCAGATGTGCGGAAATTAGCGTGCCAAATGATAGCCAGGAAAGGAGATGCATCTTTTGCAGTACTCTGTGCCCACACAATAAACAATATTTTAGATTTGGTTCAGGATTTGAACAAGACTCCCATTGGCTCAGGTTTACAGGATGAGACTTTCAAACGGTTCCATTCATTGAGGACATGTAAGGAGCAGAAAGTGGAATGGAACACATTTCTCCAAGATAACAATCTAGATTCTTCCAAAGCAATTGTTGGTACTTTGTTATACCAATTTGTCCTTGAGACGGCACTAGATAAGGTAGTATTAGAGGTAGGGAAACGGCAGGACTCATCCTGTGAAGACACGGAACGTAAGAAGAGCCAAGACGATGGTGATCGGGAAGCGCAGATCCTTAGATATATTTCTGGGTTCATACCTTACGCCCTAGGAAAGCGTTATCAAAGATCCAAGCAGACACTTGCCAAGGAGTATGAGACAATACTACAATCCTGGAGATCAACAAATGATGAACAGACAATGGCCCCATCATTTTTGTCATACACAGTGGCATGGGTGGAGATGCAAAACAGAGGAGGGCTTTTTATAGTCACTGATGATGTTTTTAGATTTTTTTGGGCTTTGGAAAGGATATCCAAGGGTTATCTTAATCAAAATATATGTTCGTTAAAAAATAAGAATCTCAAAGAAAATCTAACTGCCAAATGCCGCAATAATGAAAATGTCTTAAAAATATGGAAATCCTTGGTTCAATCTTGCTCTGTAAAAATTGATGTTGAACCCCTTTTTATATCAGTTGTTAATTACTGGGTTAAAATCCGAATATTTGCCTTTGTAAAAGCATACAATTTACTTCGTAAAGATACCAAAAAAACATCTCTCAAAGGGGAGAAGAGTCTACGTAAAGAACTTCTGAAGAAATAAGTAATAACCGCTAGTAGAACCGCCGCTACACTGCCTGTGATGTTGTATTAGGTCTTCATTTGTCAGAACAGTTATCTTTAAAGTTGTCAGAGCCCGTTGTTAGATTCTCAGATGAAATTTGAATCCACCTGTATGAATGTAATATTTCTAGGAGACACATTTTCTTTTGGTGTACATTGTGCACATACAGTTTTGTTATAGTGGTTATAGTTATTTACATGCAAATGTGATTTGTAAGCTGAACCTTTACTTTATTTTCTTACATCGTATGTGAAATGTGCGTTATAAACTGTTGTGAATTATTTTTCATAAAATGTCATAAAATATGATATTCTTTTAAATAGTATGCTTACATTTTAGCGAGTATAAGTGTAGGGTTATGTTACCCAAGGTCAAATGGAATTAGTCATGTGTGCGACTTTGCACAGGAACACTTTTTCTATTGTTTTCATTGTGGTTATCCTGTGAATTATGGAAAGCTGTACCATCAGACAACTTATAGATCTAGACTAAAATGTTGAATGTGTGTTGGGGAGGGGGGGGGGGAATAAAATTCATGAGAAGTAACTGAAATATACTGTGATTGTTAGTAATGCACAATGTGCAGTTCAAGAGTTAGGCTGAGGTAACTTGCACATACCTTTTAAGTTTTAATGGACTTTAATAATAAATTACTCTGAACACAAGTTTTACATGATTGTCATGATTGAAAGGCTTTTTATTAACAACTTTATAATAAAAAAATTACTCTATTAATGTATATGCTGTTTCATGTATTTACTTCAAATTCAATACAACACCTCACATGGGAATCAGTTAAAAAATGAACAAGTCATATCCATTTGAAATTATCACACATCTCGAATTCTCAATAGAAGCTGAAAAATAAGTGATACATTAATTTACAAGATTTTCCCAGAAAGATATTTGTGACTTCAATAATATACTCATATAAGATTCTTTGTATATACATATTAAAAACAAAATGGAACAATGTTTACCCAATGAAAAAAGGGTACATTGATTATGCGTTTGCACAAAGTATCACCATTCTGATAATTTAAAAAAAAATGATCTGAGAACGTTTTTCAAGTAAGTCTTCTAAAAATGTAATTCTTGTCACCACAATCTGAACAAGAGCAGTGTGGAGCTCCAAATGCTTTTGGTTGAATTTGGCAAAGTTAATGGATCACTTTAACCCTTTTTTCCTTCTTGGCCTGGGAGAGTTTCACATGGATCCTAAGTTGAACCATCAACTTTATTTCTATGGTTGAACTAAAATTATGGAAAGCCATTTGTAGCCGTATATTACAAAACAAAAATTGTTTCAAGGAAATTAACTGCTCTCCATTAATTTTAAGTCTAACTTCAAGTTAAGTTTCACTAAAGATCTTTGTGAAACACCCCCTTGGTCTGCTGGTCAAGCAATTATGGCCTGAAGTTAATTTAAAACACCTCCAAGCCATTGTGCCAGTGGTAGTAATACATGTATTGAGCACTGTCTCAATAACCGGGATGTTTGTAATGTAACCTAGTTCATGATAAAGATGCACAAGAAAACATTCCGTCAAAATTCGACTACATTAGGTAATCTGTGGTAATAAATAACATTTGTCGTAGAGACGAACAAATAATTTTGTTTGTTTGTATAGCACAAAAATGTTTTCCAACTTATATCATGGAAATGTATCTTTGATCCACTTTTGTGGATATATTGCAAAGCAGGCCATCGGCAAGAAAAGGTGGCCAGTACTGGGTCCTATTTCTAATCGTTGTTAATACTTTAAACACAACTACAATATTCCCTGCTGATTGGCAATTGACATAGTAATTACAAAAAATTTACATTTACAACACTTGAGAAAGTTATATGAAACAGTAATCTTGTGAAATTTCCTTAAGGTGATCTAATCAAGAATCATGTATTAACGTTTCAGCAGCAACGTTGATATAATAAAAAGTTCCAATTTAAAGGGAACAAGTACCCCATAATTATATAATGTTAAATCATAGGTAACATTTTAGTAGTCCTTTCCACCAACAAGTTCAGAAAAATGGGTTTTCAAACAAACTGGAAAACACATTACCATACTAATAAAAGCTTGAGTTCATGTGTCTGCAGACAACATCTTCCACGATTACATCGTCTCCAAACGAACACATGAAAAAGGCTTGGTGCAAACAGGACCATGAGGCCATTTCGGTTCCCTACACGGTGATAATAAATTGTATTGTTTATAAATTACACAACCCTTTACAGAGTGTTGGGCAACTATTTAATATCACTCAACGCTACCAAAAATGTATGTGTTCTTCTTTGCCTGGCGATTCCCTTTAACATTAAAATGACTCGGGTTGGCACATCTGGAAGACGTAAACAGACTTTGCTTCAAATCTGGATGTCCCTTTCTATGGAATAGTCTTTCAAAAAACGTCATTGTACACATAGATGTACAAGCCAAAATGAATGAAATCAAAATGACAAGAAATCATCTTCAATCATTTTCTCTTTTTACTACTACCATGTTCCATGTTGCCAACATGTCTTTTCCTTTTGGGAAGTGGGAGTCCTTGTACATCATCAGTCCCATCACTCTTGGTCACATTCCCATATTTTGATGCTCTGACAGCAGCACCTGCAACCTGCAAAGTCAACATGTTATTTGCTACCTGCTGAATAGTAGGGTTGTCATTAGAACCTCCTGCACCTCGCTGTTTTGAGAAGTATTCCTCAATAGGATCTTGTGAGAATTTTTCTGACAAGACGTACTGTACACCTTCTTCCACCAACAGCTCCTTGGTCAATTCAACAAATGAATTCACTGCAATCATAAACAAACAGAAATGAACACTCAATAATGATGATAACAATTTAACCATATTCAGTAATATTGAGATGAAATTATAAATAATGAGTAACTTTAAATATCAAGTGGGATTGTATAACAGAATAAATCAATCAATGGTATCTATTTAAAAATCTAGCAGATATTTTTGGTTTGTATTGCACTGCTAATTACTGAAGACATTTCAACTGTGATTTTCAAAAAAGATACTACTCACTAGAAACACAATGATTTTGATTTCTGGTCCCCCAAAACAAACAAATAAAAGGTTCCTTATGTTAGTTAGTAAATGTATCTACAACTAGTGGCCTGGCATGACTTTTGAGTCCTGGAAGGGAGACAGCAACTCTTACCAGTTATTCTCAGTCCATCTCGTGTCTCTTTGCTGATACATCTTCTTTCTCGTTCAATTGCAGACAGGTTGGGTGATTCGGCAATTGCCTTCTCCCAGTCAGATAGGTACTGCAAGAAAACGTCTCTCAGCCACTGAAATTTAAATTTGAATAATTGATTTCAAAACATTTAACAGAATAACAGAAAGTTGGAGTAAGGCCACAGTTAACTTAAAATATTTCAAATATTTTTATCTAGCACAAATCACAATTAATGCCACATGATAGGGTGAGAATAAAGGGAAAATGAAGTGAATTATTTTTGGAGGGAGAACTTTTGAAGCCTGTGTGAAAATCACACTCTAAGATCGCTTTGCATTGAACTCTTTGTAAATTAAGGGGGTTCTTTTGGGGACAGAATGCCCATAGCCGCCCTTTTTTTTTTGCACTGGAATAATTTTATATGGCCACAAACATTTTTGAATGTTGTATGTATACATAAACAATGTGTCATTTTATAAAGACATATTGAGTAAAATGAATAAGACTGCCAGTGCCTAGAATTATACTACTTTATATACATCGTACCTCAAATCTGCTATCATCAACATCACGATAGGGCAAGAGATTGGGATTTCTCTTCCGTTGGCCTTCTGATGCAGTGGACACGTTCAGACAATCGAAGAACTTGTTGAACATTTCAACAAACTGCCTAGTTCCATCAGTAGAGGTATCCCCGGTGTTGTCACTCTTGAGTTTCAGTGCGTTTGCAACCGATTTGCTCAACACCTGGAGAATAATTAAACAAGAATGTACAAACATAAAAAATTACAGTAAAAAAACATGTGACAACGTAGTTGATAGATATATACATTTGTTTGCACATTTGTATTGTTTCCATGAAATCGTTGACAGGGCGCACCCCCCCAAAAAAAAATATTAAAAAAAATAAAATAAAAATAAAAAATGTAATACTTAACAATTATCAAATTCTCAGTCATCTCTGTAAAAGAGAGTGTGGAAACCAAAATTGAATACTCACTCGAGTTGCTAATTTGACTCTCATGCGCAGGGAAGGGTTCAAGTACAGGTGTTCATGCGATAATCTAGGTAGGAGTCGCAAGTCCGAGGTGCAGTCCCATTCATAAAGCTGAATTAAATGTGTCCAGCGCATGTGCTTCTCGCCAAACTGAAATCAAAAAAAGATATAGCATGAATTATTTCATTTTATCAAGCTATAATACAGATAATAAAATTTGATACTCTTAAGGCTTTGTAAGTTTGTAATATGACAGACTATATGAATTAATAAAAAGAGAGAGGGGTAAATGTAAATTTAAATTTCAGAATTGAAATAATTGAAAATACTTTATAATCTGTTACAAATATGTTTGAGCAAGTTTTGGGTAAAGGTAGGTATACAATGTACATGAAGGTGTGTGTGTATTGTAAGGAAATAAACATGGATTAAAATATTTTCAAAAATCATGACATGAACATGGGACGCAGGTCCAATATGGATTTCTCTATTTTCATGTACACTAACATTTCCACAGGTATTTTTTCTTAATTTGAAGAAAAAGATTAAATAAGACACTGCTCATTAACACACTTACTTGCAAGTTCCTACTTTTGCGGTTGAATCCAGAATTCTCCAGGTTGTTGCGTGCTGTTTTCAACAGATGTGGAACATCGCAGAAGAAGTAAATCTTTCTGTCCTCATCAGCTGGGTTTATGGTGTAATAGCCGTGAACATCATCAGTGCATATCCGAAAAAATTTCCTGTTACACGATGCCCCGTCTGCCACCACAACTCGTACCTTTAGCCCCGCTGTCTCGATGGCCAAGACCGTTTTCATGACACAGTCATAGATTTCCCCGCTGCGTAGAGATGAAGTGGGGAAAAGGGCTACAGCTTGCTTCGTTGGAGAAAACAAGCCACGAACCATGATCATGAATGCATGGCTTGCAAGTTCATCGGTGTCCTCCTTTAGGCGCTTTTCAAATGCTCGCAACTCATTATTTATGCTGCCTACATCTACAAAACCAATGAGTTCTCCAGTCGAAGAAGAGTACACTATGCCTGATTTAGTCTTCATTTCATCACAGATGAGTGATACATTCCTTTGGAACTCGTGCTTCAAATTCATTTCTTTGATAGTTTGCTGTATCATATCGTGATGGACTCCTGTTTTCGGTTGTGTGTAATGGGTATACTTTGTAAGTGTTCGTATTGCAGGTAATATCAGAAACTTACTGTCTTTGATAAGTTTGTATGCTGCGGGGGACTTGCTGTGCACAGCAATTGCCCATCGAATAACCGATGGATGCCATCGCATCTGTCTCCTGTCTCCTGTCTTCAACGCCTTTGTTTGCTCCTCCCACAACAGCTTTTGTGCCGACTTATCCACGAGATTCTCTTCAATCACCCCCACTGCATCTTTCACCATCTTTTCAATCTCTTCCGTGTCTCCAACCGGCACACTCTCCTCTCGAAATATCTTCCTTATTTTGTCCTGAAGTCTCCTCTGGCTACTCTTTACCTTCATTCTGTCCTTCTGTATGTTCCTTGCTCTGGAGATCAGTTGCTTTTTCGATAGAGATTGCAATTTGGCCTTTGACGAAACACGTGCTTTCATTGGTGAAGACAACCTATTCCTATTCTTCATAGATAATAAGTCACTCCTCTGGATGGAACACACGCTGCATTTACCGTTGTCCTCAGCCACAAGTTTACAATTCATGCTGCGGACCGTTTCCTCCGAGTTGGTATCGACTACGTACCCTCTGATGTTCTTGTTTTTAAGAAAGTCAACAAAGTCCTTGTTTCCAACACATACCTTGGACTCGGCTACAGATCTAACAAGTCCCTTGACAGATTCTTCATCCAGAAGAAGAGGAATACCATGGAGAATATTTGCTGAAGGTGCTACTTTCTTGCCCACAAACGCAACTTCCCATGTCCGGTCCTCAAATATGGTGATGCTTTTTGGAACGCAGACATTGTGCTCCTTTACAATGACTGAGAAGATCAAAATCCGATCATGTTGCTTGCTGAACGACAGCCCATACTCCTCCGCTGCTTCCATCCCTGCTTTTACAACATTTGGGGTCGAAGCAATTCCATCCTCTTCTTTACACATCTCACATGTGTCATCATGCTGCTTAAACTCTCTCAAAGGAATGTTGACTGTAAATACCTTCTTCTTCCTTTTCAAAAGTTTGAATCGTGCCAGCTTCCTTTCGCATGTAAGGCAAATAAAGGGTGGAAAAACATCCTCATCTTCCTCCTTTGTATCGATATGAAGTGCCTCGTGGATAGTCCTTTCAAACGCTTCCTTCTTGTATGGATTCCTGTTATCAGCTATTGCAGTCTTTGTTCCGCAGAGCCGGCAATACTGTTTCAGGAGCTCTCCGTGCCTAGATGCCATCATCAATCTGTTTTAACACACACACAAAAATGGAAATGGTTAATATATAATTCCATCTTGATTGTATCATAAAAATTGGTACAGAAGAAGTTAAACAAACATTTCTTGGACACCAAAACTACAATAGATACAAATTATTATTATTGTTAAAATAAAATGACACCAATCATTGCCAAGTAAAATACTGGTATAAAATATAATTTATTAAATTAACCAATTTTAATTTTACTGGTGCGAAGCAGAAATACATGTATTGTAGATGTTCACATTCATATTCAGGTGTCATGAATTATAATACAATACATGAGTCAATCACAATATCCAACTTCATGCTGAAATTTACATAAGGCTTTAGACCTTCTAATTACATTTATCGTAGTTGCCATGGAAGAGAAAAATTAATGAAAATCATTATTCTGAAAAAATATCACTTACAAAAGATTTGTGCACTTACTAGAGTGACTTCGGCAGGTTTTCTTTATGTGTATGTTTTTTGAGAAACCCCCCCCCCTTATTAATTTTTTCTGGTTAAAAAAAAAAATCCTAAGGACGACCTAAAAAAGATGACCTTACCGACCGCCCCCCCCCCCCCCCCCACGAAACGGAATGTTAATCGATCAAATTTCTAATTTCCGGACAAAAAAAAAATATATATATATATATATATGGTCCTCTTACCACCCCCCCCCCCCCCCTGAAAAAATCCTGCGTACGCCACTGGACTACGGTATAGTCTATTAGAGAAATTAACTCTAGATCTAGTCTTTTAGATATCATGGTTATGCTTGTAAATGTATAGTCAGAGACAGAGACAGTCGTCAGAAATTGTCTATTCATTGTTGCAGCAAAAAATAGTAAAATACAAATTGTAGTCTACGCCTATGTAGACCCCTCTAACTCTAAGCATTTGTTTTTATTGTGTAGATCTCTAGCTATCATGGAATGGAAGATATTTTATTTATTTTCCTTTTACAAATAACGCCATTCCAATGTCAAAATCCATTACCATTGCCATTTACATTTTCAATCACTCAATCAATGCACTTTACACACACTGGCCTGGAACATTCACTGTCTAGACTATTCCCCGGCTATCCCCACATGTGGTTATATTTGTGTAAGTAAAAATTTAAGTCTTCCATATTCTAGTTCACTTTTCTTTTCTTTTTTAAATGACAAACGAGCGATGGGAAAGCTTGTAATGGTTAGTATTTGTTTGTAATAGGCCTAGATATAGTACTGTTATTGTTAATACCGGTTAGCATAATTATAGTAAACATTACGTTTCGTAATCGTAGGCTAGGCCTACGCGTTCATATTCACGTCGTGCATGTGATAAGCAACACTTTTCCGTAGAAAATGCCTTGCATGATGCGTAGGCGTGACGTAACCATTACAATTTTCACGAAAATCGGTGAAATAAGCCTCAAGCTTAGTATTTTTTTCTGAATGTGCAATCAACTGCACATCGCTAATACAACATTCAACGTGAAGACGGGAATACAAAGTATACAAATACGAGATGTAAACGATGGAGAAATGTGCGAAAATGTCCGGAAAAACAGGGAATCTAAGCAAGTTTTTGATAGGTGAAGTCGTACATACCTTTATCGAACGGTTGATCTTCGGATTGACGTCAAATCATGAAGGATTGGTGAAATTCAATCGGATTTGTTCAGGCTTGTTCGGAATATCGTAAAGAGAAACTGCACATAAATACTGCTATACTATGAACACCGATGTTATACTGCGCATGACATTTTCTTCCGGGTGACGTAGTATGCTAACACAAAATCGAGTTGATGAATGCAAACGATAAGCGAATCGTCAAAAGAGGGCCGGGGAGATCGCGGTGACCATCATCGAGCGAAAGGGTTTAGTGTAAACATTCCCCGCTGCGAAAAGTCGTAAAACTGAGTAAAGGGCAAGTAAAGCATCGGTCAGCGCGCTATCAGCTCGGAACAGGTGCAATCGATCAGTTTTCATTCGATGAATGTCCAGTTGGGTCTATGGTCCGTTCAATCGAATTTTAGCGACCGTGATTCTGCAGAATCATGATACAAAACGCATCTTTTTCAGCGTTTCAGGTTTGTGTTTTCAAACACGTTTATTTTTACGACCGACGAAAAAATCGCTTGAACGCATTGCGTTTTAAACTAAACGTCTTTAGAAACCGTGATTCTAGGGTGAAAAAGTGTCGATTAAACGCACCCTACGGCTGTAGGGTTTTAGCTACAGAACCAGCCCGATCATCACTATCGTGCTACACCGCACCTGAAGGCTGCAACACTTGGTGGTAGAAACCACCCCGTGACCGGGGGCCCTCTGACACGGAGGCAACTCAACTGAAAACCCGAAACACATAAGAAAACCATCAGACAGAGTCCAAGTCAGACTGACGGACTGGGGGCACCAACCTCCCAAAACGGGACAAGGCGCCGATAGTAGCTGCCCCCAGAGGAGCACTAATAAACAGCTGGAGGCTTAACCCCAAACAAGAGCCGACGGCACAAGGTGGCAAGCCAACAAAGCAACAGGCAATCTGGGTCTAAAAGGTCGAACAGAATGATGCCGGAGAAGCAACACCCGAGACTCAAAAATCAAACCCGAAACTGAGTCAGACATGACCGGGGCCGACTCAAAAGCCGTCCAAAGCACGGGCAAGAAAAAAGAGTAAACCTCCGCCTGAAAAACCGCGAAGCCCGCCGCCAGGTTTACTGAAACTTCAGTAACCCAACTAACAACTCCCATAAACATGGTGACAACTTACACGCCACAGCAGACACACTCGCAAACTCAGCGAATACAACTGACAACGAGTACGGTGCGACCGAGTCCGGCTCAAAGCCAGCCGGCGCACGGGCAGAAATAGGCACTAAGCCCTCGCCCGAATGGGGTGATAAATTTGATGTAGCCCGAGCGAAAGAAATATCAAACCCCCAATAAATCAAAGCCGCCTGAGCGGAAACAGAAACGGCCGACTGAAGCGTTTGACGCTAAACCCTGGCCGCCAAACTACCACTCCGCCTTCGCAGCCGGAGGGAACGGAGCAGTACCGCCTCC
Source organism: Strongylocentrotus droebachiensis (assembly GCA_035222895.1). NCBI lineage: Eukaryota > Metazoa > Echinodermata > Echinoidea > Camarodonta > Strongylocentrotidae > Strongylocentrotus > Strongylocentrotus droebachiensis. The sequence goes on along the minus strand of JAVYIG010001580.1, from coordinate 238,752 downwards.
CCACTCCAACGAAAGACTTAGCGAATAGAAACACCTCGCTTGAGAAAACGGGGTCACTCGCGAACCCAAAGATGGTTGTGAAACCAGGGTCAACTTCGCCCCCGACTGCACGAATTGTTGTAAACAACTACGCACAGCCCGCGAGGCACGCGCCTCCTACGAAGCTGGCCGTTCCGGACAAGACAGTAATAACAGTATTATAACAGTATTATATTATAACAGTATTATTGTTACGGCTTGTAACAGTATTAGCGAGCTTTAGATTTTGACACCGAACGACCTCGACTACGAGTGACGTCATTGTTATGCTCGTCGTTGAATCCACGTTGGGTCTCCTCTAGCTAGCGCTTAAGATTGTTTCACGACGCGGTGCCAATGCATGCGCAGTGCTAGTGATACGCAGTGATACGCGCGCGACAAGTTTTCTTTGTTACGTCATAGTTAGTCTGCACAGCTGTTCGAACCTCAGCTGTGCAGAAAACTCCTTAATTTCGTCAAAAAAGTGAAATTAAATAGGTTGAAGTAACGTGATTGATCAAATTCATAGGTATTTGTTGTTTTCATTGCAGTCACATATATCTTCTTGAATTATATTCTCACCAGATACTGTAGTCTGATGGCTGGCTTCGGCATTTTTGTCCAGCTCGTAGTCGTTGTGATCACTTCGAGATAAGCCTAAAATTTGCCCGACTCCCGTTGTGTCAATTCACAGACGACGAGCTAGAAGCAGGTGGCGCATGCGCAGTTACTCAAAGTGACGTCACTCGTAGTAGAGGTCGTTCGGTGTCGAAAATCTAAAGCTCGCTATTATATCCCCGGCAACAGCCCTAAATAAACTGCCACTCATGGGGGATGGACACAGCCCGAACTCGGCGGAACAGTAGTCGTTTGTGAAAACGCCCCGAAGCTCAGCCTGAGCGGAGGCAGAAAAGGCCGACATTGGCGAGAAATTCTACTTCGCCTTCTTAGCTCCTGTCCCAGCCGAAACTTGGCGGACGAGCCCTTCCGTTTCTTACCCCTAAAAACGGGGGACGAAACAAACTCCACGGCCCTGCCAGAGCCTTAGCTCTAGCTACCGGGCAACGTAACCATGGCCGCGAACTCCACCGCCTCTCCCCTCTAAAAACGGGGGACGAAGCGAACTTCGCGGCCGTGCTAGAGCGTCATCTCCAGTTCATGGAAAGTCAAAGCGAGCCTGAACACTTACATTTCACGGCGGCGATAACATGCATCTCGCTAGAGAAAAACAGGGCCCCTTCTCGACAAAGTTGGTCGTGAAAAGCCGGAACAACTCCGCGCTTAAAAGCACAAACTTAGCTCCAGCCCCAACCGAAAACGGGTGGACGAGCTCTTCCGCTTCTATTACCCCTACAAACCGGAGACGAAGCGAGCTACACGGCCGAACTAGAGCTTAAACTGAAACTAAATAGGCGGTGTGAACAGGGCAACAAGCTCTATCGCCTCTCACTCGTAGATACAGGCGGCGAAGTGAGCTACACGGCCTCAAAAGATCCATAACCCAACTTTACGGCCGGTGTGAATAGGGCCTCGAGCCCCTCCGCTTCTCACCCGTAAAAAACGTCCCTACTAGAGCTTCATCTTTAGCTTGATGGGCGGTGAACATGATACGAAAACGACACACCGTGAGGGGCCCCAAAACTACCCGCGCACTAATTACCTCTGTTAAAAGAGGAGGCTTAACAAAACACGAGCTGGGTATCATCCCGATACCTTCCAACTACCAGGCGATCGTTCAAAAACGAAACAAAGCCTCACACTAATGTCCCCACAAAGGAACAGATCAGCCGTACGTGGCAATCCCCTCACAAAAAGATGGGATATCACGCAAAAAGTCCGCCGTGCACGAGAAAATAAATTCCTCAAAAGAGGTATAGAATCCGGAGAAGAACGCTGTTGAAAACAGCGAAAACGGAACACTACCACCAGCACTGGGGCGAGAAAAAGTAACACAAAGATACGTCTCTAACAAAACCCTCGCGTCAGAGCCCAGACTCGAAAATCGACTCGGGCCCGAGGCCAGCTGCGAACCCTCCGAGACAACGGAGGCCGAGTCCCAGTCACACTGACAATCCAGAATGACCGAATCATACGGCTGAGGGAATAAAACCCCACTGAGGTAAACAAACCCCTCACCCGGCAGAGCGCCGAGAGAAACGGGCGCCGGAGACACAAAGTCTAACCGAGCGCCGACTGTAAGAGGCAAAGATACTGAAGTCAGAATAGCGGAACTCGAAAAATTCAGAAAAAGAATTCGAATCCGAAGACAAAGGACAGGCTCCGCTACACCACTAGCCGGAGCACGGGGGACGGAAAATACCGAACCTGATAACGTGCCGGGTGACAAACTTGACATCAAAGTTTGTTCACCCGCCGATACAGTTCGGGCGCCCAGCTGACGGAACAACTGCAACATGAGAGCCCTGAGCTCTGCCTGCGCAGAACCCGACAAAGACGACACCGGCGTCGATTTCTTGCCTTCTTAGCCCGCGAACCAGCCAAAGCATGGACGCTCGAACTCTTCCGCTTCTTACCCGTAGCAAACGGGGACGAAGGGGACTTCTCGGCCTAGCTAGCTTTCTCAAGCATAGCTCCACGGCCAAATTGACTCGAGCCGTCTCGCTTCACTGCTTCTATAGAAACGTGAGCGAGACCTGGGAGACAAGGTCCCAGCCACACCAACAGCCTAAAGCTGAGGTCAGAATACCAGCGAGTCAAACGATTCCTCTCCCAGAGACGCACCGAGAGAAGCGGGCGCCGTAGACACAAAGCCTTACGAAAAGCCGACTGTATGGGGTGACAAAATCAACGCCACAGGAGGGACACAAAAGAATTCGGAAAAAAATAATCCGAATCTGAGGCTCCGTCGAACAACACCAGCCGGGGCACGGGTTACGGTAGGCAAACTAGCGTGCCGGGTGACAAATTTTTCGCCAATTTGTGCACCTGCCAAGACAATAGCCCACCAACCCAGACAAAGCCTGGGCGCTCGAACCCTTCTGCCTCTTACCCGCTACAACGGGGGACAAAGGGAGGGCTTCCTGGTCTTGCTAGCTTACATAAGCTCGGCGAAACGGTCGATTGACCTGTGCCGTCTCGCTTCACTGCTTCGATAGAAACTTAAGCGACAACCCCTGACAAAGGAGGCATCTCGGCCGTGTTAGCTTTGTCAAGCCCGACTCTTACGGTCAATTGACCTGGGTCGTCACGCTTCACTGATTCCATAGAAACATGAGCGAAACTCCTACGGTATAGTGTAACCGGGACCCTCACACAGCAATGCCTCGAGAGAAGCTTTAGTGAAACACCTTGCTCGGTGTGACCGGGGTCTGTTCGCTTCAACGCTTCGTGCGAAGCTTCAGCGAAACCCTATGGTCAGTGTGACTGGGGTCTGCTCGCGTGAATGCTTCCTAAGAAGCTTCAGCGAGCTGCTCGAGCATCAAGCTTCGTGAGAAGCCTCAGCGAGCTCAGACCGTGGCGTGTCACTGGGGTGATTACAGGCACCTCATATGTGAACGCAATCCGGGTCGACTTCATGCTTGAATGCATGGCTCGTGCTTCGCACGGCTGTTGCCTCGCAACAGAGCACAGGGGCCGTGAAGCCCGGGGCCTCTACAAGTCGAGCTAACCCACGAGGGGGAGAGCCGCTGGTAGGAGTCTCTTTATTCAGTGTCAATGAATCTCTAGACCTCGACATACTGGCGCCGGAGCACAGCCCGCTGGCTGGCCCGGATGCGGTATCCGTCGGTAACTTACTACAGGGCAAAACTCCAGACACACCAGGCATAAAAATACCCGGTGCGGGGAGCAACCTGTCTCGAGCCTGTACTCGAGACGCCCTTACCTCCCCCCCCCCCCCCCCCCCTCCTGCCGCACCAAACCCACTCGCTAGTGAGGTGGTGACAACAGCCGTAACCGGGGGAAGTGAATCCACTCAAAAACCAGACTCCTTGTCCATTGGAAAATCTGTGGATGAGACAAAACAAACTTTCGAACGAAAGCAAAACAATAAAACAAACCACAGTTACTAAAAACAAAATCGACGAGCAACTAGCGTCAATCACAAACAAAACTGCGTCGTTTATAAACACACGACAAACTCGAACAAAACAACAGCGTCGTTTATAAACACACGACAAACTCGAACGAAACAAAGCGTCGTTTATAAACACACGACAAACTCCTAACAAAACAACGTACCTAACGTAGCAAACAACTACGAAAGAGAAAAAAAAAAACGCATATTTAGCGTCAACAAAGAACTTAACACACAGCGAGCTCTAATACAAAAGAGCCGCACCGTATACACACACTTCAACAACACACGAGGTATGCACAAAGAAATCCCTTAACATTCGAGTTTAACACACACAGTGAAAAAGCCCCGGAACACAAAACACTGTGCCCGGGACCAAACTCAAACGAACTCAAAAAGGGAAGTTCGCTCGGCAAAATGAACACTAAATTCTTGCCAAGACTAAAGTGACTGAGGGTTAAAAAACCGAACCAAAATGTATCAAAACAAATTGGAACTGGATAATGACAGAAAAAAAGCACCAAAAACGCTGCGAGGAGCAAAAAACCTCGAATTCAGCGCTAGTGACTTATCTGCACTCCTTAACGAATGACCGCGAAAAGAAGAGAGGAAGTTTACATGCTGGCGTTGTGCGAGCGTGACGGAAGGGTTTAGCGGGGTATTGGGGGGTATGCACATCTGTGATTTTTTGTTTCGAATGACTGCTTTGTCTTGGAGAACTAAGCAATAATAGGTAGATACATATGATTTATTGTGGTAAATTTGCTTTGCACTGCACTGCCACTGGACTGCTACTGCTAGCTGCTGGAGCTACTTTAAAGATCTTCATTTTGTCCAGAAGGTGAGTAATAAAATTACACATAATTCAATACGAAATTGAGTTTGCTTTCTGTACAAATTTCTAAGTAGATCTAAATCTTGATTTTGTAAATTTATTTGGTTCATGAAAAAATCCAAACCATCATGATCAAACTGATCATAGTCTAGACACAGTTGATGAAGATCGTAGATTATATTCCCTAGTAGGCCTACTGGACTTGCATCTATGACAGTATGTCTAAATAGTCACCTATAGACTATATCTGTGTAAGTAAGGCTTTTCATTGGAAGTGAACAATCAAACATGATGAATCTAATTAAAGAATGGAATTAGCGTATTATAGTAGGTCTACTCGTTCACAAATATATTTGAGCAAATTAACGCAGTGCAGTGTAGGCTAGATTCCGCCACATGCGCGTGCTGGTTGCATGGTAGTAATTGGTAAGACATGTGAATGCATGTGGCAATATGTAGCATCTCCGTTGAACACATGACACAGGATCTGCACTTGTTTTGAATGAATTGCAATTCTTTACACTTTTTACAGCCAGGTAGAAATTTCATAAGCCAATAAATCATTCTAAATCATACGTGCAAGATTTTCTTGCATATTTTTTAACAGAAATTGAATGGCAAAGTTGATTCTAGAAGCCGTACATTTGTATGTCACATACACTGTATATATTATGTGTGTTATGATTTTTTTCCATCACAATCCCGCATTCAATTGGCTGTGCAGATCCTGCATGCACATGTACATGTATAGGTGTATTGCATCATGCATGTAGTGACCATATAGTTGCAAAGTATAGCTCATCATTCAATCATCATAATTCATACAAGTAGTCAGGCATCTATCATGTCATGAATTTGTGAAGGATGCAAGTAATTATAGTTCTTACATGAATTTCATTTGTACAGTGTATTCTACGTTCAACTCTTAAATTTTCCTAGATTTGATTTGAAAGCATAATAGAATACAACCTGCTTATTTTTTTTTACTTATTATTTTTTCTTCTTCAGGGTATCTTAGCTTCGGCTGCTGGAAAGTCATCAACTTGGACTGTGTGGCACTGGCACCCTTGTCTTCTAGTGTACATGTACATACAGTCTTAATTTGTTAGACTGAACTGTCCAACACACATCAAGGAAATGCTAGACATGAGTGAAAGTATGAGACTCATACATGGTTAATGAATTATTGTTCATCTGTAATTAATGGAAAGCATTTCAAAATGATGCCAATAATGCCGTCCAACAAACATTCAGCAAGTACTTCCTGGTTGCCTCGCCCTGCCACAATCAAACGTGTGTTCGCGGTCGGAATGAATCTGAGACATAAATCTTCAATACACAGCTTAATTTTTACCAAGGCAATCTTAACGAACACAAATTGAATTACCTCACGGCGTAATTAAATATATATATATATATATCCTATACAACCAAAAAATTACTTTTTTTTTTACGAGGGCTCTTTTCAGATTTTCCCTTAAAAAAATAGCCCCCCTTAATTATTTTGCGGTGGCTATTTTGGAGCTCAGGGGGGCTTTTTTTTTCAAGGTTGTATTTTTTTTAAACACGGTTTTACCTAATTAAATTCCAAGCAAAGGCAAATATAGATACAATTGTAGCGTGCATATGTCATGTAGAGTATTGCAGACATTCAGATACCCATGATTTATTCACTTTGTGTTAAACGTGTGGATTTATGATTTTCATATACATGTAACTAAAACTTGTCAAAAGGAGTGTTTTGTTTAACTGTTCGTTTTTCATATCCTAAGAAAATATTATCACTGACACGCGGGCTAGGAATTAATTTTTTTATGGGGGCTACTTTTCCCCATTGCCTAAAAAAAACCAAGGGGCTACTTCCTTAAAGCCATATTGTAAACTGTAACAATAAGTTGTGTTTTTCCTTAGCCATCATACTACTAGCAACCAAATTGGTAGGTAATATGTTATTTAGTCTTTTTTTCTGTCCCAAATTTAATTGTTATCATGGACAATGCAATCCCATTAAAAAAAAATGTAGACTAACTCCCTTTAAAATTGTGTTATTTATAACATTTATAACCATTAAATGTGAGTAAATATTTGTACTGTTGTCCCACATACCGATGTAGCTATTTGTTATGCCGAAACATGCAAAATCATGGCCTTATTTTTTTTTTATAGACTCTAATTCTAAAGGCCAAGCCAAAGCTAGTTTCATTTCGTAGACAGAAATTGATGTCATCACTCATGACAATTGGCATGGCATCGATCGTATATAAATAATTTAATTTAATTAAACAGTTGTAAGAAAAATTCTGAAGAGTAGGAACATCCTTTATATATTTATTTACGGTTTTTTTATAACAAAATTCAATTTCTGTGTACGAAACTTGCTTTATACCGATTTTACAGGAAAAAATCCGGCATTGATTTTGCACGTTTCGTTATAACAAATATATCAGTATGTGGGACAACAGTAAAAATATACTCGCATTTAATGGTTTTAACTTATAAATAACACAATTTTAGACGGAATAACATTTTTTTAAATGGGATTGCATTGTCCATGATAAAAATTAGGGCCAGAAAAAAGACTAAATAAACATATTACGTACCAATTTGGTCGCTAGCAGTTCAGCTCTCGTCACTCGCAAATACTTATTTGCTTCATACTAGGAGCGTGCGGGCGCGCGCTGGAGCTGAGCTAGTACGTTTCTGTGTATTGTGAACGTGTGCGAACTGCGTATGCATTCATGCTGTGCACGAAACTACATCGGGGCCGGTGTCCTGTCCGGCCGCCGGGAGCTTAGGCGCAGGCAGGCGGATACCGCTGTAGATCTAGCTACAGTAGGTACGACCGTCGATCCGCTGCAACTCACAAAACTTTTAAAATGTTGATGGAAGTTTCTAGTTTTGGAGTTGGTAGTTGGAACGGAGATTTCACTCAGACACATCAATAAATTGATTTATTAATTCCTAGGGAATATCAATTTATGGCGGGGGCGATTTTTCAAGATATATTGATTATTTTTCGCCCTCGTCTTGATTTTTACCGTGGCGATTTCAGAGGTTTAGGGGGCGAATCGCCCGTCGCCACCGTGTATTTTTTTCGTTGATCCTATATCTGCGTATGAATATTTTTGTATAACTTTGTTTCACTACACTCTTTGCCATGACAGCTCATTGACACTTGCTGGTACACATGTACTATGTAGTTGATGCCAGTATACGTAACACTTTATAGATGTGTATTCATGTAACAGTAATAAAGCTTGGTCTTAGTATTCATTTAAAGTTTTAAATACATCTGAAGACTATTCATGTTTGACATCCTTATGACACTTGACAGATATACCAAGTTGCCAGTGCTATTAACACTTTTTACATTGTTATAGATGTGAACTATACCTTTGCCTTCACATGTTTTCATTTATAGACATTTTTAAAGATTTTGTTTAGACTGTTATGACATATCATTGAAACTTGCCAGATAGCCTTGCTACTGGTATCATGTAACACTTTATAGTCAAGTATAAGCTGTTCAGAAATAAAAGAGAGGAAGATATTAGAGAGAGAATAAAGAACGAGGAAAGGGATCGAGAGAAAGGGTTATATGCTAGTATTTTATTAGCCAAAAATGTGAAAATTCTTTTTTTTTTTTTAATTCTAATATCTTACATTCAGATTAGATTTACATTATAATAGTTTCGTTTACACAACTAATACATAATATTATATGCAAGAAATCTGCCAACATTTAAAGGTAAAGACCAGTAATGGTCATGCGATTGCATTGTGAAAGAAACGTTGTGGAATCGATCAGAAAAGGTTGATCATCTAGCATCTAGCATCTGCAAGGTTCTGGAATCATCAAAATGATAAGAAATTTGGCCCATTCTTCGTAAAGTTACAAGCACTATACACAGAAAGATGTATATGGGACTACCCTATCTCTCTCACCAGACCATGAGAGAGATAAATTTACCAAATATATGAATTAGTAGGCAGTTTCCCGGCAAATTTTTTATCATCATGTATTAGTCAAAACATATTCTTTCACATGATTGGTAATGAGAGCTTCCATTTCATTTTTTGAAATTGGGGCGTTGCCAATACTGGTCTTTACCTTTAAGACTTTCCATCTATTTAGGTTTTTGTTTTAGCTGACCAATATTGGTTCACATATATCTGCCAGTTTTACAAGTATTTTATTCGCAAAAAATATATATGTATATTATAAATGATTTTTTTTATTTTTATATTATTAGTATAAACCAGGCCAATCGATTGCTAGCTTTGCACATTCCTTATATTGAGGTATTCATGTGAACCAATATTATCTGCAAATTTGACCAGTGATTAGCAAACGATTTAAGGAAGAAAAAAAACTTTTATTTTCCTTTCTTGTGTTTTTGTCTTACATTTAGACCTACAAATTATTACTACATTTGCATGATATTTGTATCATTTAAAAGACTGGTATATAAATATATGCCAATCAGTTTGCCAGCCAGCATTTAGACAGAGATATATATTCATGCATATAGTTACTAGCTGATACATGTACCGGTATTACCTTTGAATCCAAAATTCTCTAAATAAAATGCTAGCAAAGTTTTGTTAGTTATCTTAGTACTGGTATGTATGATTTAGAAGTTTTGTAGGCTTCTTGTTTGGTGCTCTTATTCACCAAAGGATGTACATGTACATTGCATTTGATATTTGTACGTAATATTAAAGTGTTCGAACATTTCAAACTGAAATCGAAATTTGTATGCATTTCATTTATCTGTACTGTACATCTGGAAGCAGAAAATTTATATTCCCAATTTTTTTTTTTTTTACTAGGGTAGGGAATATAGGGGATGATATGTGGATGGGGATTCGATCATTAGATTTGTTCCAATTCTTTTTTCGTACATGCGTGCATGACACCTACATGTATATCGTACAACAATGTGATACACAATAGAACTTGAGTTGACCAAACAATACAGTACAGCAATCATTTATCATGAAATCAAATCAAATCAAATCAAATGATAGCAACTTTTTTTTTTAAGCTCTTAAATATATTTGGTTTGTAGTTCTAAATAAGAAATATGTTTGAAATATATTCGTTATTTCCTCTTGCTATCCTTTGCTCATTCTTCTCCCTATTAAAAAATAAATAGGAAAAAATAAATACAAAAATATATTTTTTCCCTATTTTTCTTGTCCCCCCAAAAACATGTTTTAAATAGAATAGATTAGAACCAAAAAAAATTGTTTTATTTTTTTCCTATTTTTTGTTCCAAATCTATGCTATTTGAAATATATTTTTTAGGGACGAGAAAAATAGAAAATACATATATTTCAAAACTATTTGTGACTTTTATTTTTTCCTATTTTTTGTTCCAAAACTATGCTATTTGAAATATATTTTTTTTAGGGACGAGAAAAATAGGAAATAAATATATTTCAAAACTATTTGTGGCTTTTATTTTTTTCCTATTTTTTGTTCCAAAACTATGCTATTTAAAATATATTTTTTTTAGGGACGAGAAAAATAGGAAATAAATATATTTCAAAACTATTTGTGGCTTTTATTTTTTTCCTATTTTTTGTTCCAAAACTATGCTATTTGAAATATATTTTTTGGGGACGAGAAAAATAGGAAAAAAATATATTTTTGTATTTATTTTTCCCTATTTTTTTTCTATTTTTTTCCTATTTTTTTTTTACTAGGGTCTACAGGGAGGTGATGTATTGACAGCGTTAAACACGTATACCTCAAAGAAAATCAATGCAAAGATGTTGAATTGATAGTTGTAAACTCATATATATAAGGGAGCTTTAATGTTACATCCGTTATCTCTCGGATATTGAATATAGAATACTATTTTATTACACTAACTCGATCCCTATCTCGATCGGGCACATGATGTAGAGGTAGGCGGGCACATCTACAGGGAGGTTTCATGTTTTGACCATGTAAAACACGTGTAATCCAGAGAAAATTAATGTTAAGAAGTTGAATTGATATATGTGAAACTCATTTGTATCTTAGACTTTTTTAGCAAGCTTCATAACATCCTTTACATATCTAGAATAGTCGATATATATATACGACATGACACTAGCTGTACTCGTTTATTACCCTCCCTTCTCCTCGGGCACAGCTGGCACACCTACGGGGAGGTGGTTTAGCCGACGACCGAGTTGGCCACGTGTTCTTTGGAATTAAAAAATGACCAAAAGAATCGCCAATTTTTCAAAATCCACACTAAATAAATATACTTAACTCTCAAACACTTCTACCTCATAACCACGGACAATACAACTGTATAATGGTAAGATTTTGCCCCTGATTTGACTGAGCCACTGTGTTGCACGTATTAGGCCATTTAACAAAATATACATGTTTAGCGTCCCCGCCCGCTTCCTTTTTGGGGGCTGCCTCCTATTTTTTTTTTTTTTTTTTTTTTTTTTTTTTTTTAAAGAAAAAAAAACATGAAAAACACTGCTAAAATGGCTCTATTTCTTATTTAAAAAAAAAAAAAAATTGTCGGCGGCCATCTTGAAAAAAAATAGCCCCGACTGTCAGGGAAAATGTACCGAGCGGGCATTTTGAAAGAAAAAAAAAAGGGCCTCCTCCTTCCTATTTTCCGAAAAAACAGGACGCTCAACAAGTTTTTTTTATTTATTTGGCCTTACCTTCATTGTACATGACCCCAATTCTGCACGTACGATCGTACGCGCGCAGTCAAGAACATCAATATTCATGAATTGACACGACGTCACTGATATGCATATTCATTAACCTCCTTGTACAGTTGTAGATGTGCCCGATTAGTAGAGGCTACCGACACTATGAACATGACTGACAAAGAAAGCGGACAAAATATACAGTTCTTCAGAAGTTCAGGGAGACAAAGTGAATTAAGGAACATCCCTTCACTGCTTTTATGTAAAAATGTGTAGAACAGGTGTCACATGCATATTCACCTTTTTACATAATAGCAGTGAAGGAATGTTCCTTTGTCTACTTGAGGAACTGTATATTTTGTCCGCTTTCTATGTCCATACTCATACTAGTGCGAGTTCAGTACGTACCCAACCCCCATCGATCATACGGAGTCGGGCTAACTCGCCCCACGGGACATCTCGCCCCAGCCTCAAAGACTGGGGCGAGATGTCCCGACATGATTCATCGATCGAGAGATACCAATGCAATGTAATGTGTACATGTTTGTGCTCATTGTGACTTAATAATGCCATTTCCAACCACAATCTGTAATGGAATTGTGTTAAATGATACTATTGAAGACAATCTATAACTTCTCTTTAGGTAAAATGACCCCCAAAAATGGCATTTCAGACAATTTACTCAAAAACACTGCTCGAATTTCAGTGGTCCTGGTGGTCCGTGTGTCGATACAACGCACACATTTAATGTACGTGCGGCTGTGAATAAATTGTCCGAAATGCCATTTTTTGTTGGTCATTTTACCTAAAGAGAAGTTATAGATTGTCTTCAATTGTATTATTTAACACAATTCCATTACAGATTGTGGTTGGAAATGGCAGTATTAACTATTAAGTCACAATGAGCACGGTATCTCTCGATCGATCGATGAATCATGTCGGGACATCTCGCCCCAGTCTTTGAGGCTGGGGCGAGATGTCCCGTGGGGCGAGTTAGCCCGGATTCGATCATACAACCAAGTAACTCCGGGAAGCTCCAACACCGGTGTGACCGCGTAGAATGTTACCCGCACCGATCGTCCCCCCATTAGAGATCGATCGAGAGCGGACGATCGGTGCAGATTTTATCCGCGCAGAATGTCCGTGTCGGACATTCCGTGCGCGCCTCAAATGTCCGACGGACAATCTGTGCGGAAGAGGTCTCGCACCAATAGTCCGCCTGCCGCACCGAATGTCCGTACTCTTGTCCACACGTACTTAATGAATGAAACGACTGGATAACCCATATTCAGGTTTGCCAGCTAGCTAGGGACGACACTACAGGTCTTCCCGGCGCGGATCCAGGGGGGGGGGGGGGGGGGCGAGAGGGTCTTGACCCCAGTGGCTGATCCAGGGGGGGGGGTGCCCGGGGGGCCCGGGCCCCCCTCCCCCTTGAGAAAAAAATCATGTAAAAACACGTGATTTTTACCTTTTGGGGGGGTTGGCCCCCCCCCCCCCCGGCGCTCAAGGGGGGGGGGGGGGGAGGATGCAAATTTTTAAATTTTCGAGGATCCCCCCCCCCCCCCGAAAAAAAAAAATGTGCTCACTAAAGGGAAAAGGGAAAGGGAAAGAAATAAAAGGTACGGGAGATCAATAAAATTGTGATTTTTTTCCCGCCAACGCGTTGTGGATCGGGGGGCGAAAGGCCTTCGCCTGCCCTCCCCTGGCCCCTCAGCACACAAAAAGAGAGAGAGAGAGAAGGAAGGAAAATAAGGGAAAGGGAAAAAAGAGAGGAAAGGAAAGGAAGAAGAAAAGAAAAAGGGGAAAAGAAGGAGATCGGGGGCCAAAAGGGCCTTGCCGCCCATGCTGTTGCCTCCCCCCCCCCCCCCCCCCCGCAAAACAAGAGAGAAGGAAGGAAAGGGAAAGAAACAAAAGAAGAAAATAAAAGAAAGGATATCAGTTGCAATGTTCATGCAAACAAGATGTGGATCGCGGAGAAAGGGCTTTGCCTCTGCCCCCCCCCCTCCCCGACCACCCCAACCCCCTCCCCACCAAAAAAAAAAGAGAGAAAGAAGGGAAAGGGAAAGTGGAGAGCTAAAATGGAACACAAAAGAGGAAGAAGAAAAGAAAAGGGTAAAAAGAAGCAGAGATCAGTTACGATTAATCCCATCAACATCATGTGGATCGGGTGGAGGGGGCGAAAGGCCCCTGCCTCCCTCAGCAAACAAAAATGAGAGAGAGAGAGAGAGAAGTAAGGGAAGGGAAAGGGGAAAAAAGAGGAAGAAGAAAGGTAGGGGAGATCAGTTGCAATTTGTCCCGATTTGTACCCCCCCCCCTTCCTCAGCAAAGAGAGAGAGAGAGAGAGAGGAAGGGAAGTGAAAGGGTAAGAGGAGAGAAAGGGACCAGAAACAAAGAGGAAGAAAAGAAAAGGAATTAGGGAAGATCAGTTGCGATTTCCATTGGTTCTTCTATCATCATTGTACAACTATCATTGTACAAATGTATTTATATATTAATTTATTTATTCCTGTTTGATAACAAAAATATGAATATAAAAATTAACTCGTAACAGCAACAAAATTAAATGTAGAAGAAAACTATCTTGCTGGGAGCAAGAAGCGCAAAAATGATCATGCATTTGCATGTACATGTAAGTGTATCATTAATGTCAATCATATTGTTTAATTACATCTTGTGAAATAGTATGCATTCAAGCTTTTGGGATTTTGTTTGGAGTATTTGTATGAAAGAAAGCGTTTGGAGCTTATAATGCAGATGTTGCAATTTCAGGTGCAACTTAGGGTTCAAATATGGGTTACGCACGGCCAGGCATTAGTTTAGGAAATCTGCAAATGTTAATCAGGTATATGACTAAATTACTTGTCTGTTGCCTTACGAAAAAAATTATATTTAGTCAGACCTGAATTGAGTCGCAAAACAATCATTGTGTTAAAAGGAAAAAACATATTTGATGACATTCGAAATTCCCCAATGACCAATACGATTGGAGAGCGTGTACTCGTTTTGTTTTTCTTCAAAACTTACGCTGGCCCGGATACTTGAGCCTCTCACAAAACGCAAGTATAGACCTGATGTGTCGTCAGGGGCGTCGCTAGACCTTTTCAGTGGGGGGGGGGGGGGGGGGGGGTATAGAGGCCAACGATTACCGACAAAACAAGCCACCAATTACCGACAAAATTAAATGTCCCAATATCTACAAATTTAACCCTATAAACCCGGGGCCAACGGCTAAATTGTTTTGCACAAATGGTCATTTTCGTCAACGACATAAATATACAAATTATTTCGTCAACTTAGTAAGCATCATAGCTATATATTTTAATGCAGGCGCGTAGCTATGATCTTATTTTAGAGAGGGGCGGTATTGAGCAAGCGAATCATTTAAAGAGCGCGCAAAGCGCTCCCTAGGTGGGGGAGAGGTGGGTCATTAAATTATTATGAAAAGAAGACGATTTGTTGTACCGTTCTCGACTCTTAATCCTTGTCTGAATTCAGTTTCCCCATCCCACGCGAAGCGCGGGAGCTTAGACGTTTAATTAAATTATTATAGAAAGAAGACGAATTGTTGTATACCGTTCTCTACTCTTAACCCTAATTGTCTGAATTCAGTTTTCCCCCTCTCGCGCGAAGCGCGGGAGCTTCGACTTTTCATTAAATTATTAGAAAAAGAAGACGATTCATTGTTCCAACTCTAAATCATTGTCTGAATTTTCAAAAATGTTTCTTTGTCCGATAAAAAGTCACAGTTCGAAGGGGAAAAAGGGTGACTAACAGAGGAATGAAAACAAACAGATAGGAGAGGATGATCAAGCATAATGATGTGCACCAATCTATAAATGTGAATTACTAAGTAGCCTGTTCACACTACAGCTCTACAGTAACAAAGCATTTGTAGCCTTAATTTTAAGCAGTTGAAGAAATTAATAAAAGTAGGCCTACTTGAAGAAATCGTTGAATTTTAAGATATTCAGTTTATTTTTATTAAGTAAGACAAAGTACTAGGTGTTAAAATAACACACATTTTAACACCTTTGGAAAAAATAATACCCCAGGAACGTAGAAACAAGTATAGTCAATATAAATGCAGATTCTCTCGTTTTAAACAAAGTGCAATACCTTATTTTTATTGATCTTCTTAATAATCGCTGATTGTTTTAAGTTTTTCTTTTCAAACCCAACTTTTTTATATTTGTATATATGAACAGTTGTCTTTTTAACCAGACCAGTATTATATCTGTCATGGTTTCATTGTATGATAATGTAGATTATGTTTTGTGAATGGATATTCTTTCCTATTTATATGTATCCTTGATCATTGTAAACACATACATTTCAGCTTTTTAGCTGCAGCATGTGCATCATTGTACTTTATGTTTTCCGAAATAAAACCTTGAATTGAATTGAATTGAAAAACAAAACTTTTATTGTCACACATGCCTATAATCGGACATATTTAAAAACTGAAATGTGGCACCTTTGTCTTTAATTTGCACCTGGAAATAAATTCATGATAACCGAGCCCGGCCGAAAAATATATATATATATATATATACATATATATATATATATATATATATTTTTTTTTTTTTTTTTTTTTTGGGGGGGGGGGGGGCTCATTGATATCCGAGCCCCTCACAAATATTGGGGGCTCCGTGATGTTATCCGAGCCCCAAAAAAATATCGGGGGGCTCCGTGATGTTATCGGAGCCCCACCAAAAACAATTGGGGGGGGGGGGGGCTGATGATATCTGAGCCCCACCAACATATGGGGGGGGGGGCTCAAAGATATCTAAGCCCCACCAAAATATGGGGGGGGGGGGGGGTGCTCAATGATATCAGAGTCCCGCCAAAATATTTGGGGGGTTTAATAGGTATACATAAGTTTCATGCTAGAATATAATGATTGGGGAGGAGGGGGGGGGGGGGGGTAATGATATCCGAGCCCTGCAATAAGTATCGGGGGCGGCTCAATGATATCTGAGCCCCACTTAAAATATTGGGGGCTCAATGGTATCTTAACCCCTAAGGACTCAATGATATCTAAGCCCCATCAATTTTTTTTTTTTTTTTTTTGGGGGGGGGGGGCTCAATGATATCTGAACCCCCCAATATTTTTTTGTTGGGGGGGGGGGGGGCTGTGCCCCTAAGGCCCCCCCCCCCCCCCCCCCCCCCCGGTTCCGAAGCCTATGTACAGGTCAATGAAGTCTACTTTTTGAAACTTAAAGGGATTGGGTAACTTTGTCTCAGGTTCTGAAACAAAATCCTGGAATGATAGTTAGGGCTAGTTCTGATCGGAAAACGACCCAAATATCGGAGTATGGCTAGCTGCCCCAGGGCCTTGTCCCATATACGGATCGGGGGAAAAATACTTTAAAAATTTCGGGGCTACTTTTATGACTTTCGGGGGCTCTTCAGTTTGGCATTTCGGGGGCTAATTCACCCCGAGCCCCCGTGTAATTTTCCCCCTGATACGGATAAGTGAGCGCCCTGATTGGATCCACTTCTTTCTCGTGTTTTTAGCCCTTCTTTCTTTACTTTTTCCTTTCCTTTCTTTTTCTTTCCTTTCCTTTCTTTTGTTTCAAAGAGGGGGGGGGGGGGGGGCGGGTCCGTTGTTTATTACCGAACAAAAAAATAAAGAAAGAGCCCCTCGACACCATAGGTGTAAGTATTCAGCCAGTTACTACCCCCCCCCCCCCACCCAAATAAACTTTAAAAGTGATATTTTTTGTTCTAATTTGATACCAGTGATTTACAGATGTTGCTGAAATGGCCTAATTTTCCGGGATTTTTCCTCACTTTTTTAATAAATTATACTTTTTATGCGTTTGTTGGAGAATGACAAATATCAAAATTTACAGTCAGGCAAGAAATGTGCTTATTAACTATTTAGAGGCCTACATGTCAGGTCCCGCGGAACGGCGGGCTTGGGGGCTTTCAACCCCATTTTTAATCACTTTTATTTCCCATTTAACTCCTTCATTTAACCTCGAAAAGCCCCCAAATACTTGAGGCGGGGCGGGGCCTGAATCACGAGTATATACTAGTAGTGAGTTGGTTGAACTACGAAGCCACGTACAAAAGTATAATCGATTGTTTGTGCCTTCAAATAATCGATTACAACTGTTGTGGGGCCGATATCACGAGTATGCCTTCATAGAATAAAGGTTTTAAAGAAAATATTCACTTCTACTTTCAAAAGGACTGGCCCATTTGCTTTAAAAAAATTGTAGAGTTATTATTATGTAATTTCTAGAAAAAAATGTCAACCACATGATTTACAATGAGTCTAAATACATTGATTTGCCGAGTTGCTTCCTTTTATCAAATATACACGTAAAACAATGGGGGGACAGAATGTGCGGATAGCAAACCGCACGGATCGTCCGTCGGACGATCCGTGTGAGTCACGGACGATCCGTGCGAGCAGAAAACCCGCATATTATGTCCGACGGACAAACGAAACTGGTAGGACAAACGGCGCGGTCACACCGGCGCCGGTGTTGGAGCTTCCCGGAGTTAACAACCAAGGAGATCTCCCTCACTGAGCTGAGCTGAGGCCTGAACCATTAGTGAATGCCTGATAGTACTGATAGTGAACTAGACTCTATACTATTCTAGGTCTACAAGTCAACTAAAAAAAATATTTGAAATAGAATGTAGGTCTAGAACCAAAGTGCAGGTTCAACTAAAAAGACGTGAGAAAAGAAAGTGGTATTGTAATTTGAACTCACCGATAAGGAACTAGGAAAAACTGGAAGTGATAAGATAAGGAGACTGGAAGTGATCCAAAACTAGAAATGTCTTCTCGACGAATTCACTATGTTGTCTCGTCGACGAAACACTCTATCAATTCAACAAGGCAATTTACCTCTGCTACTCTGTTACCCCTTCATCCATGCCTGCCTTCTGAAATTCATAATAACCTACTTCTACTATCGCTCTTTTTCCTACACAAAATTGATGCTTCTCGTTCTATGACTCTCCAAAGCTCCTAACCGGTCGGATTTTAAACATTTACTTTATTTGGACTCCAGGAATCTCCAAAACAGTGGAGGGATCAACTAAGAAGAAGAAGAAGATTAAATAAGCCGAGAATACAAAGTCGCAAAAATCGTACGCTATGTATGAAGTAAGGAAGTATACGAAGTGATGCACTGACAAAACCGTGAACACGTGTATCTCTGATGAGTACAATACGGATGAGTGGCGAAAATCACGCTGCTAGCCGCGCCAAAAACACGAGACTATGGACGCCGTGATTGGCGCTTAGAAAAAAACAAACCATGGAGACCACGAATGTCTTATCGCAGGTGCGAGGTTACTTAAAGGTAAAGACCAGTATTGGAAACGCCCCAATTTCAAAAAATGAAATGGAAGCTCTCATTACCAATCATGTGAAAGAATATGTTTTGACTAAGACATGATGATAACAAATTTGCCGGGAAACCGCCTACTAATTCATATATTTGGTAAATTTGTTTCTCTCATGGTCTTGTGAGAGATATAGGGTAGTCCCATATACATCTTTCTGTGTATAGTGCTTGTAACTTTACGAAGAATGGGCCAAATTTCTTATCATTTTGATGATTCCAGAACCTTGCAGATGCTAGATGCTAGATGATCAACCTTTTCTGATCGATTCCACAACGTTTCTTTCACAATGCAATCGCATGACCATTACTGGTCTCTACCTTTAAAATATGCACGTAATTTACAAGACAAAAAGGAAGTGCCGATATAAATGAAGGAAGGAAACGCTGGGCAGCGTTTCTCGAAACCGTCACAACTCCAAGTTCACCGACATCCCATTGACACGCGTGTATTAAGTTTAACACGCGTTTCAATGGGATGTCGGTGAACTTGTAGTTATGACGGTTTCGAGAAACGCTGCCATGGAAAGTTTCTGAAAGTTTGTTAACCCCACAATAACTGGGTGTACGGAACACTACAAGACTAACCTCGTTTTAGTCTCATCATGTTTGCAAAGACATCATGTCGTACGTCGTCTTCAATCTAAATCTAGATATACTGCTACTGAAGAAACATCGGATCTTAAAAATTAGTAAGATTAATTAATGAACATGCTGAATCTAACTCGGAAGCGAGATGGCGTGGAGCAGCAGTGCAGTGTATGTATAGCGTACCTACCTGCGCATTTCTGGCAGAAAAATGGCGAATGGGTGGGTCACGCATATGTGCATATTTTTTTGGCGCTGGTGTAGTTCCGTATCCATTTTTATGCCTCCGTTACGAAGTAGCCGGAGGCATTATGTTTTCGGGTTGTCCGTCCGTCCGTTAGCCTATAATCTAGGCGGAGTGCCGAGCTTTTTTCTTTGCTGCTAGACTAACCCTAAGCAGAACGTCTGATACGGCGAGACTACGAACCGTGAGTCGCGAAGCGGCTCACCGCCTATAATCACTGGTCTAGCTTTAGTCGTTGTTTTTTTATTATCGACCCTGAATCCGTCGCAGTTTTCGTACGAAAAACTGCCACGGATTCAAGGTCGATAATAAAAAAACAACGACTAAAGCTAGACCAGTGGTTATAGGCGGTGCGCGGCTCACGGTTCGTAGTAGTGCTGTAATATCACGGATATCTCCAATTCCGTTTAACCGCCAGTCAAAACCGGACGGTTTTCGGTTAAACGAATAAAAAATTAAATTTAAAAAAAAAAAAAAAAAAAACGATTTTTTTTTTTTTTTTTTTTTTTTTTTTTTTTTTTTTTTTTTTTTTTTGTTGTTGTTGACCGACTCTGTCGGCAGCAAGCCAGGACTTTCATTTAACTGCGAGGTGCATTTGAAGGCGCTGATTTGTGCTTGTGAACTTGTCACAAATAATAGTAACAATGTCGTTTTTACTTTTAGAAGAATGTGTAAGATCATTAATGTAAATAAAAAAAACAGTAGAGGACCTAGGATAGAACCTTGTGGTACGCCATGTGTAAAAGTTGGATGAATTTTTATTATAAAGTACATATTGAAGATGACAGACAAATTGGAGTGTTTTTTTAGTTTCGGAGTGGTGAGTCAAAAAACAGATTACTGAGCTGGGAGACATTGCCAGGCGGAGGGGCATAAATCGAAACTTAAAAAAAACAAAAAACAAAAAACAAAAAAAAAACGATTTTTTTTTTTTTTTTTTTTTTTTTTTTTTTTTTTTTTTTCGTTTAACCGAAACCGTCCAATTGAAAACGGAATCCGCCATCGGCGGTCGGATACCGGACGGTTAAACGTTTGGTTACAGCACTAGTTCGTAGTCTCGCCGTATCAGACGTTCTGCTTAAGGTTAGTCTAGCAGCAAAGAAAAAAGCTCGGCACTCCGCCTAGATTATAGGCTATCCGTCCGTACGTCCCGTTCTCGTGATCGCGTTATCTGAAGAACCGATTGATGGATTCCTGCCAAACTTTGGTCATGTATGTATCTTGCAGAGCCGATGAACTGATTAGATTTTGGGGTCACGAGGTCAAAGGTCAAAGGTCACAGGGCTCATTATGTATGCAAAAACAGCTCATGATCGCGTTATCTGAAGAACCAATCGATGGATTCCTGTCAAACTTTGGTCATGTATGTATCTTGCAGAGCCGATGAACTGATTAGATTTTGGGGTCACGAGGTCAAAGTTCAAAGGTCACAGGGCTCATTATGTATGCAAAAACAGCTTGTGATCGCGTTATCTGAAGAACCGATTGATGGATTCCTGCCAAACTTAGGTCATGTTACTTGCAGAGCCGATGAACTGATTAGATTTTGGGGTCATGAGGTCAAGGTCAAAGGTCGTGCGGCTCATTATGTATGCAAAAATAGCTTGTGATCGCATTATCATTAGAACAGATTGATGGATTCCTGCCAAACTTAGATCATGTATGTATATTGCAGAGCCAATGAACTGAGTAGATTCTTAGTTCATGAGGTCAAAGGTCAAAGGTCGTGGGCTCATTATGTATGCAAAAATAGCTTGTGAACGCATTCTCATTAGAACTGACAAATTACAATTGAACTTGAATTTCAAAAATTTCTTCCGTTTTGGTTTGTAAAATTGCTCTATGACGGAGGCATCATTTCGACTGCTCGCAGTCGAAGTTCCATCTAGTTTTTAGCAGTTTCATATCCATTCTTTGCAAAGGAAATTTAGCCCAATTTTTTACTAATTTTAATTCATAGGTCTAGACATAGATCTAGACCTAGATCTAGATCTAGTATATCACATTTTCCACCTGAATTTGGATCACATCCGACATCGGGAAACCTCCGTTTAAGGCGTCGATGTTGTCGCTCAGTACCGTCTCTACGCTATACACCGATTCGGTTTGGGGGTTTTATGTACCTGCCCGCCGGTGGCGGCGCTATAACTGGGGGGCTTCTCCGATCCAGCTGACAGTACAGATGATTTTAAAAGCATGCCATATATTTCCTAGAATTTAGAAAATTCGTAAGATTTTCGCTGCTTTAATGGTGGCATTTCTTAGATATAAAGTAAGCTAGCTAGCTGCAGTCAGACGCCCCCCAGTTATGGCGTCACCTTATGAGGGCGCACTTCCACCAGAAGTCGCCCGAATCGGTGTATAGCTTTGCAACTCAAACTGAAGCTATCAGTCCAAAATTTTTATGCAAACTTCTCGTATGGTTTATGGTATCGTGCATGCGAGAAATGTGCATAATTTTGGACTGATAGCTTCAGTTTGAGGTGCAGAGCTATAGCGTAGAGATGGTACTGAGCAACGACGTCGACATCGAAGCCCTAAACGGAGGTTTCCCGATGTCGGATGTGATCCAAATTCAGGTGGAAAATGCAATAGGCCCTAGACCTCTATATGATTATGATTAAAATTAGTAAAAAATTGGGCTAAAATTCCTTTGCTAAGCCTAAGAATGGATTATTAAACTGCTAAAAAAATGGATACGGAACTACACTAGCGTCATTTTTTTTACACAACTGTTTAGCCACTTCACTGAAATATACTGTGCAAACGACTAGAGACAGAGTCTAGCATTTTGTTGGATTGCTGGAGCTGTACAATTATTGTGTACATACTCGTTATTTGTTTCGGGTTAAATCTATCTCTTCTCTTTCATTATGTATTTCTTTTTTTTCTTCAATCTATCCTTTTTCTCCTTCGTTATATATATTTCTTTGTTTCTCCTTCAATCTATCCTTTTCTCCTTCGAAATCTATTTCTTTGTTTTAATGTGATATAGTTTCCCTTTCTCGACCTTCTTTATGTATTTCCCTGTTTTTCCTTGAAGTAGTCTAGATCTATGATCCTCTTATAGCTCTTCAATTTATGTATTTCTATTTTCTTCCTTTGACTTGTCCTCTTCTCTTTCCTTATGTGTTTCCTTGTTTTTCCTTCTATTCTCTCCACTGTCCTTGTTAGTTTCCCCTTTCTATCATCTTCCCTTCCCTGGGTGTACGTGCTTGCACATCATCATCATCACAGTAATCATCATCACATCACATCACATCACAGTATCACAGTAATTAGTAATACGCTAAGACTCCACGGGGGGCATGACGTATCCGCGAGCCTTTGTATTCTACTGTTTTTTAATGAGATCGCCGACCAAAGTTGGTGCAGCTATCTCCTCCTGAACCCTCCCCTCGGGGAACCGGTGCCCGGTGCCATCGTCCGCGGGAGAGTCTACTCTGTGGAATTGGCTATACTCCGCCCGAGGTCCTCCTCCGTGTCGACATCCAGGGCGACATCAAAGAGACACACGACAGATGACGATCAACTCACATTATGTTGCGTATCAAATACAATGCAAAGGGTCGGGATTACCCAGAGTAAAGCATCTTTCTATAGAATGTGCTTTGTAGTAGCTATACACAAGCCAGAGAGATATACACGGGGCTTCCCGTCGACGTCCAAACTTAGAGACCTATTTCCATCATGATATTGCCGCGATTTTTATATAGTTTTCGTGAATGGAGGTATGAAATCAAAGCTTATTTTGTGATTATTACGGCCATCTTTACTGAATTTTGATTATCATATTCTAAAGGAAAGTTTTCACAAGAAAATCATTGGACTGACAGTTCAGTCGCAAGCTGCCTTCAATCAACACACGTACAATACACACAGTGCAGTGCTGCTGCTGTCGCGCAGCCTGGACTTTGACTGAGTGTAGAGCAAAGGTGTAGAGTCGAAAAGTATGGGGGGCCAAGCAGGCCAATATTCGTACAACTATACAACTACACATCCGTCTATCCATCCATCGAAGAACCCGTCAACACAACAGCGTGCGGGCCGAAGTGCCATAATTTTGTCCACCTCTACAGCTATAAAACTATACGACTCTACGTCTACTCAGCCATCGGAGACTATTATTGTCTTATATCTACAGTAAATTACAAGAAAGCATTAAATAAGGTTATGAATTGTACATTTACATATTAATAGTTCAATATCAACCAGACAGAAGTATGTGACTTCATGCATTGCAAAACAGTCAGTTGCGTAATGAGTAAAATCGTTGGGGGGGGGGGGGAGGGAGGGGTGCAGAAAGAAAATCTGCATCAATGCATGCACCATTCTTGTATGTTACATGCAGGCTCCAAGATACGTTTTTCAAAGTGGGGGGGGGGGGGGAGAGATCAGATCGCAGCGAGTTGAGTGTATATATAATATAGGCGTGGGGTCCACCGGGTTTCAAGGGGCCATAAACCCCCGAAAGATCGGGGGTTTTAGGCATTTAATTAGGGTCAGATGAGCATATTTTTAATACTTTATTTGTGACACTGGCAGGTCACTAATTGGCGTGGGGTACATACGTAGAGTTGCGTAGTGTTGCGTACCCTTCAAAGTCTTTTTTGTCCTCTAAATGACACCTAGGTATATGACCACCTGATCAAGGAAGAAAGTGTAAAAGTCACTTCATGAACACATTCTGAACATTCACACAGTAAAAACAAAGCAACAAATATTGCATCACATAATATATATACATGCCAGACAGAAAGTAATTTTCATATTTTTAATGTACATGTATATGGTATGAAAATGGATAACAAAAATAAAGAATACTTATTGGTATACCTTCTTCTTCTATCTAACTTGTCTTCTATACATACAGAATCTTTCCATCACCATCCTGACACTTCTTCCAAAACATGCTGTATAAATACCTAGTGTATTTCTGTCAGTCTCATAATTGATTTTAAGAAAGTTAACAGGCCATCACAAAGATATTTGTTTTGTTATGAATTGTGCTGCTTCATTTCAGATTTAATTCAGTTACAAGAAACTAAAACATAAATTGGCTTAACTTATAAGTCTTGTGGTTGTGAGAAGCAGGTTAGCAGCATAGAGACTAGGTAAAGCTACACTGATACCCGCAGTTGTTTAGTAGACAAGCAAACAGCAGACTGGGGAACTTCCTCATATTCAGCAAAACAGCATAGTGGAAAGCTGGGCATTCATCAGTGCAGCTCTACCTCGTCTCCACGCTGCAAAACTGCTCCTCACAACCACCCCAAGACTTTAGTGCAGATAAAGACTATCACATAAAACAAAAGGTTGTTGGAAACAATTCCTGAACATGAAAGATCAATACTTGTTACATACAAGGGGAATATCTTAGTTTATGGCAAGAATTCAGTATAAAGTATAAAACTATACAATCTAAATCACACACAAGAGAAAAATGGCACAAGTGATAAACACATGGCTTAGCTAAGTTATTTCTTACACTCAAAAGGAACAAGTTGGCAGCAAGGGGAACAGGGAGAGCTTCACTGATACCTGCAGAGTTTTCTGATGATGGTTGATTGCCTGTTGAAACCACGATGTTCACATTTGGTGATACAGCATATTGGAAAACTGTGCAGAAATCAGCTCAACTATACCTATTCTCTGTGCTAGAAACCTGCTTCTTACTGGCACATGACTTAAACACAAAAAAAGGCATTAGTGGCAACATTCATAGTTTCATACTTATAAATATAATCAAAAAACATTTTGTTGCAAATACAGAAGCTGAAGTTCAAGTATAAAAATACAATTTCTATCAGATAACATTCCCGCCAGTACGATTGGCTCTGTTGGGCAATTCCAAGGTGACTGTGCAATAATTATTCGGAAGATATTTCGAAGTTTAAGATAAAATAGCAAACATGCTGAAAAAGTTTAGCACAAAGAGATATATTCCATTGCTAATGTCACAACATTCATTTGGAAAGTTTGAAACTCCTGGGGGGAGTTTCACAAAAAAATAAAATTTAACTTAAATTTTAACAGCGAATTCAATATAGGTAAACCATATTGTGCTTTCAAAATCACAGATACAATCCAAGAATGTAATACTTTTAACTACCAAAAAATTCTCAAACCACAAGGATATTTATGGTTTTCTTTGAAGGCGCCACTGTGTGTCACTCAACCCATATCCGCCTAAGGCATTATACTATGCAAATGCCGTTCGTACCTAGCCACCACACACAAATATTCGCACTAACAGCATTTTTCACTTCATATCTCTCTCGAAGGCACAACAAATATCGGAAAGTTGACAAATTATGTATCAAAAGAAAGAGCATAAAATTGCCTTTATTATGATATAAATTTCAAAGCATTTTGACAAATCAAAAAGATTTACCAGTTGACCGAAGTTATATATGAGTTATGAAAATATGAATAATAAATATCAACTTGATATTCATTCATAAATCAAAAATATTTTCTTCCTCTCCATTTATACTTGATTACCATTTTCGAAATATTCAAAGCAAGAGCTTTACAGTGATATATGATACATGCATATTGTGACCTTCTAAGTATGAATAATTGAAGAAGTAAAAATATAATACAATTGCTCTGTTTATGATAAATGGTGTCTTTTCCATACAAATATTATTTACTAAGGAGGGATGATTGTTCTTTACAATATTCTTTGAAATGGGGTACCACATCCACCCCTATCAATGCATATCTTTTAGGATGAACTGACATCAATTTGTTGCAAACATATCACAAATACATATGTATACTTATATAAACAAACGTCATAATTACGAATGTAATGCATTTTCTTTGTAATCCTTTATTTCTTTTCAAAAATAAAGTTATTCAAACATAGTATAGTATTAATGACTGCTTTGAGAGAAATAGTTGTTTTTATACGCTCAAGGGAAGGTTAGAATTGTGCTATTACCCGAGGCGTGCCGAGGGGAATAGCCCAATTGTAACCTTCCTGAGAGCGTATAAAAAAAACTATTTCTCGAATATTAAAGCAGTCATTAATACTTTTATATGCCGAAAAAAAATAGACTAAAAAATAAAAAATACTTTTTTTTTTTGTCGAAGATGAGATTCGAACTCTTGCGGTACAATAAGTGATGTATCTAAAACCAACGCCTTATACCACTCGGCCATCGCGCGCTGTTAACATGCTTGGCAGTTTTGTACAATATATACATTAAAATGGATTGAAACCGGCTTCGCGTGTGAATGCTTCGCAAAAGCTCCATTAAACGGACCCTTCTTTTACTTTTGCAATGCATATTGGCACGAACTTAGATCAAGATCTATCGGCAGATGTTGTTTTTTTGTTTTTGGAAGTTTATTTTCGTCTTCATGTCAACAATGCAAGATAAAATTGTCGGTAAGATCGATCGAGATTCAATTGTATTGAAATTACCGACCAATTCTTCGCACACATACGGTATCCTCGATCGCTCAGACCATTTTTTAACATGTAAACCTATGGGGTAACCATGGAGACTGAACTATTTTCCCAATAACCATGGTTACTGGGAATTTTACAGAAATAGTTGAAGTTTATGAATGCAATTTCGACCAATCAGATGGCTGGATTTCTTAAGTGAGGTATATAATTTTTGTTATTATTTGAATGTTTGTCTACATTACAATGAAAGAAAACTTTCTTGTACTTTGTAAGATTGAATACATGTATTTACATTACAAATGATGAATCAGCATTCTGAACCTTGATCAACGAAAATTATTTTCATCAGAGAAATAAAAAGAGTTGCGTTCCCGCCTCCATTTGTGTTTATTTACTGGATTGTGAAGTAAAGGCGTGTCACTCGAAGGAACATCAAACATGAACTATTCACTTACATAATTATAAGACACATTTGAAAATTGGGAATACATACGTCATAGAATAAAAGCATTCATCAATACACATAAATAGTAATACAACATAAACAAATGTCATAATTACAAACATTATACATTTTCTTTGTAATCCCTCATTTCTTGTCAAAAATAAAGTTGTCCAAACATAGTTTTTGTTATTATTTGAATTTTTTTCTGCATTACAATGAGAGAAAACTTTCTTGTACTTTGTGAGATTGAATACATGTATTTATATTTGAAATGATGAATCAGCATTCTGAACCTTGATCAATGAAAATTATTTTCATCAGAGAAATAAAAAGAGTTGTGTTCCCGCCTCCATTTGTGTTTATTTACTGGACTGTGAAGTAAAGGCGTGTCACTCGAAGGAACATCAAACATGAACTATTCACTTACATAATTATAAGACACATTTGAAAATTGGGAATACATACGTCATAGAATAAAATCATTCATCAATACACATAAATAGTAATACAACATAAACAAATGTCATAATTACAAACATTATACATTTTCTTTGTAATCCCTCATTTCTTGTCAAAAATAAAGTTGTCCAAACATAGTTTTTGTTATTATTTGAATGTTTTTCTGCATTACAATGAGAGAAAACTTTCTTGTACTTTGTGAGATTGAATACATGTATTTACATTTGAAATGATGAATCAGCATTCTGAACCTTGA
Organism: Strongylocentrotus droebachiensis; assembly: GCA_035222895.1. Taxonomy (NCBI): domain Eukaryota; kingdom Metazoa; phylum Echinodermata; class Echinoidea; order Camarodonta; family Strongylocentrotidae; genus Strongylocentrotus; species Strongylocentrotus droebachiensis. The sequence continues at coordinate 210,406 of JAVYIG010001580.1, read as the reverse complement.
TCAACGTAAATAATATTCATGAGAGAAAATAAAAAGAGTTGCATTCCTGCCTCCATTTTGTATTTATTTACGGAATTGTGTAATTAAGTACGTGTTACTGGCAAGACGTCAAACATGAAATGCATTTCATTTACATCAAAATAACACTGCTTATAGTTACAATCCTCTTACATTATGCGAACAAAAAATATGAAACATAGCCATCTCAGAGTAACTAGTAAATATCACAGAAATAATTGTCTGTTTAGAAATAATACATTCTCGTGATATTCAGTTTGAATTCATTAGTTCAGTTCACCTGTCTTTGATTTATCTCTCTTCAATTGCACACTAACTTCAATTTTTTGCGAGCTTTCTTCTTGTGCTGTCGCTCTGGATCATTGTACGCGAACCTCTCCATGTAATGGTAACGACTGAAGCATGGGTCGGGACACATACGCACCTCACACACGGAACAAGTATAAATGGTGTCTACGCGTTGAAGATGGATCTTGCAGGTACTTGCGGTTTCCATTTTCTTCGGTGCATGATTCAAAGTCCTGTTGAACCGCACAACGTTGTCATGTGGAGGGGTTGGTGTTTTCCTGTATGTCCTTCCTGCAATCAAGCTTGTTGAAAGACTTTCCCTGAAGTCTCGTAGCTTTACCTTTGTATTGTGAGACTTGTTGTACAAGATACACGCGTTCAGTACAGCGATGTCGAGCATGTACCAGATGACTTTATGGTACCACTTTAGCGATCTCGTTTGTCGTTTGTAGCATGCGATTTTTTTGTCTGCGAGGTCTACACCTCCCATGTGTTTATTGTAGAGACCTATGATATCAGGACGCTCAATCTCGATGCGTGCCCATTGGCCATCTCTCTTTGCCATGCGATGGACTGGCTGCGTTTCTTTCTTCAGAGGAACTGTGGAAAGAATATATACCGGCTTTGTATCTTTCCATGTTACACAATATAATTTATCACTCTGCCGCCATAGTGTTTGACCTCTCGCTAGCTGTTTCACCTGTTGTTTTTTCTTTCCCACAGTTTCGCTGGGTAGGTACTTGCGGTTTTCACGAAGAGTTCCTACAGCCATGAATCCTGAAGTGTAGAGTGCATTGAACAATGGGACAGATGTATAGCAATTGTCCATGAAAATAACATGTCCAAAACCACGATAATTCTGGGAGAGATTGGTCACAACATTGAATGTGTTTTGTCGTTCACCCTGAGTTTTGCCTTCATATAATTCTAAATTCAACACATAGGCAGATTGGGATTCAGCTAGGGCAAAAACTTTTAACCCCCAACGTGTCGGCTTATTCTTCATGAATTGCCTAGCAGGCATCCTCGCTTGTCCCTTTATCATGGATTCATCAATCGCAACATCTCGCTCAGGGTTGTATACCTCTTGGAACTTCGGCACTAAGTAGTTGAAGTTGTACCGGATCTTGTAAAACTTGTCGAATCCAGCTAGTTGGCGATTTGTGATGGCGATCTCTTCATCTACGAAATGAATATAACGCAGAACCTGGAGGAATCGGTCGCGTGGAAACACCTCTGGAAAGCCGTCAGTTCTTGTCAGCTTATGTTTCACACTCCAATACTTGCGTATATCACCTTTCAGCTGCAAGAGACCCATGCCGATGATCACACCAAACCAAGTCTCGAGTTCAGCACGGGTAACAGGATACCACTTCATTTTGTGCTTTGTTGGAGATTTTAGTTTTTTTCGCTCGAAGTTTCTGTTGGTAAGCAGTACAATTTCATTCAAAAACTCATCAGTGAACAGGAGTTGAAATGTTTCTGCCTCTGATAATGTCGCGAAATTCCCAGTAGGTCCTGGTTGGGGTCCGGTAAATCGTTTACCTGCTGAGTCTGTCAAATTATCAGTCCATTGAGGGGGTGGTGTTCGTGATCGATCTCGTACACGTCTGCGACCAGGGGGCAGACCTCTTGTCTTTTTGCGTCCACGCTCAGCAATGAGTTGTTGTTCTGCTTCCTCATCAGATGACTCAGGTGCAGATGGCATTGCTTCATCTGAATCTTCATCATCAGGTTGTGCCGGACTTTGTGGAGGTGGAATTTGAATGGGCACAGGGTTTGGAATTGCTGTACAAATTCTGGCAGTAGATCTAGAAGTACTGGCACTGACACTTGCAACATGATCCGAATCATCACCATCAATATGCGTAGCAAAGTCACTATATGTATCTGACTCTGAGCTTTCCCTGTCATCACCATGATCACTATCCTCTTCATCATCAATTTCATCGAAGTCAAGCCTCAAGGTATCCTCCAGCATTCAGTTTTTCTGCAATCTTTTCATTTCTTCTATGAAGTTTGCGAACCAGTTTTAGAGGTATAGACTATTGTCAGTTTCTGAATCAGAGGAATCATATTCTTACAGCAGAGTAAACAGATGGGACTGAAGTGAATGAAATAACTTACGAATACGATTGTCTTTTTCAAAGTTTATTCGAGAAAAGGTCCAGAAAGTACTCCAAACACGATAAGAGTTCCATTCATAGTCGCCCTGGTAACGAAGGGATCGGTGCCGAAATATGTGAAACACTTGCACATTATTTTATCGAATGAATTTATAGCTTTCTAACAGTTAGACTTCGGTAGATAACAGTTAACACTGTAGCTTTGTATATGGCTGTGTGACCAAAGTTCGCGCGTGACCAAAGTTCGCTTTCTCAAAAAATCGGTAAGATTTCGAAAATCTGATATCACCAATGGAAAGAGGATCATAAAATTACCCAGAAACGAAATTTTCTTTGGAATTGGGTGCGAAATTGTGAAAATATTGACAAAAGATCGGCACATTTTGCAGTTATTTGCGTCCGTTCCGAAAAATTACCAACTTACCGATAAGGGTCTGGAAATCTTCATTTTGAGAGCAGATATCCTCAAAATTGTAAGTAATAAGTGGTACCGTCTGGTTGTATGATATTTTGCCTTGCAAATTATCAAATTACCTTATTTTTGATGGATCGTATTTTTGTATAAATCAGCTGTTAACCCCCGTGCGTGAACTTAGGTCTCGTTGTTTTTATGACTTTTTTAGATGCAGCGCGCATGCACGATCGGACATCGAATTTTTAGATCGCGATATCTCCGAAATCCTTCGACGATAAATGTTGTAGTTGAACCAATTGGTAGTAAAATACTTTGCCGTCCATTTGGTAGTAATTAAAATAAATAAATTTGTGTAGAATATGAGAAAACATGGATCGAATATCACATTTTCTAATTTGTTCTAAAATCTGCGCGAACTTTGGTCACCCCTTCATACAACGACAAACTCGTACAGCATATGGGATAGCAGGTCAGAGTTCACAGTGCAGTGTTATACAAAAGCCATTTAAATGACGTCATTCTCGCGGCAAGCTTGACTACGGAATTTTCCGAACTTCGGCGATTGCAGCATTCGCGGCTTCTACGGGAAATCCCGTAGATCGGCGGATATGGGTTAACACTTACATGTAATTCTCCCAACATATTTTTGAATTTTCCCCAACCGTTTTCCCATGAAAATAAGGTGGCGCTTGTTCAGTAAGGTATCCAATCCTATACTTTAGTGTGTTTTATTATTTTGGGGTTTCTAACTTCAGTTTAACCCTAACCCTAAACCTAAACCTAAACCTAAACCTAACCCTAACCCTAACCTAACCCTAACCCTAACCCTAACCCTAACCCTAACCCTACCCTAACCCTAACCCTAACCCTAACCCTAACCCTATGATATGCACGTAGAGCAGCAGTTAACTGAAGTTAGAAACCCAAAATAATAAAACACACTAAAGTATAGGATTGCCAAATTTTGGATACCTTACTGAACAAGCGCCAATAAGGTATTAGATTTAGAGCCAATTCTTTGCTTTGTGATGATTTACATTCACCTAAAATTTAATTAAAATATAATAGTTGGGACTTGGGAGAATTAAGGAATCGATCAGATCAGTTGTTTTCAATTTTTATCATCAATATAATGGTCTTTTTTCACTCAAACTTTCAGAATATCTTTAAGTGTACATATAGCATTGAAGTCAATATCTTTAATAGCACCATTTTCTCTCATCTGAACAATGTATATGATGCTGCAAAACAGTCAAAATCACATCGTTTTTTTAATGTTGACATGGGGTTGAATATGCTTTACATAGTGTTTATTATTAAATAGAGCTCACTGAATACGCACAGTCCAAAACATACAAAGACACGTACCGGTAGGTCCTTTGTTGCCATTCACTTTACACATAAAACCAAACTGCATCATTTTTTAAATCATTGTTGGAGATTCACGAACTTCACGTGCAGTACCCACTGACCTCACACCTGGACATTTCATTGGCTCACAGAATTGACTGCGTGGGTCCGCCATGTTGCACTTCCGAAAAATCGACGTGCGAGAGGGTTGGAATACAGATGCGTGTACAATTCGACTGCAGGTTCTGTTTCTGAACCTTGTTTTGAGGAATGTAATCGTTTGAAATGCCTACATGTGCTGCAATTAATTGCTCAAACCAGTATGATAAAGAATGTTGACGGACATTACATTCGAAAGTTCAACTATGTTTTCTATGTATTTTAAAAGCAGGTTGGAAGTTGGAATTAGTTAGCGTCTAACGCTCTGTATAGTCCCATGTGTTGTATTTCATGTACGTATCACGTATGGCATAATGCCGATGGAAATGCAATTCAATCTGATTCTGATCATTTCAATTGCTGATAATCTATACTAAAATCTAAAGCAATCCAATGCCATGCTATGTAATATTTTGGAGTAGATTTTGACTAGACTAAGTAGATTCAATTTCTAACGTTTAGTCTACTAGTCATAATTAATTATATTATCTTGTTAATTGTAACTTAAATTGACAGTCACGATAACGTCTTAAATTAAAGATAAACTCCAGTACTGGTAAAAAAAAAAAATTAATTCTCACAGAATCAAACGAAACTTACACTGAATGTTCAAGATTACAAATAAATGTCATGTGCCAAACAATTTTGGAAGAAAATGTATACTGGCTGAGTAATGAGCATAGAAAGACAAGGAAACCAAGGTAGTACCATCCCCGACACCATGTGTGTTGTCCCATATATAGCTTTCTATGTGAGTGTTTGTTACTTTACCAAGACTCGGTCAAATTTATTATGATTTTGATGACTCCAGAACCTTGCAGTGCACACCAATACTTACATGCTACATGATCAACTGTTTCTGATCCTTTCACACCTTTTCTTTCACAATGCAATCGCATTACCAGTACTAAAGTTTAGCTTTAAAGTTAACGAGTGTCTTACTTGAAAAGGGTATTATTTGTATATTTATCATAGATTTACCCCATTTAACGTCATGCTACGAGTGACTCTATTGACGTTTATGCATACAATTACAATAAGTAATTATTAGTAAAAAATTCGAGTAGCATTGAGCTGTTTACTCAAGTTTATCTTCGTTGCATTTTATTTTATTTTCTCTGAATTGTGTTCAGACTCTCACCATCGGTTTACTCTAGTAGTCTTTATTCTTTTAGAACTGTGGAAGTATCTGAATTTCCTACATTCCTTCACGGTCACCTGTTATAGGCCCTATTATATATAAAACTGTACTACTACTACAAAGAAAGACCATTTTTTTAAACAAATGTCTAGATGTCATGATGATCAATTTAATTTAATTTAATTAGAAATACTGGAACACTTTTTACAGTCTGGAATAAACCTTCTGAGAAATATTACGTATAGAAAGAAAGTTAGAAAGACAGAGAGCAGATAGAAGAACGGTACAAGTTAGGGAGAGAGTGAGCTGTAATTGGAAAGACATACAAACATAGAATGAGAGAGCAGTTAGAAAGAGAAGGAGAGAAATAAAAATACAGAATGAGAGAGATAGAGTGAGCAGTTAGAATGAGAGATAATAAAAAGGTATACACTAGTGAGAGAGCAGTTAGAATGAGAGAAACAGTTAGAAAGAGAGAGAAATGAGGAGGATTGCAATGCACTAAAACGTACAAAGAGAAGAAGAGGGTACAATATATTCAAAAATAATTGGCTGACAATATTAAAGTAAAATGAACATTAATATTGAGAGAGAGAGAGATGGGAGGGAGGGAGAGGAAGCGGGATAGCCTTCGAGGAGTTTGAGAAAGTGTTAGGAGGAACCTCAACTTAATTGCATCTTGTACAATTAATTATGCATTTGTATGTTGTCTTTCTAGAGAATAATAAAGCAAGGGGCTAGATTTAACTTCTAAGGCCTCCTATCATAATAAAAACTGAAGCGATCCCAGGTAATGCCAGAAAAACAGTGTATAAACGGCCACTAATACAGCATTTTAGTACGTAACGTATAGTGAGCACTGGTCAGTGATATAGTGAGCCGTACATCGCTCTTGGAAGTGTAAAATGGCCGCCGCGCGTGCGAGCCCACTTCAAGCGTTAGCACGGGCGGGAATGGGCGATGATCCGTCCATGTGTAGAGGTCAGTGGCCGTACCTGAACCAGTCTTAATTGCTTAATAATGGAATCGAACCGTATTGCATTTACCTCACTCAATTTTTCTCAATTACCAACTTAGCCCGGTTTGTTGGCTCAGTCAGTAGAGCGTCCGCCTCACAACCGGGGGGTGGTGGGTTCGAGCCCCGGCCGCGTCATACTAAAAGACGTTAAAAGACGGGAGTTGCTGCTACCTTGTTTGACAATAAGGGGTAGAGCAACGTCGATCTGGCGCTGCTTAGTGGCTGCCGGGCTCACGATCAATTGGGCAAAAAGAATTTCCATTTTCGGTTTCAGTTCTACAGCTTAGCCATTAATCAGCTTTGTGGCTACACCTCGATCACCCCTCCCCCTCCCCCAATCTCTCTCTATAAAATATAATGAAGTGAAAAAAAATAACCTTTCTCTTGCAGTAAAGCTATCGGGTAAGTGTAGATTTAATTTGGGAAATATTCCTCTTCAGCTTGGACTCGTGGGTTAGCTTTTGGGTGGCATTTCCTGCATTATGCACTGCTTTCAGATCCAGGGAACATAGACGCAAGGAATTATAATGCATGAATAAAGCAAAAAGAAAGGAATACAATTTAAGAAAAACTGTTATTTATTTTAAAACTGGAATGTAAACAATGAATTCTGTCAGAAAAGCACTGCTTGGTAAGATTTATCAGAAATAATTTCTTATTGCTCACAAACATAAAGTCGACACACCTTTAACATTTGTGGGCAATGCATAACGTGATTCAGGATTTTGTTTGGTAAATTATCAATACTATTCTAGTTTCAGGGATGCCAGTTAGAATTGATCAGAGGCCCGCCTGACAAATCTTTATATCTAAATATTTTCTCACGAATTGGGCAAAACAAAATAAAAAGTAGTTCTCCATGAAACCGATGCTTTAGTGAGTATAAAGTCTTCTCATCTTAAAATGATAACTGAATCATATTTCATTTGGTGTCACGATTGAACTCTTTCAGTATTCCTCGTTTGTAGGATTATGTATCATATTCCATCCAGTGGTAAGTATTGTTTGAAATCAAATTCGAGGTGTATTGTGTATGTTGGTAGAAACACTGGTATCTGATTGAGTATTACCATGTCAGGGGCGGGTTCATGGGACACAGGGGGCACGCCCCCTCCCCCTCCCCCAACAAAAAAGAGGGGGAAGAGCAAGGCGGTAACCTGTTTTTCTTTTCTTTAGTTTCTTTCTTCTTATTTTTTGCTTGGTGGCACATATTTTTAGGAATTGTGCCCCCCCCCCCCCCCCATCATGAGAATTCTGGACCCCTCACTGCCGGTCTCCGATGTTTATACATGATAAAATCCTCCACCCGGGTACATAGTTACAGTATAACAGCCCCGATGCAAATCAATTGAATAAGAACTTAGGCAACTCCCGTTATGAGTTTTTAACTTAGTGTTCTTATTGGTACTATGTTTCTTCCTGTTTTTTAGGGAAGCACAGTTAACCATGCCTAAAACCTCGAAGGGAATTAGATAGTCATGCCTTGGCTTAAGGTCAAAATATAGCCAGGGGACTGTTTCTTGCCCATTTTATTTTTTTAATTTAGCGAACAACTCGAGAGGGCTGCGATTTTTAGATTTAACCGCTCTTAGCATATTGAGTGTCATTATCAAAGATGCACACTGCAATATCTTAGGCACGATATTTATTCATTTAAGCAAATTAAAGACCCACTTTTTTCATCCTCGTATTGATTTTAGATCTTCTCTGTATACCATATAAGATTTCAAAAAACCATACTATATAAAGGAGACGTGCAGGCAGAATAAAAATTAAGTTGTAAAAATGTGGATTATTACTAGTTTCGTATTCTCCTTATTCCATCAGTATGTACGTGTCATCATCATTATTAGTAATACAAATAATAATAGTGGGTTCTTGTATAGCGCTCATGTCTTGCTGGACGATTAAATTATATCAAATTAAATCAAATTTATTGAAATGGAATCCACAATTTGGGATTATGTACATACAAAAGTATCAAGTATCTAAGTATCAAACATTTTTTTAAGTATACAAATAATCAATATTCAATTACAAAAGGAGAAGCAAATACAGATTGGGATAATCACCGATGCACTAGCACTTACAAAAAATATAAAACCAAGTTAAAGTGAATAGTCAAATTTCAGATCATTGAAAAGAAAAAGAACAAAACGAAGAAGAAGAAGTAATAACAGGAAAGAAAAGGTTTTATCTAGGAAAAAAGTTGATGTCGACATACCGCCAAACTCATCCTATAATTACAAATACAATATCTATTTTGAAACCAGTATTCTTAAATATCTCAGCAAACATGTTACTGATAGAGATGATACAAATCTTAATCATTATATTGCATTATAATTATAAAAAAACTTCTTTTAATTAACTGCAATTAAGTTACAATTTAAGTGAATTATTGAAATTTGAAAAAGGAGAAGCAAATACAGTTTGGGATAATTATCAATGCACTAGTAATTACAAAAGAAAAATAAAACAAAGTTAAAGCAAATAGTCATATTTGAGATCATCGTTGAAACGAAAAAAACAAAGAAGAAGAAGATATAGCAGGAAAAAACATTAGTTTCATCTAGGAAAAAAGTTGATGTCGCCATACCGCCAAATTCTTCCTATGATTACAAATAAAATATCTACTTTGCAACCAGTATTCCTAAATCTATCAGCCAACATGTTACTAATAGAGCCATAGAGGTGATACAAAATCTTAATAATTATATTGCATTATATACAAGAACTTCTTTTAATTAACTGCAATGACATGAGAGGGATGAATCAATTTGTCTTTTTGACAAACTGTCAGAAAATGAACTCTTTTTGTGCAATACAGCAGCTTTACGAAGTCTTTAGCGAAAACAAAGACTCATTAAAGCGGCAAAACTCAGCGTTCAATGGCACAAATCTTGTAGGATTCTGGAGGCATAGAGAGCCCTGGGTGACCTCGCATGCTGGGGGTTGGTTGGTCGGGAGGAAGCTTGAAATCGAATTGCTGGAAGAGGTTGGCGAATAGCAAAAATGTCTCCATCTTGGCAAGTTGCATACCCAGGCAATCACGACGGCCTGTCAGGAGAGGAGAAAAATGCCGATATCTAGTAAATTGATGAAGGGGAGAATTATTGTAACCATTCTTTTTCTCACTAGCCATTTACTAGAATTCAGACACCGTTTCTGCAATAATCTATACCGCAATCCGCCCAGTGCCTCCTCGTATGGTGGATTCGCTTACAAGTAATTGAAATAACTGTCAACATGACGTGAGAAGTTTAGGCACAGACTTGAACACGATCAATACCTCATACCCTTCACTTTTCATATTTTTTAAAATCCCTAAGAGTTGCTTTTATTTTTGCCCATACAACTCTTGCATAATATTGTGAGTATCAGGTGTAGATCATACAGTACATATACTGTACCCCTTTAAACTGTTTTCAGGCTCAAGTTGTCTATCATGGGAGAAACTCTACTATAACAGCATATGGGAAGAAATAGGCGAAATATGAACGGTTTCTGAGGATTGATGATACAATTACAAGTTCATTCCCTAAGAAGAACACGAGCTTTCTTACCAATGCTGAATGGCATCCAAGCCTCATTCTTCACGACTGTTTGACCATCAGCACTGAGAAATCTGTCTGGGTTGAATAGGTGTGGTTCACACCACTCCTTGGGATCATGATGAACAGCCCACAGGTTCGGGATAACGATGGTCCCCTTGGGAATAGTATAAGGTCCAAGGGAGACATCTGCAGACGTCATGTGAGGCAGGGAGATCGGGGCGACCGGACGGAGGCGCATAATCTCCATCAGGGTGGCGTCGCAGTAGGGAAGGTTTGGGCGGTCACTGGTGTTTGGTTGTCGGCCACGCCCAACAACTGCATCCAACTCATTTTGTACCTATTGGTGGAAGAAAAAAAAACGTTAAGATTTAACCCCCCCGATACGCGTATTTTAACAAGATGTCTGCTCACTTGTCGGAAAATGTTATTCTTTGTTGGAAATAATTATGCAGGTTCTTAATTAGCTTTCATAGATCACCCTGTCAAGCTATTCTCTCTCAGTCATTCTTTCCCTTTTTTCTCTCCTCTCTCTCTCTCTTTCTTTCTCGTATGTCTTGTAAAGTCCATGAACTGGTGAGATCATGAATGTTAGTGCTTGCACTTATACTTGATGAATAAAATCAATCAATCGATAATTCAATGAATCAATCAATCAATCATTCTACCTTCTTCTGAACATCTGGGTGAACAGCTAGGTAGAGTATCGCCCATGAAGTCATCACCGCTGTGGTTTCAGTACCCGCGGCAAAGAAATCCAACACAATCCTCCAGAACGTGTCCATGGAGTAATCTTTCGAGATGTCGTGTGCTAGGAACACGTCAACGAAGTCCCGGATATTATCTTTCTGGAAAGTTTCTTGATGGTTGTAGAGATGAGACATGATGAAGTCCCTTAGCTTGAACGTGCAATCGCGGTATGGTTTGTACCACGGAGTATGAACAAGTGATTCAAAGACATTAACTGGATCAGTATCTGAGACGAGGCTAAAGATATCCACCATTGCCTGCATAGCTCCAATAAATTCGGGATCGTCGTACTCATATCGGCGACCGAAGACTAGCTGAACTATGATGTTAGCAGTTGCTTTGTTCAACAAAGCCGATGGATCCATGGGTTCACCATGGAGAGCCTTGATTTCATCAGCCAGATAACGAGCCTCAAGGTTGATCTGAGGTACTAGGCTCTTCTTACCAAAGCCGAAGGAGCGAAGAGCAGGAAGAGAGAATTTTCGCTGGTCATCCCATGGCTTGCCATTACTCCAAACAATGGCAGCTGAAAGAAAGATGAAGCAGATTTGGTTTAAAATAATACAGACACAAGCACCCTCAATTCTGTTTGCCTTCATACTCATAGCTCATGGAATGTTTTAAGCAAGAGAAATTTCTACGTTTGCAAGGTTAGTTTCCTTTTACATCGTAAAGGTTATTATACACAAATTTCATATCGTCGGCCTTATGCCAAAAGGGCCTTAACCCGATTTTGGGGGTTATTGAGTTATTAATATCACCTTGTAGATTTCATCATTCTCTTTAAAATGATGTGCTTCACTTGTTGAAATTCGATTTATTTATGAAGATAATTATGAATTTCAAAAGGGCCTTAACGCGTATCTCATCTTTTTCCTTACGCCAAAAGGGCCTTAACCTCCACGGATGATCCATTTCCCGGGGGGGGTACTCAGATTATAGTCGGACGGGGGTGTGCGGCTGAGACCTCCGAACCCATACCCACATCTAAGGGTCCTTTTGCTGAAATAGGTACCCATGTCTAAGGATTTTTTATGAAAAATGGACCCATGTCTAAGGATTTCAAACTTCAAATATTACATTTTTTAAGCTGTAATAATACACTTCAGCAAAGCATATAGAGAGTCAACGCTAATGCGTATTGACCTGTAGCACTGCACTACGTGTTAATAGGCGGCATTTAAATACATGAATAGTCAATACACTCATAACACACAGATGCACACAATTATGCCGATGCGGCTGATCGGAAAGTTTGACAGTGGACTCACAATTTGATTTTTTAAATTATTCTTTCTAACATCGGAAAGTTAAAAAAATGTATTTTACTGCTATTTAGGTGTCATCAATCGTAACTAAAGTATCGATTTTGAGTGAAATTGGTTGAGTTTTGTACAGTGGTGTTTGAAATGTTGAGAATCAATAGCACAGTTTTTAATACACAGCCAGGATAGTAATGCACCTATGTGTGTAATAATACAATGGCCAATCATTTTGCAGTTTCTCGATAAAATTCTTTATTAGTAAACTGTACCATACTATATGTAGTTTACAAGTAGTTTACACACATAAAGATGAAAACACCATGCAACATAATTATACTGTGCTAGCACCTCTAGCATCCTTTAATTGAAGGACTCTTCCTGTTTTAATTAACGTATCCGTAGATCTACATGAGCTCTCAAGCATCGGCTATATAGCTCTGCTTGAGCCCCGCTGCTGCCCGGCTGCTGGGCAGAGGGTACGCAGGGTATCATAGTTGCCGATCATATCATTTCAGCATGCATGCGAAGCGCTACAAGTTCCCGGGGGTACAACCCCTATACGGGCGGATACCATACCTAGCGCGCATTATGCCATATGAGTACCCGGTATAGGGCCCATTGGGTCCTGATATATGTGGTACCCCGGGGTCTAGTTGAGTTTACGAGCTACGTACTGGTCAGTGCGTACACCTCGTACACTGGAAATGCAATCACCGAAGGATTCCCCAATATTGCCCCGGATTTATTTAGAGATGGGAGAGATTTAGGCATTTACAATAGGAGCAAATCCAAAAATTCCCGGAGAAAATGAGGGAGAAAAGAGGGGAAAGGAATAAATGAAAAAAGGGACCCATGTCTAAGGATTTTTTTTATGAAAAGGGGACCCATGTCTAAGGATCTTTCCTGAAAAAGTCACCCTTCCGAGCGGCACATCCCCGTATACCCAATATACGTGAGTACCCCCCCCGGGATCCATTTGCGTTAGGAGGGCCTTTCTGGCAAACCAAAGGTGCTGCGAAACAAGAACATTTCCTTATGCCAAAAGGGCGCTAACTATGCGCGCGTACGCGCGCATAGTTACGCGCATAGTTACGCGTACGATAACGGCAGGTTAAGGCACTTTTGGCATAACGCCGCGTAGGTTACGCCCCTTTTGGCATAATGCCGAGTAGGTTACGGCCCTTCTGGCATAACATACGCTAACATACGCTACATTCAAGCCTTATGCCAAAAAGGCCCTAACATGTTTTTGCACATAGCATGTACAATTCTGAATATTTTATAACAAATTTAACACATTTCATGTAAAACTTAATAACTTAACACATTTATCGAAATTGGCTTCAAAAGCAAAAAAACGACCACAAACTTTTGATTATTAGAGAGGCCAAAACCTTTAAACGTGATTATCTCGGAATGGCCAAAAGCAGTTAAGGCCCTTTTGGCATAAGGCCGACGATATACGCCTTTTTGAGAAACCACAAGCGGGATACGGTATAATGTATAGGCCTACTTTACCATTCTTTTCAGCATCTGGAATTCCCCATCTGATATGCCCTGGTACGAATCGGTCTGAAAAGAATTCTCCTGACTTCACCAGAGCTTGTTTCATACTCGCCCTGTCGTTCAAGACAACAAATAGAAACGGGCCTCGCCGAACGCTAAAAACGGGCCCATACTTCCTCGCCAAGTCCACGAAAGCCTCATGAATTAGACCCGAGTCGAATCGGTATCCGATGCAGGCGCGGATCCAGGATTTCTTATGGGGGGGGGGGGGGGGGGGCCCACTTTTTTTTTTTTGGTCCCAAAAAAAAATCGCAACGACGCAGCCAGCCGCTAAATAAGCGGGGGGGGGGGGGAATAAGAGAACACTTTTTTTGTTATTTGGTCTCGAAATTTGAAAAATTGACATTTTGTTCCGTTTGGCGGGGGTGTGGTCACCTTTTTTTAGGTCAGCCATTGGCATAAATTATTATTATTATTTTTTTTTTTTAATTAAAAAAAAAATCACAAGAAGGGGGGGGGGTTGCTCCAAAATACACACATACAAAAACCGAAGGGGGGGGGTTCAACCCCCCAAACTCCCCCCCCCCTGAGTACGTGCCTGCTCGTCTGAATACAGTTTCATTAAATCATTAGAGAAAGAAGACGATTCGTTTTACCGTTTTTTACTCTTAATCCTCGTCTTAATTCATCCCCCCCCCCCCTCCCGCGCAAAGCTCGGAAGCTTTTACGTTTCATTAAATCATTAGAAAAAGAAGACGATTCGTTGTACCATTCTCGACTCTTAATCCCTGTCTAAATTCAGTTACCCCACCTTCTGCGCGAAGCGCGGAAGCTTTGACATTTAATTCAATTATTAGCGAAACAAGACGATTCGTTGTACCGTTCTCGAAAATAATCCTCGTCTGAATACAGTTTTTTCCCTTCCGCGCAAAGCGCGGAAGCTTTTACGTTTCATTAAATAATTAGAGAAAGAAGACGATTCGTTGTACCGTTTTCGACTCTCAATCCTTGTCTGAATTTCAATTATTTTTTTTGTCTGCTCCTTTTTCTTCATACGTCCTTTTCCTTTTCTCTCCTCTCTTTTTTTGGCCGGTGTTTTTTTTTTTGGGGGGGGGGGCACTGCTCCCCGGCTACGCGCCTGCGGTCAGATGAACATCTTTTGATACCTTGTCCGCCCCCGGAAACTCATGGGTTGAAGGCAAATTACGGTCAGATAAGCATTCAGGGGCTCGCTTAAGGGCCCCTGGTGGAGTCGAGGGTTCGGAAACCCCTGAATCTCAGGGGTTTCAGGCATTGATTACGGTCAGATGAACATATTTTTATACCTTATTTGTGACACTGGCATGCCACTGATTGGCGTGAGGTCCAGCGGGCGGAGCCCCCAGAAGCCCAGGGGTTTTAAGCATTACATTACCGTCAGATTAGCATCCAGTGGGGTCCAGGGGGCAGAGCCCCCGGAAGCTCAGGGGTTTAAGCATTTGATTACGGTCAGATGAACATATTTTTATACTTTATTTGTGACACTGGCAGGACACTGATTGGCGTGAGGTCCAGCGGGCGGAGCCCACAGAAGATCAAGGGTTTTAGACACTAAATTGCGGTCAGATGAGCATCAAGGGGCCTGCCCAAGGGCCCTTCGTTGGGTCCCGGGGGCAGAGCCCCCGAAAGCTCATGGATTTTAGGCGTTTAATTACGGTCAGATGAGCAATTTTTGATACCTTATTTTGTTGTGACACTGGTAGTGAACTATTCTTTCTTTCTTGCTCATGTAGGCATCTCAAGAAGCGTATTTCTTGCCTGGCTGTTAATTTACAAACGCATAAAAAAGTATAATTTACTAAAGAATGAGGAAAAATCTCGGAAAATTATGTCATTTCAGCATTATGTGTAAACCACCGTTATAACCACGTTTAAATTTTATTTCCCCCCGAGCCCCCTCCCCGATCAATACGCCAGTGCCCCGCCCCCCCCCCCCCCCGATCTACACTTTGTTGGCGGAAAAATCGCAACTGATCTCTCCTACCTTTCTTCTTTCTCTTTTTTTCTTTCCCTTTCTCTCCTCTTTCCCTTTCCCTTCCCTTCCTTCTCTCTCTTTTAGGTCTGATGGGGGGGGGGGGGAGGGGGAGGCAAGGTCATTTCGGCCCCCACCCTTCTCCACACGTTGTTGGCGGGATTAACTGCAAATGATCTATTTCCCCTTCTTTTCACCTTTTTTTCAGGTCCCTTTTATCTCTCCTTTTTTCCTTTTCCTTCTTTCTCTCTTATTTTTAGCGGGGCGGGGGGAGGCAAGGGCATTTTGCCCCACCCCCACCCGATCCACAACTTGTTGGCGGAAAAATTGCAACTGATACCCCCTTCTTTCTATTTCCTTCCTTCTCTCTTATTTTTTTGATTGGGGGAGGGGGAGGCGAGGCTCTTTCGCCCCCGCCCCCCGATCACTTCTTCCCCCCTTTTCTTTTCTTCTTCCTCTTCTTTCTTTCCCTTTCTCTCCTCTTTCCCTTCTTTTCCTTCTCTCCCTCTCTCTTTTTTTTCCTCCTTTTTTTCCCTTCTTTTTTTTTTTCCTTTTTTTTTTCCCTTCTTTTTTTTCCTCCTTTTTTTTTTTTTCCTTCTTCTTTTTTTTTTTTTTTTTTTCCCGGGGGGGGGGGCCCTGGATCCGCGCCTGATCCGATGATTGGCAGCGACCATGGCCCGGGTGGAAGGTGTCTTGGACGCCGAACGAACCATAAACAGAAGAGAAACCCTAAAACTCCGAGTAATACTGACGTTGATGATAGGAAAAAACATATTTAGTCTTTGACGGATGAAGATGACATTAAAATGATGAGTATACTATGAATAGTGTACGTAAATGTATCCCGTCAAATCGTAGTGAATCTGATAGGTCAATGTCTAACTGAAATAGCCAATATTTACATGAAACAAACACTCCAGTGCTGTTCAGTCTTATAACGATGGCCAAGGAATTTAAATATGTTTCTTTCCCTCTCATGTATGGAAGCAAAATGTTCACCCATAACGCTCCTCGATCATGTCAGAGTGCAGCGTGCGACAGGCAGTGTTCAAAATTGGGGTATATACCCGATGTCAACTTTATTTTGTTGTAGGTACATATAATATTACTATACATGATAATCTAATAAGGGATAGATTACGATGAATCATGATAAACTTTTCTTTTTACATGATTTGCATACATATTTTACCTTTGAAGTTTATGTCTAGACATCAGAAAAAGTATTTGATAATTGGTCATTTCAGTCTTCCGTTATGAGAATGTGCTTATAACCCCATCAGGATTTCCCCTCCTTCTTTATAAGATGTAATTTTTCGCACTACGACCTCACAAATCTTAAATATTTCCTCGCTCGCTCGCAAATAATTTTCCAGGTCATCACACCCAACTGCAAAGTATGATGCGTAATATCTTGTATGGTGTATACAGATAAACAAATATTGAAATCATCCCTGATAATATAATCACAATGTAGGGGTACACACTTGGAGTTATCCCTTTGTAGGTGCCGCTTTGTTTTCTTCCAGAAAGTTCCCTTTTTTGTTGGTGCCCCCCTCCCCCCCCCCCCCCACCCCCAACTTTGGAAGTCGCTCCTCCGCCCTGACACATCGAATCATCTCAATCTCACAGCATGATGTGAAGAAAAGTTAATGGTGCAGATAAATACACAAGAAATATGTACAGCGGCAGCCTAAGTCAAGCAATCATTTATTTAAAAAATGAGGCTTTAATGCCAAGGCTTAAGCATCCGTCTATAGGGCAATAAGATGTAGCCAAGTTACAACCAAGTTACGTATATGATTGCAGACTTTGTAGTCACAGAGACACATGCGATATAGCTTGCAATATGCAGACCAAGGTTTAATCTTAAAGGCCATCTATACAGTTGTATGCGCCCATAAAGAGTTCATCGCATAGCATGAAGCAACCCTGTCACATGTTTTATTATAACATTTTAATAATATCAAGTAATATGATATGAAAAGAAAGTACTTAAAACTGAACAGGTACGGTGGTTTGATAACTTACACTACAATAACTCAAATGAAGTTACCAAATTTATTTTTTCTTCTTTAATTGCTAGCTGCATTGTGTTAGTGCCACTTAACTTTGACTTGTGAATGTGGCAAATTGCACAGGAGTGAAGTCTGGTTTGTGTCATTGTGCTCCTGAGCCAGGTTTTCAGGCGTCTCAGTGCCGAGAAACTCCTTTCACATTCACATCAAGCTACTGGGAAAACCAGCATCAACTTCAGAAGACGTTTCACTTCTGGAAAAAAGGGCCCTTATAACATTTAGAGACATGTTCTGATATGCAGTAGTTCCACCTCCTAGCGATGTTGCTTTAGTTGCATGCAGAAACGTGTCAAGCTTGATCTTGAAAGCAGTTACACTGGTAATGGTATTGGGTTCTGGATACTTCTTCAGAATCTGATATGTGATACTGTGTGCTTTTATATTGAGTAGGCCCGAAGTACGGAATGCCGGCAATTTAGGCACTTTTGTTGTTATCATGAATTCACACGATCCGATAATAAGGTAATTACTTCATTACTAAAATATAATGAGCGCAATGTATCATATTGTATTGTCATTAATGTAAACATAAATGTAAAGGCAACACACCATATCAAGTTTTTCGTCCTTGCAGTTGCAGTAATAAACCTTCTTTAATAAGTAATATTATTTTATTCTATATCACTACAAAGGTAACCAAAGCCGTAAATCGGTCTCCCCAGTCCAAAACAAAACAGTATCATGTTTGCCAAGCCATCTCAAACATGGGCAAAACTAACATCTGGAATAATGGGCTAAATAATTAGGCCTATATGACTTTTCGTCGACTATCAATTAGATTATATTTTTTTATTAAGACTAACGGCATGGGCAATCCCATTGCCAATTGTATTGTTATGCATACTCTTCCAGAACACATAATCATTCTTAATTAATTACCCCTTACCCTTGCAGACACAGCTCACGAATCTTGGCCACTGTCTTGTAGGAAAACCCCGCGATGACACCAAAACCTGACCGGTGGTGAACATTCCTGGAAAATAAGGCCTGCTTGTATATTTTACTGCTATATAAATACTAGCCCCAACCAGCGTCAGTGATCGAAATTCAATTGGACCGACTGTCACCCAAGATCAAACTTTTGGAATGTGGTCGTCTTTTATCAATTTTTGTTTGTTGATAATAATTATAACATTCGGGAATAGGCCTACGAGTATGATTTATATATTGTTTTGTTTGTGTATAGACTCGTATAGCTGGGATTTATGCTATACGAAAGCCTTTACAGTGAGCATCTTATCATAAACATATGCATAACATTGGGTAAGGGGGGCGCAGTGGCGGATCCGGGCAAAAAGTGCTGACTACCCCCCCCCCCCCCCCCGCTTATTCACTGGCTGGCTGATTTTCACGAATTGAGCCCCCTCTCTTGCCGCCGGGTAGCCATGGGGGGGGGGGGTGATTACATAGGCCATCTCCCCCGTTGTCAAATATTTGGGGAGATACCCCCCTCCCCATCCCCTGGAACTACAAATATGTATGTGTGTGTGTGTGTGAGAGAGAGAGAGAGAGAGAGAGGGAGGGAGGGAGGGAGGGAGAAAGAGATAGAGAGAGAGAGAGAGATGTCGAAGGAAATAAATTTTTAGGGCAGCGCAAATCTCAAGGGTAAGTTTAATAGGGTTTTCGTATTCGCTAAAAACGGCTATCTTGACATTTCTCAATTGCTAAAACTCGAGAGCATCTGGGGCATCCGCCCTTTCGGGCCATTGTTTTATAAATTTGTCTTTAAGAAAGCATAATGCCATTGTTTAACTAAAGAAACTGCTCAAATGTTTGAAACAGCTGAACCAATTAGCTTCTCAGTAGCCAATTGTTTATTTATAAATGTGTGCAATAATTACGAAGCACTGATTAGCAATTTATTTTCGAAAGCAGTACATGTCTAAGAAGTTTTTGACACGGTTTCCACTGTTCAAACATTTCAGCATTGGTGTATGTAAAGTGGAAAGTTTCATTGACATTTCGTGTCATTGTCTTATGCTAAGATAGACAGATATTGATATCAGTTAATGAAGTTCATTTATCTATTTTTAAAAGCTAAGTTTTGCTGATTTTTATTCATCCATGCTGGAATCTATCTGTGTGTCTTCAACACAAAGCTGAATTGAATGTATGGGTTGTATGGAATAACAATATACCGGTATTTGTAATTTTCATAATCTAATTTTCCTGTCTAACTTGTATATTGTGTACTAAATGAAAGATGAGAGATATTGAATGGTGAAGAAAAGAAAAGAAAGTTCGGGTGAGAGGGCCGGAGGTAAGGGAAATGAGTGTTTTACAGCAAATGAGAATAATTCGCAAAAAGATACTTTTATTGAAGAGTTGAATGGACTACATCAAATTCACCTTATCCTTTTTAAATTCACATCTCTCTCTCTCTCTCTCTGTCTCCGTTTTTCTCTTTTTTCCCTCTGTATCCCTATCTCTATAGAACTCTCTATTTTTCCATCTCTCACTTTCTACGTTCTCTCTCTTTATCGATGAACAGGGATACCCCTCGTTTTTACTTCCTACATGGGCAACAACAAAAATAGAATAACAAGCACAAACAAGTAATGTGTGAGAGAGAGAGAAATACAAAAAGTAACATTGGTATTCACTGTGGTAAAATCTACACAAATTCAACAATTCATAAGGGGTTAGTCCAATAAAATATATCTCCTTTATGTCCACACCTATTTTGTAACTCATTTTCTCTTTCATCTCTCATTCTTTTATCCATACTTCGCTGATCCTATTTTTCCAAATGATCACAAGTAAGATAAATCATATTTCATTTGATTTTCAGATTTATTTGAACTTCGCACTCGAATTTGAGTCTTATCAAGCTTCAATTTTCAATACAGTATATATTATAGGGGTATATATAGATTGAATGAAAAAGATTAAAAACATCCCCTAACCAGATGTAATGAGCATTTCAATAAGATGAATATATGCTTTTATCTTCATGCATACAGTCGTATTTTACATGAAAAGGATTTGCTTTACATCAGTTTCCCACACTTCAGAATTAGCATTAGCACTTGAATATATGAACCAAAAAAAAATAAGAATTTCCTAAGTGATGTTAAATTTTACCGAGGCCATAGGCTGAAGATGAAATATAACGGCGCAAGGGGAATTCCAAATTTGGAGGTGAATAAATGTTACACTGAACAATGAAATGCATGCAATATTTCGTGTAGAGTACTATAGAAGAAATGTGCACAGCCTAATTCACTTTTGCACGCGTTATAACATGCAAAATAAGGTTGTTATATTGCACAGCCGTGCAAATATAACAGAATGTCTAGTGTCGCGTGACACCATTTCAGCCATAGGATACTACACCATCATCAAACTACATGCAACTAGCACATTCTTTTGTCTCATTTGTACGTCAAAATCTTAAAATATCTAAGGCACCACAAACTTTATTTTAGTAATTCATGATCATCCAATATACATAGAAAGACCTGTTTAGTACATCCTTTTACATGACATAATTCAGAATAAACTCACAGATCTGAGCGATTTGCATTGTCTATTATGAAAATCAGAGTGGATTATGAAAATGACATCGCTTGATCAGAAGAGGATGGTGATCAAAAGGCAAGGTAACGGATGCTCATAAGAGTAGTGTCTATGTTTGTATCTTATAAGCCAATCAGGAATGCAAACTTACTAAAATATAAAATATATTTACAAGGCAAGTATGGCAAACATATACAAGTTCAAAATATACATGTATCATAATCTGGAATATGTATCATCAAAATTATTGAAATCCATTACTAAATACAATTAGAATACACATGTACAGGTATGGTACAAAATATATAGCAGCATATTTACATGTACACTGGAATGATGTAAAGAAAATCCAGGAAAATATTTCCTCAAATGGATTTAATATAGTACTGGTGGATGTAGTTAAACATGTACAAACAATAATTCATTTCAAATTAATTATTAACCATATCAGACATCTGAGCAGGGCAATTTTTAAATGTTATTGCCCTCAAGGTTTGATGGATAAGCCAACACAATTACAATAAATTAGTCCGCTCAGAAAAGTCTATGGGGTTTTGTGTGTAATTTGGCGGGCAATATAGGTTATACAGTAATCCAATGGAGAAATATTTTACCCCGCTCAGAAGAGTCAATGGGATTTGTGTGTAATTTGGCGGGCAATATAGGTTATACAGTAAACCAATGGAAAAATATTTTAGCCCGCTCAGAAAAGTCAATGGCAAAATGCGTGTTAAACTAGTGCGCAATAATGTAGTGCCAGTTGTAATTTACATCGCGCATCAGCTACACAGAATTATAAGAAGTAATTCTGTGATCAGCTATTGTAATTTACATCGCGCATCGTGTATAAGAAAATTCAGGGCAATACGACTTGTCATATATCACCCTCACCTTCGGTTCGGGCGATATATGTCGTATTGCCCAGAAGGCAGTCAATATTACTTAAATATCACACTGATCACTCAGGCATGTTACATTGAAAAAATAGACATGTGTCTCAAAATTATAGCAGCATATTATACAAATCTACGAAGCTGTGAGAAAGAATAGTGGAAATTATTTATCTGAGGAGGGACTGGCTTAGTACTATTTTTTCCGAGAGGCGAAGCCTCGAGGAAAAAATAGTTACTGTTGCCAGTCCCTCCAAAGATATACAATTTCCACTTTTCTTTCGAACTAAATGCTTGGTATATTTGTTTTATATCACTTTGTTACGATCCGAACGTCTGACTTAATGAATGGATGGCATTATGGTTTTGAACTTAATTCTTATGTCACGCACATTGGGCCGTTATTGGAGAAGTTTCAAGTTAACCTGCGCACAATTATATTAACGCGCATTTAATGAGACGCGCTAATTGCGCATTATTTTTGACTGAACATGATGTGACGTCACAATGCTTTTCTACCTGAAAATCTCATAGAGCATGCGCAGTTCTGCCCATGAAAAAATAGTGGAAAATATTCGGAGCTCTGGCAGAGATTTGTTTCTAATAGTGAAATTATATTTTATCACGTGACCACCAATCGACCAATCATGTATTTAGAAAAATCATGAATATTCATAGAAGGGATATAATTACATATATAAACTGGAATGATGTCCGAAAAAATCCAGGAAAATATTTCCTCAAACGGATTTAATATAGTACTGGTGGATGTAGTTAAACATGTACAAACAATAATCCATTTTTAATTAAATATCACACTGATAACTCGGGCATGTTACATTGTCAAAAGAGACATGTGTCTAAAATTATAGCAGCATATTTACATATACACTGGAATGGTGTAAAGAAAATCCAGGAAAATATTTCCTGAGATGAATTTTAAAATCTAGAACTGGATGTAGTTCTAAATTTACAAACAACAATCGAGGTCAGACAAAATGTTACATTGATAACTCTGGCCTTTATTCATACACCCTTACCAGACAAAGCTAGTTCTCGACTATCATATTGAGTTCTATCAAGTTCATAGACAAGATGTCTGGAGCAATGTCGCTATTAACATCTGGGTCATTTCTGGTAACAAATTCACAAGTTGAGTTAGATTCTACTTAATTATATTTTGTATTGAACATGTGCAATGACATTGACAAATACAGTGACATTTTGATAAGATAATTTGAACACTTACATACTTTAACTTATAACTCACTTTGTGAAAGTTGAGAGGTATTTCATACATTGCATGCAAATCACCTAAACAAATTGGTAAAACTCTACAATACACATATACTTGGTACATATGCACTACATCAACTGTCTAATGCACTAACATCTTAAGGCATTAATCAACATTTGCCACTCTCCACCCAGGTATAAATAGGCACCTGATATGCCAAAACATGATATATTTGGAGGCCGCCTAGGACCAGGGCTATAATGTTTGAGCACAATTAAGGAGCGTCATGGCTCGACAGCATCACTATATCAGAAGCCACCGTTATTATCATTATAACAACTGGTTGCTGGCGATGTCACTTTCTATTCACAGGCATAATGCATGATCTTAGCTGAGAAAAAAATGACCCCCTTTTTAGAGTATTTTCAGAAAACATTTTCACACAACATGACCCCTTTCTGCATAAAACGGGTACACAGCGGGCTCTTGATGCAACTCTGTTTTGGGCTATTAAGTACACATTCACAAAACATTGTGACAATATCACGATCCCTTTCTCTTGAAATGGTTATTCTTAACACCAGGGCCCCATTTCACAAAACTTGTCATCAATGACAACTGACAGTTTAGTAATAAGCTAGTGAAATCCTTGCTTCTGATTGGTTATCAGCAGATTTTGTCACAGGCTGATTTTAGTCATTTGTCATTGAAAAAAGGCATTAAGAGGGCCCCTGATAGTGGACTGTACTCATCTAGGTGAAAAAGAAGAAAACAGCCTTTTACAAATATTTGCAAACCTGGCCAGAAATTACCCCCTTTAACCCAAAATTTCTTGCTATCAGTCCAATCACCCATTTCACAAAACTTGTCATCAGTGAAAAATTACAGTTTTAGTTATAAACTAGTGAAATCCTTGCTTCTGATTAGTTAATTATCAGCAGATTTGTAACTGATTTTTGTCATTTGTCATTGAAAAAAGGGCTTTATGACTAAAAGACTTGAAACTAACAGGCTAGCCGAGACACATGGATGCCCAAAATCTAGGTCAGGAGTCAGGACCCCCAGAATTGGGAAGTTTTTGACATAGGGCTAATGCATACAGACCATAAAAAGTAAAATCTGAACCTCTTTTCCAAATAACAGTTAGTGTGGAGCCCTGTATCATACATACAAGTACACACAAGATGAAGTGTTACCAGTGGGACACTGTCTTACTCTACCAATACCACTGCAACTAGACTTCATACTTTGATTGCTTCTCTGGTATTTCAAGATTACAAGTAGCTTGCCTCTTGTAAGGTCTGCTCAAGCTACTGCTACCCTCTGTGTGTGCCTGAGATAACTGAAAAACAGTATCCGATGTATTGCCAACATGCTGTTGAGGGTGGTCTGATAAGGGTAATGTCCTTCTTGGATAGTGTACATCGGTCATTGGTTGCTGTTAAGGGTGGTCTGATGGTGGTAATGCCCTTCTTGGATAGTGTACATCACCCATAGGTTGCTGTTGAGGGTAGTTTAATGGTGGTATTGTCATTCTTGGGTAGTGTACATCACCCATAAGATGCTGTTGAGGGTGGTTTGATGGTGGTATTGTCATTCTTTGATAGTGTACATCACCCATGGGTTGCTGTTGAGGGTAGTTTGATGGTGGTATTGTCATTCTTTGATAGTGTACATCACCCATGGGTTGCTGTTGAGGGTAGTTTGATGGTGGTATTGTCATTCTTTGATAGTGTACATCAGCCATGGGTTGCTGTTGAGGGTAGTTTGATGGTGGTATTGTCATTCTTGGATAGTGTACATCACCCATGGGTTGCTGTTGAGGCAGATCTGATGGTGGTAATGTCCTTCTTGGAGAGTGTACATCACCCATGTGTCGCTGTTGAGGCAGATCTGATGGTGGTAATGTCCTTCTTGGAGAGTGTACATCACCCATGTGTCGCTGTTGAGGCAGATCTGATGGTGGTAATGTCCTACTTTGAGAGTATACATCACCCATGGGTTGCTGTTGAGGGTGGTCTGATGATGGTAATGTCCTTCTTGGATAGTGTACATCACCCATAGGTTGCTGTTGAGGGTAGTGTGATGGTGGTAATGTCCTTCTTGGATAGTGTACATCACCCATGGGTTGCTGTTGAGGGTGGTCTGATGATGGTAATATCCTTCTTGGATAGTGTACATCACCCATGGGTAGTAGTTTAGGGTGGTCTGTTAGTGATAATGTCCTTGTTAGATGAAGTACATCACCCATGGGTTGCTGTTGAGGGTGGTCTGATGGTGGTAATGTCCTTCTCTGATAGTGTACATCACGAATTGGTTGTTGTTGAGGGTGGTCCGATGGTGGTAATGTCCTTCTTGGATAGTGTACAACACCCATGGGTTGCTGTTGAGGGTGGTCTGATGGTGGTAATGTCCTTCTTGGATAGTGTACAACACCCATGGGTTGCTGTTGACAGTGGTTTGATGGTGGTAATGTACTTGGATAGTGTACATCACCAATTGGTTGCTGTTGACAGTGGTCTGATGGTGGTAATGTCCTTCTTGAAGGGTGTACATCACCCATGGGTTGCTGTTGAGGGTGTTCTGGTGGTGGTAATGTCCTTCTTGGATAGTTTACATCGGCCATGGGCTGCTGTTTAGGGTGGTCTCTACCAGTACTGCTTGTACTTTGGATTGGGGACAAAAAGTTAGTGGAATGTGAAACCTGACTGGAAGACCCTGGTCTACTTGTTCTTTCCCATACATTTGGTGGATAACGGGAAGCTGAATGGAATCCTGTAGTGGAGGAAATCTGACTGGGCTGAGGTTGGCTAGATCCTGACCGCTCTTCAATCATTGGTTGAAATGGTGTATCTGACATGTGCCATCTCGGCATGGCAGGTTGATGATATCCAGAGACTGGAGGGTTAGACAACAAAGCAGTGCTGGATGTAGAGGCATGGTAGGATTGAGTGTCGCGATCCTGACTTGACCAAGGCATGATGGTATGTGTCGCACCTGTGCTCTCAGGAACCGGTTGTGGATACTGTGTTGGTGAAAGGTACCCTGCAGACATGGCAGGTTGATGATGTCTCGAGACTGGAGGGTTAGGAGGTGGAGCAGAACTTGACATAATGGCATGGTAGGTAGAATCGTACCTGTAAGGAATGATGGGAAACTGAGTAACGTTTGAGTTGTCCAAGTCGGCTAAGCCATAAGAAAATAGACTTTTTTCTTACCATCTGTTTGCCAGATGAGAAATAAGAAATGAACTACTATTGGTCTTTATGAAACCATTTAAGAAACATTTTGATCAGTAATGAAGAAGAAGAAAAAAAGAAATAGAAGAGACTGTAGTCCCTCCCCTCCCCCCCCCCCCCCCACCCCAACACAAAAATTCAACAATTTTAAGTTGATTGATTCCACTTTCCAGTAGGGAATTTGTTCAATGAAGCCGTTACTAAATATTTAGATATCTCAGACAAGAAATCATCAATTTTTTAAGGTAAACAGTATCACAATATTGCAGGGGTATCAGCATTGTAGCTTTCCTTAATATTCCATTAGAGGCTCTTTTTTTCTATATCACACTTTTCATGCAAAGTCTAAATGCTGTTATCTGAGTTTTTATATTTTTTTAAATCACATACCGGTATACTTTACTGACCTTGAGAGGGTGTGAAGAAATGAGTTCAAGTCATCTTGAGTAACATCATTCAACCTGAAGTTTCCCTTCCTGATCTGAGGAAAACAACCCTGTAACATATAATAGCAACATTGCTTGTAAACTTTGTATCAGTTTCTAGTAAGTGGATCTATTTCATTCTTGCATATAATCTATTTTCTTGGGAATATACACTCAAGAGCTACAGTTACATCCCTTACAAAAAATAAAAAAATAAAAATGAAAAAAAGGTAGAGTAAGAAAAATGTTGCGCAGTAGATAAATCACAAATCATCATCTTACATGAGACCTTTAGGGATGAATGAATGTGGCGGGGAGGGGGGTATCCCCAAAATGCCTGTTTTTACACAGGAAAAGTGTCCCTTTTTCTTTGTAAGAAGTGCCACTTCCCCTTTTAATAAGTGCCCTATTCACCTCTGATAAGTGCCCCTTTTATTTTGACACCTGCCCCTTTTCTTTCGACAAGTTTCCTTTTTTCTTTGCAATAAGTGTCCATTTAACATTCTCATAAGAGCCCATTTCACTTCTGATAATTGCCCTTATTGAAATCTGATAGATGCCCCTTTTCTTTCAACAAATGCCCCTTTTCCTATATAAATAAGTGCCCATTTTATATTCTCATAAGTGCCAATTCTCATGTGCGAGAAGTGCCACATTTTCATCTCTGATAATTACCCTTTTACTTTGACACGTGCTCCTTTTCTTTTCTAATAAATGTCTTTATCCCTTTTGATAAGTGTCCCCTTTGCCTTTCACCATAAAATGTGCCCGTAATTTAAAGCAACTAAGGGCACCGTATGTTTCTTATCAAAGGTCTTTTCAGTCTTGCATGATGAGATTGTTCTTATAACCCCATCAGGATTGTTTTTTCCTCTTTACAAGATGTAATTTTTCGCACTGCGACCTCACAAATGTCAAAATTTCAAATGAATATTCAGACCATCACACCCAACTGCAAAGTATGATTATTAGCAGTATCTTGTACTATGGAAGGAGAGAAGCATATATTGAAATCCGGCATCCCTGATAATTTAATCACAATATAGGAGTATATACCAATGTCTGAAAATAGAATAGTTTTGCTTTGAGATTTCCCCAGTGAGTGCCTTTTTTTGTTCCCCCCTCCCACTTTGGAAGATGCTCCGCCACCCCTGTTGTGGCGGCTCATGCTGTATCGCATATCTGCCATATATGACATGCGATTGGGCTTATTTTAGTGAATTTGGCACGCCAAATTACTTGCTGGAAATATTTTGCATGTTGTTAAACTTGCAAACAGTGATTTGTGGAATTCACAATAGTGAATCCTCGCGAAAATAACTACTTCTAAACAGTAATGCAAGGACAATGAGCCTCGGGACAATTACCCCCTAGACAATAACTCCCCCAACACAACTACTCCCATGACAATTACATGTTGCCCCAGGTCAATTAAGGGATGGTGACTAGGGATGACGGGGCTTTCCTCAAGGGAACAGGGGGTGGTGGTATGTGGAGGGGTTCCCACGGAAGAACTTTTTCAATTCAATAAACTTAAATCATACTTTAGCACAATGTAGAAATATCAATTGAAAGTTGCTTTTTTTAACAATTATCTAAAACAGGTGCGGAGGAGAAGGGGGAAATAACAGAAAAGGGCAACTTACAGAAGGTGAAAATGAGGTGGAAAAATGCTTTCTAAGACATTAGTATATCCCTACTATATTGTTCTTGAATAGCAGCCCACAACAGCCCATTATGTATACCTGCATGGATGATGTCTTTGCTTTCAATGTAGAGTAGAACTCAAGACACACATGTCTGATTTTGATCGTAATACATCCATCGGTTCTAATGATAACGCGATCAAAAGCTATTTTTGCATACATAATGAGCCCCATGACCTTTGACGGTGACCTTGATCTCATGACCCCAAAATCTAATCAGTTCATTGCCTCAGCAAGATACATACATGTCCTGACTTTCATGGTAATCTGTCCATCTGTTCTTATGATAATGTGATCACAAGCTATTTTTGCATAAATATTGAGCCGTGACCTTTGACCTTTAACCTTATGACCCCAAACTATAATCAATTAATTGGCTCTGCAAGATACATACATGACCTAAGTAGGGCAGGAATCCATCAATCAGTTCTTGAGATAACGCGATCACAAGCTTTTTTTGCATATATAATGAGTCCTGTGACCTTTGACCTTTGATATCGTAACCCCAAAATCTAATCAATTCATTGGCTCTGCAAGTTACATACATGACCAAAGTTTGGTAGGAATCCATCACACGGTTCTTGAGATAACGTGATAACGAGAGTGGGACGTACGGACGGACGGACAACCCGAAAACATAATGCCTCCGGCTACTTCGTAACGGAGGCATTACAATAAAAATTAAAATAAAAAAGGGCGACTTGCAGAGAAGAGAAGAAAAGAAAAGGGGGAGAAGGAGCGTTGGTAATAATACAATAAATCGAATACATCTGCTGAATGAATGCAGGTTCTTTCATGGATGGGTAAACAATGCTTTCACACATTTAAATTTCAACTGAATCAGTATATGTGTAGTTTGCTTTAATCCATTGTTCCAATATACCAAGTGAATGGCCTTTTAAAAAGGGTGTTTGGAGAAAAAAACATATATACATGTGCACTTTACAACTATTACTGCCGTTTCTTTCTTGCAATGACCCTCCATGACATGTACATTAGGACACACATACCTGTATGGATGATGCCTTTGCTTTCAATGCAGAGTAGAACTCCTCATTGAGATGCATACCAAGTGTCAGGTCAGTCAGGTTGGGCATAGAACACAGTGCTTCTGCTAGGAGATACGATGAGGCTGGTGTGGGAAACAGGAGACCAAGCTCGACAGTCTGGACCTGCATTGTTTGTCAATATATTTAAGCATCACATCTATTCATCCATATGTTTTACTCACTAATTTCTGACTGTATTCTAACATTTCACCCAAATTCCATTAATTACATAGTTGTATTCATAATAACATTCTCAACAAAAATGATTGAATAGATTTTATTTTCAAATTCAATTCTTGTCTACTGAGAAAAAGAATACACTAAAGTTTCTATGGAGAGGATTATTTAGTAAAGGTAATTTATTTTTAAATTCCTTATGTATTCTTTATAGGGCTTCCAACCTGTTTGCATTAATGAGTCCTACTCCTACTTACACTGAAATTTATAATACCAATAGATATGCATTTGCTATTAATGTATTAAAGGTATTCATAACTCTGGATTTCATATGCACAAGACCCTTAAAGTCAGGAGGTTTGTTGCCATGGTTCAGTTTGGTTAATTCAAGCCTCTATAAAAAATGGCTCCTAAAAAACTACATGACATATTTTTACTACCAATCAAACTTGGAAAAGGTTGAATTTTGATTATTAGTCAAATAAATGTCAATCTTAGACACACTTGAATTTCAACTGAATCAGTACATGTGTAGTTTGCTTTATTCCATGTTTCATAACTGTTCCAAAGGGTGATTGGCGAAATAAAAATAAATAAACTGGTCTATACATGTGAACCATATAACTATTACTGCTGTTTCTGTCGATCAACGAACCTCCATGACATTTACATTAGGACATACATACCTGTATGGATGATGCCTTTGCTTTCAATGCAGAGTAGAACTCCTCATTGATAGCCCCTCCAAATGTCAGGTCAGTCAGGTTGGGCATAGAACATAGTGCTTCTGCTAGGAGATACGATGAAGCTACTGTGGGACACTGGAGATAATCAAGCTTGACAGTCTGGACCTGCATTGTTTGTCAATATATTTAAGCATCACGTCTATACATGCATATGTTATATTTACTAATTTCTGTCTGTATTCTTACATTTTATACTGTGAGGATCTTATTCAAATTAGGTAGTTCTTTGTGAGCCCATGTAAGTTATACAAGGATCATATGCAAATTAGATGTTCTTTGTGAGCCCATACAAGGATCATATGCAAATTAGATGTTCTTTGTGAGCCCATGTAAGTTATACAAGGATCATATGCAAATTAGATGTTCTTTTGTGAGCCCAGTTATGAACAGGTGCTTAATGTAGATTTCCACTTCACTAGATGAATAGCTAAGTGTATTCAAGTGTACACAATATCTAGGTTCTGTCAGGTGTATAGAATTGCAGACTAAACGCTAAAGTTTCTATGGAGAGGACGATTTAGAAAGAGTGATTTAAAAAAAAAAATTCTTTATGTATTCTTTATAGAGTACCAAAGCTGTGACATCATACAAATCTATTTTTAGAATTTCTCAATATTTACTTCATTTTGAGAAAGAGCATCAAGAAAAATGTCCAAATGTCGAAATCCAATTGAATATGTTAAGTATTGGATGAGATATGACCATCTAAATAGATTTCCTATAGGAATCAGTGTTATTGCTCTGGCTCGTAATGTTATGAGCCGGAGCAAACTACCAGTTACACTGAGTGCCATAGGAAATCTATTTATTCAGATGGTCATATCTCAGCCATTACTTAACCTATTCAAGTGATTTTCAACAGTTGTACATTATTTTTTTGTCCTCTTTTGGAAAACGAAGTTAAAATTGAGAAATTCTCAAAACAGTTTTTTGATGACATCACACTTCACCGCTCTATGAGGCTTCCAATCTGTTTTCATTGATAAGTCCTTATCCTACTAACACTGACACTTATAAAACCAGAAATATGCATTTGCTATTAATGTATTAAAGGTATTCATAACTCTGGATTTCATGTGCACAATACCCTTAAGTCAGAAGGTTTTATGCTATGGTTCAGTGAGGTAAATTCTAGCATTTATTAAAATTGGTTCTTTAAAAAAAATGACTTATTTTGTTACTATCAATTAAACTTGTGAAAGGTTAGATATTGATTATTGATCAAAACAATGTCAATCTTTCAAACATTTGAATTTCAACTGAATCAGTACATGTGTAGTTTGCTTTATTCCATGTTTCATAACTGTTCCAAAGGGTGATTGGCGAAATAAAAATAAATAAACTGGTCTATACATGTGAACCATATAACTATTACTGCTGTTTCTGTCGATCAACGAACCTCCATGACATTTACATTAGGACATACATACCTGTATGGATGATGCCTTTGCTTTCAATGCAGAGTAGAACTCCTCATTGATAGCCCCTCCAAATGTCAGGTCAGTCAGGTTGGGCATAGAACATAGTGCTTCTGCTAGGAGATACGATGAAGCTACTGTGGGACACTGGAGATAATCAAGCTTGACAGTCTGGACCTGCATTGTTTGTCAATATATTTAAGCATCACGTCTATACATGCATATGTTATATTTACTAATTTCTGTCTGTATTCTTACATTTTATACTGTGAGGATCTTATTCAAATTAGGTAGTTCTTTGTGAGCCCATGTAAGTTATACAAGGATCATATGCAAATTAGATGTTCTTTGTGAGCCCATACAAGGATCATATGCAAATTAGATGTTCTTTGTGAGCCCATGTAAGTTATACAAGGATCATATGCAAATTAGATGTTCTTTTGTGAGCCCAGTTATGAACAGGTGCTTAATGTAGATTTCCACTTCACTAGATGAATAGCTAAGTGTATTCAAGTGTACACAATATCTAGGTTCTGTCAGGTGTATAGAATTGCAGACTAAACGCTAAAGTTTCTATGGAGAGGACGATTTAGAAAGAGTGATTTAAAAAAAAAAATTCTTTATGTATTCTTTATAGAGTACCAAAGCTGTGACATCATACAAATCTATTTTTAGAATTTCTCAATATTTACTTCATTTTGAGAAAGAGCATCAAGAAAAATGTCCAAATGTCGAAATCCAATTGAATATGTTAAGTATTGGATGAGATATGACCATCTAAATAGATTTCCTATAGGAATCAGTGTTATTGCTCTGGCTCGTAATGTTATGAGCCGGAGCAAACTACCAGTTACACCGAGTGCCATAGGAAATCTATTTATTCAGATGGTCATATCTCAGCCATTACTTAACCTATTCAAGTGATTTTCAACAGTTGTACATTATTTTTTTGTCCTCTTTTGGAAAACGAAGTTAAAATTGAGAAATTCTCAAAACAGTTTTTTGATGACATCACACTTCACCGCTCTATGAGGCTTCCAATCTGTTTTCATTGATAAGTCCTTATCCTACTAACACTGACACTTATAAAACCAGAAATATGCATTTGCTATTAATGTATTAAAGGTATTCATAACTCTGGATTTCATGTGCACAATACCCTTAAGTCAGAAGGTTTTATGCTATGGTTCAGTGAGGTAAATTCTAGCATTTATTAAAATTGGTTCTTTAAAAAAAATGACTTATTTTGTTACTATCAATTAAACTTGTGAAAGGTTAGATATTGATTATTGATCAAAACAATGTCAATCTTTCAAACATTTGAATTTCAACTGAATCAGTACATGTGTAGTTTGCTTTATTCCATGTTTCATAACTGTTCCAAAGGTTGATTGGAGAAGGAAAAATATATAACCTGGTTTATACATGTGAACCATATAACTATTACTGCTGTTTCTGTCGATCAACGAACCTCCATGACATTTACATTAGGACATACATACCTGTATGGATGATACCTTTGCTTTCAATGCAGAGTAGAACTCCTCATTGAGAACCCCTCCAAGTGTCAGGTCAGTCAGGTTGGGCATAGAACATAGTGCTTCTGCTAGGAGATACGATGAAGCTTCTGTGGGACACTGGAGATAATCAAGCTTGACAGTCTGGACCTGCATTGTTTGTCAATATATTTAAGCATCACGTCTATACATGCATATGTTATATTTACTAATTTCTGTCTGTATTCTTACATTTTATACTGTGAGGATCTTATTCAAATTAGGTAGTTCTTTGTGAGCCCATGTAAGTTATACAAGGATCATATGCAAATTAGATGTTCTTTGTGAGCCCATGTAAGTTATACAAGGATCGTATATGCAAATTAGATGTTCTTTTGTGAGCCCAGTTATGAACAGGTGCTTAATGTAGATTTCCACTTCACTATATGAATAGCTAAGTGTATTCAAGTGTACACAATATCTAGGTTCTGTCAGGTGTATAGAATTGCAGACTCTTTGTATGACACATTTTCATTTGTGTGTGCTAGTAAAAATGCACATGCAGACTGCTCACTTGGATAATTGATCTTGAAGAGAGAGGTCTGTGTTACAGTTTTGGGGGGTATTTCCAAGGAAAGGAACCGGCGTGGTGTGGTGCCATGCAACCCAGTGCATGATGAGACTGTTCTTCCCTCTTCTCAATGCCGAATTGTAAGTACATTTTTATACATCATTTTTATATGCTTAAACAGTCATTGTTATGGTCATTTAGAGAGGATAATGTGAAGTTGTTTTATTACCGAATGATATGTATTTTGTTTGGCTGAGTCCTTTAAAATATGGACATTTAAAGAGGATAGATATGAAGCTGTTTTATATCCGAATGATATGTATTTTGTGTGTGGCTGAGTCCTTTAAAATATGGACACTTTTGCTAATGTTGGAAACCGATGTACCGTAATACAAGTGGTATTGTGCATTTTTGTGTTAATTTTAGGGCCTATGCTATTAAGATTCCGGTCTTTTATTAATTTAGACGGCGGTCAACCTACGGGTCAACCTCGGCCATACGTATAGTCAACCTCGGACTAAGTATACTCGGGCAACCTCGGCTAGGACAGAGTCGGGTGTTTCAAGGTCATTCAAGGGTTATCTTCAACCAGATCAACGGGGCGCATCTCTAGCTTTCCACTGTTCAAGGCAATCACTCGCCGTCGCTACTGGTCAACACACGTTCGTCGTTGCAGTCGTCGCATATAGTTTCATCGAAGTATCAACGTTAATGAACTCAGAGAAGACAAACATTTATTTAAGCTTCATTGAATGCCAGTATCCTATTTACAGATAATTATTATTTTGTAAACGACAATAATATGATGTGTTCTATTTGAGCAAGGATATTTCTAATATCCTCCTTGATTTGAGTTACATTAAATGTTTCATTCAACCTATATTTCTGGAATCCTTTGGTAGTATTATTCAGGGTGGTTAAGTAGCCTATTCTAGATTAGTGAGCTAATACAAGCGAGCTATCGCACGTGACATATACAAATTCCTCAAATTACATAGTTGTATTCATAACATTCTCAACAAAACGATTGAATAGATTGTATTTTCTAATTCAATTCTTGTCTATTGAGAAAAAGAACACACTAAGGTTTCTATTGAAAGGATTATTTAGTAAAGGCAATTTTAAAAAAAATTCCTTATGTATTCTTTATAGGGCTTCCAACCTGTTTGCATGGATAAGTCCTACTCCTACTTACACCGAAATTCATAATACCAATACATATATATTTGCTGTTAATGTATTGAAGGTATTCATGAATCTGGATTTCAAGAGCACAAGACCTGTCATTCAGAAGGTTTGTTGCTATGGTTCAGTTTGGTCAATTCAAGTCTTAACAACCTAATGAGGCCGGGGTACCGTATTTGAAGTCTTCCTACGACAGGGGGGGGGGGGGGGGGGGGGAGGAATTTCAAGTGAAGTGTATTGAATACTATGGTAATTTCAATTTTTTGAAAATCCACTCATTTGCATATATATGGTAATTTATGCAAATAAGATCATAAAATTCACATTTTTACCCCTAAATCATATATTAGTTGTCCTTAAACATTTGTTTTCACTACATATCTTCTTTAGACTATTTGGAATAATAATACAACCAAACTAGATGGATGTTCAACTGTACGCAGTCGAAAATGATACCTCTGCCATACAGCAACAACAAAAGCGATTTAAAAAATTCAAGTTTGATTGTAATCCACCAACAGGTTCTATGTCTCGCTTTTTGCTACGCAGGCGAGACAAAATGGTTGATTTGAATGCTCTGTTACAAAGTTTTATATTAAAGTGGATATTGCACTACTTCTCCCACGAAAAATCAAAGTGAAAAAAGATAATTGATGTTTTCTTTAAAAAAGTGGGCAATTTAAAATATGTGTTAAATAGTAAATGTACAAAAGATGATATGAAGTTTTGTTTAAAGAATATAAAAATGCCCCAATATTACAAGAATATGGTATATACTTGGTTCGACTTTAAAGAGATAATAGAACGTAAGACGCCAATTGATTTACAATGTACTAATGTTAGAAGTGAAGACATATGGTATAACTCAAATATAAGAGATCATAACAAAAATGTATTATTTATTAAAAAATGGTTTGATGTAGGCCTTTTGAAAATTAATGATGTCGTACAAAACCCTAGATTTATGTCTTTGAGGGAAATTGAAGAAACATTTGAGAAAAAACATGCTTCTTTGTTTCAAGAATATTACATCATAGTAAATGCGATTCCCAAAGTTTGGAAACAGAATATTTTAAGACAGGTACATGTATATGATGCGACACAGGAAGAAAACGAAGGTGTCATGAAAAATGTCTTAATGAATGTTAACACTAAACAAAAGTCGAAGTTTTTCTACTTTACGTTGTCTATTCATTCAATTGCTAGACCTCCAATCAAAGAGAAATGGGAAAAAATGTTAAATAGTACCGAACAAATCGACTGGAAAGTCCTATGGTCATTTAATTTACAAGCTATGAAAGAAAAGAAAAAAAAAAGAAAAGAAGAGATATTTTGGTCAGCCTTCGCGCATAGTGCGAGTCTTTGGGCTGGTGAAGACGCACCGGACAAATAGCGGGATATTTTGCCAAATAGCAGCTTATTTTGCAAACTAGCCCAAGAAATCTTGGGATGATTATCTCGACTTAATATCCCGCTAGTTGCAACTTTGGGCTGACGAAGACGTAATTTAACTGGATAATTTAATTGCGATCGGGATAGTTAAAAATAACGGGATATTTGGCAATCTGGAGCTGATGTAGACAGGCCTATATATATGTTTAGATTATAGCAGTTCTTCTCATAAACAAACTAGAATGATATTGAAGATATGCTTCTGATATTAGGGAGACCTTTAACACAATAAATAAACGTCACTGGTGGTACTTTAAGTTAAAGGTTTTTGTGGGAAAATAACGACCATTAGTTGTCGAATCGACATAAGTGATTGCAATAACCTAAGTAATAGTCTGATTTTCAGACCCTTGTCCCGAATGGTTGTGCGTTTTGTGCTGCACGAAGATTCAATCAGTTTAATTTTGGCCATTACATGTAGGGATTATTGATGTAGACAAACGCTCATTACCTGTTACAGCTCATTTTATGTATGTTATTACCAAAGAAAAAAAGATGTCAGTCAATCACACAACAGTGTCTGACAGTGAAGTCTAGAAAGTAATCCTTGCATAATTTGAATACTAGGACACTGCTAACATTTGTACATGACAAATTCATAATTCCTGCACAGTTCTACAGAATTTGATGTTGGCTGCAAAAGGGGACGTAGTATCTTTAAAGGGGAAGTCCATCCTGATATTAAGTTGGTTTTAATAGAAGTAGATCTAGAAAATGAGGGGAACGGGTCAGTGAAAGTTTGAGCAAATTCCGGTTAAAATAAGAACATTATGAATTTTTGAAATTGCGATCAATCAAACACAAATTGTCAACAATGTGACGTATCTTGTGAGCCCGCCCCCCTCCAATATGCTCTTTGTTCTTTGTTATTGATGACGCAACATATATTTTTGTCCATACATATTTGAAATATATTTGCAATAATTATATTATGGGTGCATGTACGATTGAAAATTTACTAGAGGGAAAATAAAAATATCTCAATTTTCTTACAAGAGCTTACAAGAGACATCACAGAATTACAAATATGTGTTTCACTGATGACAACATAACAAATTCTTAACTTTAGTATCTTTAATCTAATATTGCTCAAACTTTTATTAATTTATTTCTCTTATTTATCTGCTTTTATTCAAACAAGTTAATATCAGGGTGGACTTCCCCTTTAAGATACGTTGTGATCTTCCACGGTTTTCACGGTTATAGTATTCACACTTAAAGGCTTTTTTTTTAACACTGCTGCTGCCTTAGTGAAAAGACCATTGATATATGTACTTCCGTCGAAAGAACCAGCATTTATATCTGAGACATTACAAGGAATTAAATAAAAGTAAAATGTATATTAGAAAAGGGAAGAGATGGTAATGGAATGGAATGGAATGAAATTAAACACTCACACATACATCAAAATTGTGGATGAACCGCTCACCTTTGATTCATTTCCTTTCCTTGCAAGTGTTTCAAAAAAACATTGATGGCCAAGGAATTGAAGTCCTAGAGAAACTTCCTTCAAGGATGGCAAGGAGCATATTATCTCTGCCACATCAAGTGACAAAGTAGGTCCACATTTTCTCTCAAGCTGAAGTGTAACCTGGATAAAATGACAAAGTAATTACTGATAGGATGCAGAATGTAGATGTTCACTTGGATGTTAGGCATACTGTACAGTCTACATGATGAGCAGTTGCCCTACATGTGCTGCTAGAACTACAGAGAGTAAGAGAGAAAAGGAAATAAATAAGGGAACAGGCTGAAGAACTATTGCCATGACATTTCGTATCCTATATTCTAATTCCTATTTTTGCGACAGTAGCAATGGCTCATCTTAGTTTACCATGCACTAAACAGAGAATCCTTAAACCAAATAAAAGAAGAGTACAAGTCAAAGAACAGGTTTCAAAGGAGATTATTTAAGTTCACACCATCTGGTGCCTCATACCTTAACCATTTATAAATGTTAATAGGAATACGATCACTAAATTAAAAGAGTGGATACGGCGCAAAAATCTAGTCTCAAGAGTTGCAATATTGATTCCAGTAACCCCAATTATACACAGGGCCAAGAATACCAAACAGATTCCTTTGTGCCCTGTTAAAAATTTATGAACCAAGAATTGAGACTTCATTTGGGCATGAGATACTTTTTTTGAAGGGATGACAGTGTGCAAGATGAAGTTTCCTTTCCGAAATGTTTAGCTCATCTAAAAGGTATACCGGTAGATGCACTGTGTATATATTATATGCACGTGCAAGTACATACATGTAGCTTCACTGTAATTGTAAATTGCATGTTCTGAATTCTTTTTTTTTAATTCCTCTTCCACTAGCATCAGATTCATTTTGCACGCAGTGCTTGTTTTTCCTAATTAGGTCCCTTTCTCTCTCCCAATTCCTTTCAGATTTCATATGCATATTCTTTACCATCCCATTGTATGCACTGAACTGATCGTCCAGGCACAATTTTGACTGTTTTGAGTCCGTCTTTATACCTTTCTTTCAGCCTACCTATCTCCACTATCCTACATGTAGATGCTACAGACTTTTCACAAATTACTCTAGATAGTGTACGAGTTGCTCTTCATCTTCTACTGATACAAATGGCCCTTTAAAGTGCCATCTCCATACTCAAAATTTAATTCCAAAGTCGACCCTTTCACAGATGAAAAAGAAAAATTACCATAACTTAGTCATATCAAGTCTTAAATGAAATGTCTACAGCATCTTTATCTGTGCATTGCACATGTTTCTGCTCAGTTAATTTCACAATATCAATGATCATGTTTGATATGAAAGTTCTGAAAATGGATGTGTTTATCTTGCTATACCTGTAGCTCCATCAAGCCTGGCTTATAATAAAGACCCTCTATTATATTTAGATACTTCAAGATATACCCTTTTCAACCCCCTACAAAATGCAACTTCAACTGACCTGCTTTGCAATAAATTGCTCTCAAAAACCAGACTTTTCAGGAAAATTCCTAAATAACTTCAACATGTGCTCAATTTGCGAACTTTATACCTAGGTCTATTTAAACTTGGTAGACATATGTATCAACCTATGTATCAACCTACTTGACAACTACCTGCCAAGTTCGGTAAAATTTCATGACGTCGATCATCACAAGGTAATTGTAAAAATTGCTGAATTTGCTATGCATCACATTACAATGCATGACATGCTTGTAGTACATTAGCGTGGATGACAATGGGGTCAAAATGACTACAATGAAGTACCCCTTCAAATGATACCATACACGGTATATGTTCACTCAGAAAATCTTGACTGAATCGAAATTGAAAGCAGGTCACAATTCGGATTACGCGGGGTTTCTGCCCAACTGTAACAAGTATCAGCTATGCATGACATCAATTTTCAGAGTGATACTTGCCCCTTTTTCGATTTTTCTTTATCTTGAAATATTGCAAGTATGTTTTGGGTGGCCATGCAAACACAGGGCATCTCATAGCCCGATTTTGAAAATCTGCAGAGTGAGACGTCTTAGATGCCATTTCATATTCTGCATTATAATGTATCGCACTACATGCATCACGTATTAGTATTAAGCATGTAAGGCCATATAGGCCAAAGTGAATGGAAACCATATGTGTGTTATGACGTGTTACTGGTACATCTGCTCAAGGAAATAGAAATGCGGACATCAATGCATGCATATCGTTATACAATTGTAGAGAAAAGAGAAGAGAAAATTGGTTGGTATAAGGGGCCATGCAGAGAATAGGACATGTGCTAGTCGAGATGCACCCATCCATAATTATACTGTTGTACGTACTGTAAGAAAACTGCAAAAGACATTAAAGTAAGAACTTGTACAAAAATGCATGATCTAATTTTGTTCATCAAAGTGTGATTAAACTTACCACATGTGGTCCAATGAAAGCATAACCAGCTACAGTGTGTGCTGTCATGCCATTGGATATGGTCAGTGCAATTTCCTTTGAAACCCTGTCCTTCACCAAGGCTGATACATCTGGGTCCTGACTCTCAAAGGCTACATCAACAATGAAAGATAACTCTCCATCTACATCTGGGTACTGTTCAAACCCAAAGGCTAAACCCGAATTAAAAGGTAACTCTCTACCTACATCTATGTCTAGTCCCTGAAGCATAGAGTTCAGAACGTGGGTTGCAATACTTTTGTTTTGTGACACAGTGAAGTACAGGAGATACCGAAACTCCTCCTTCCTTGGCAACACTACGCCCTCGATCAGCCTGTTGAATTCGTTACGATCAGATTCATACAGGGAAGCGAGATGAACTCCAGCCATGTACTCTTGAAACAGTTTGTGAGGGAAGAAGACTGGCAATTGAACATGAGAATTCTTCTTATGTACCGGTATGTCCATGCTAGTGGTAATTCTGTCCTCCTGAGACAAAATCCCAACCCGACAGGCAGTCTCCTTGGATTCTGGGCATATTTGGAAATCATCTTCACCGAAAATCAAGGTGTTTTCTAGCAGACCATTGAGGGCCTGCTTGGCAATTGGTCCAAGGAGCTCATCAATTTTGTTCAAATAGGAAACAAGTGAGGGGCTGCCTACTTTCTTCACCATTTTCTGAGCATAATGTTCTTTTAGAAAGGCAATCATCTCTTTGAATATCTGAGAAAAAGATTTCAAAGATTTCATTTCCTTCAGTTTTTGCCCATCAAGTTCTTTCCACATAAGGCACAACATGGCTACATATATAGGATAGTGGGCCATGCTTTCAGATATGACATCATTCTCACTGGTGAACTGGATAAGCTGATTTGCTTTATCATCATTCTTTGGAAAGTATTTGTGAATGTAATCTGACAAATTCTCTCTGTTGAAACCCTCAACACGAATGAATGTATAGAGCTTCATTAGATCACGATCTGATCTAATCTCTACTGCTCTCCATGGCCGAGTGGTTACCAAGACTGGGCAAGAGGCAAGTTGATCTGAACAAAGAATCTCTACAAGTCCAATATCACCAGTCTCAGATGAGCTTCCACATGCCTCTGAGGGGGTGACACTTGGCTGTGATGGCTGAAGTTGCATTTGATCAGTAGGCTGTGTTTCGCAAGATTTTGTCTTCATGATTTTGCCACCGACTTCATCTAGCCCATCACAAGCGATGAATACCTTGTCAGGATTTGACCGGATATACTCAGTAATCTGAGAAACCGTTGCTGGATTGTTTTTGGCCAGATAAGACTTTGCAATCTCGCCAATAGAGTGCTGCTTAAATTCACGTAGAGGAACAATTAAGACCCAAACAAAGTGACTGAAATGCCTTGCTTCAATCCAGTCCCAGGCAATCTTAGCACAGAATGTAGTTTTTCCAGCCCCTGCCTCTCCCTGAACCATGATCCGCTTGGGGAACTCTCCATTGACTTTGAGATCAAGCATATCATTGTAATCTAGCACTCGCTTCTCTGTTCCATGTTCTTCCAGTAAGACGAGATTAGTATACATGTCATCAAACTGCACAATGGAAGCAGGATTGAGAGGATCAGCTCTGATCTTACAGAGAGTTGACCTATACTTGAACTTGAAATCATTTGCACAGCGCTCAACCAGTTCAGAAGAAAGTGGTTTGGTTTGAGACTCAGCTAAAGGAGGTTTGGTCTGTGAATCGAGCAGTCTTGATGGCCCTCCTAAAAATAAAAATACATATTCATATGACTACACGTAAACATATTTTGATACATCTGAAAGGATTGTAAAGGCCTGAGACTAATAGTGTGACATACGACTAGGTGCATGTAGTCAAAGACACAAAGTCCTACATGTTTGTCTGAATTAAAATGAATTCATTCAATTTTAAGGGCATTTAGAATCTGACTAATTTGTGTATACATGTATATGTACTTGTAGATGAATATCACTGGAATTATTTTTCCTAGGACATTTCAGCAATGCAGAGGTTCCGTGACAATCACACATCTTATTTTGAGAAGAAAAAAAACAAGACAAATATGATTACATCTCCAGTATGCCTCTGCGTAAATTCAGTTAAATGATCAGGGCTTGAATCAATCTCTAAATATAAAAATGA
Source organism: Strongylocentrotus droebachiensis (assembly GCA_035222895.1). NCBI lineage: Eukaryota > Metazoa > Echinodermata > Echinoidea > Camarodonta > Strongylocentrotidae > Strongylocentrotus > Strongylocentrotus droebachiensis. Next base: position 167,574 of record JAVYIG010001580.1, on the reverse strand, counting down.
GAACAAAAAGCCTATAATGTTGATTGATCTTTACAACCTATGACCTTTGACCTGACAATCCAACATCGGATCACTTGTCTCCCTATGGTGATGCATACCATATGTAGTTTTTTATAAATAAATTTTCCAGCTACAATAGCATAAAGTAATTATTGATATGGTGATAATCGTTTTATTTTGCTGACTTTTGACCCTTTTAACCCAAAACGTAAAGGCCCGATTTCACAAAGGAGGTTTGTCGACAAACCTAGGTTTATGTGCGTCATATGACACGTTTTGATGCATTTCAAACCTAGTTTTGTACAAACCTTGGTTTGAAACGCGTCGTCATATGACGCACATAAACCTAGGTTTGTTGACAAACCTCCTTTGTGAATTCGAGCCAAACAGTTTGTCTCAATATTTATGCATACCAACACCCAATTTAAAATTCATGGCTCAAACCGTTCTTGAGACATTGCAATAATGGAGCTAAAACCCTAAAAATTAATCAAATTTGACCCTCATGGTCCTTGGCCTTTGAAACTTATCCCAAAATTTAATCGCTCCATCTCACTTTGGTGATGCATGATAACACCAATTTAAAGTTCATACCTCAAGTGGTTCTTGACATATCATGAGGCTATAACCTGTAATTTCCTCTTTGACCCACTAACACCCAAATCTAATCAAGATTATCTGCCTATGGTGATACATACTATCAACAAGTTTTAAGTTCATACCTCAAGTGGTTCTTGAGATATCGCAATAGCAAAAAAATGTAGGACGGATGGACAGACAATCCCCAAAACATATTTTATCAGGCACCACCTTCGGTGGGTGGATGGATAATTACAGTCATCATAATGGGATGACGCAAAAGAATATAATTTGTTTGTAGAACATGTGCACATAAAGAAAGCTGGCATACATTGAATTCTGCTGTCACTAAAAGTACTTGTATTATATAGGTATCTAGGATTAACGAAGTTAAATTAGTGAATTATAAAAACATGCATGGGGCCTGATAAAAATTGACACTTCTGTAAATTGTGGCGAATGTATAGAACACAGAGCACTTATTATCTCAATGTTAAAAGCTTACTTCAGTTTTATCATTTTTATGCACAGTTTCTAAATGTCTTCTGGTGTAGCAAGAATTAGTATCTGTTCACCTGTGCTGTTTGGAATTAGCGGTTCATTGAGTAATCTGTGCGATAAGCCACCCAAGTCGTTCTCTCGGAGTGCGTCTGCCAAAAGCTGTCGTCTGTTTGAGTGTAGAGGTTGCTGCTTAACATTCCATTTCAGGAATACGTGCAAGAATGCATTGGTATAGTTATTCAACTGCTCAATCAGGATTGCCTGTAGCTCAGCTACAGGGATGTCTAGAGATATCCCTACAGCCTGGTAGTAAGATGGAGCGATAGCCTTGGCCAGCTTCAGGAACTCCTTTTCACTGACAGTCCTATAAAATGTATAATAAATCAATTGGGAATGACTTGTGTTATGTGCTCCAGCGTGCAATATAACAGCCTGGAGATGTCAGAATATGTTGACAGTTATATTAACATTTGAAACAAATTGCCTCAGGTTGAGGGCGATATTGTTCTGGTAAGGGTAATCACTCAAAAAAAATGCAGAGTCTGGCAGCTGTGATAGTAATAATAATAATAAAAGGATTATTACAACTTTTAATAATAATAATAATAATAATGTCTACATCATAATTATTACCTGAATGGATAATAATAATTATCATTATTATCATTATCATCATCATCATCATCATATTTATTTTCTATATCAATCATAATCAATGTAATTGGATTACCTGTACTCTGAATCATCAGGTCATCGCGTCGGGTGGGTTGTGGAGTTAGCAGACCTTTTGTAAAAACATGCCTCTTTTATTTACAAAATTTTGGGAGGCTAATGTTTGTGAAATAAACCCCTATCATCTACAAATGGTCTGGTCTAATTAGCCAGACACTTGGTGAAAACCCTACGGCAAATCTACGAAAGATTTCATCCTGAACGTGCATCTTTACATGATCTTTTGTTTCACGAAAGGTCATGTAACGCAATGACCTGACCGGACACGATGACCCGATGAATCAAAGTAAGTCAGTATATGCATACCTTTCTGCAGTGTCAGGACCTGGATTGGTTTCAACGTCACCAGATCTCATCAAGAGAAGCAGGAGCAGATAGAGAAGGCAGAATCCATCCATGGTGTAAGATGTCCTTCTCATTCAACAGAAGTTTAGTTCTTTGGAAAATGGTGCTTACATAGGCTACGTACAGTACCTAAAAACAATATTTAAAAATATCTACATTATGTACATGAAACAGATGAAAAAAGATCCTTGAGAGTTTCACTTCACTGTATCTAATAGCGTAAGGTTTTGGACAGAAAACAATGATTTTGTGATTTATTCATTTTAGTCGTCATTCAACGCGCCCGGGTTTCTTTTCACCACGCGAAATGAGCATTATCATCTTTTTCTTCTTCCTATTGAATTCCTCCGATTAATTGGTTTATACGGAAATAAAGCGATATGATATAAGTGCAGATTGGCTTGGCCAATGTCAGAATCGGGGATAACAGTCATCTATCCTCGACAATGAGATATGTGAGGGCAGCAGACATCAAATCAGGTGTCAGAGGGAGAAGCCTCTCCTGGATGGGTAGTGGTAGGCTGGTAATAAACGGTGACCTCAGGGCAAAGTAGAGAGGGCATTTCCTAATCATGTGCGTGACTGCATGTAAGTGTACTCTAGCGAGGAATAACCATAAATAACTTTTGTTCTTAACAACCTTGGTGGTTTGAAAAAGGTGGTTGTTTGTTGAGTAGATCCCACAAAGAATTTGCGTTGGAGGGGCGAGTGGGCAATTGATGGTAAAAGATTGGCACAGAGTGCGCTAGGTGATGTAAGCAATTGGAGCGAGAACTTGTTGAGAGCAGAATCTGTAGATTTATTGTACATGTATACTGTACATATGTTAAACAGTTGCCTTAACCAATTTTTTCCAAACGGCATAGGGAAGGAAGTCAGCAACTACAGGTATTCATTGGTTGGGGGGGGGGGGGGGGGGGTAAATTGTATTTGGTGAGGAGCTTAATCTCGAAGTCAGACATACAACCCTGTAGAGAACTAGAGATTGATGAAAAACCCTTGACTCAAGCCAGTGATGGGAGTGGATGAATAGTTTACCTAACACCCACAGTTGTAAGCGTGCAAATCTCCTCACTTTAGGGGAGAAAGCCCAACACAAAGAAAATGACTTCATTGCATATTAATTAGTATTATGTAGCTGTTGACAGGGGGAGACCTAGATCAAAAATTTCTGTCTCTTTTGTTAGTTAGCCTCTTTTTTGGGTAGGATCGGCTCCTCTCTTTAGAGACAGAAGCAGACCATAGGATCTCCTGTGCAAACTTTGTGGCCAGATCTGGCCACAAAGTCAATGGATGACGTCATCTTCCTTCATGCGTAATAACAGTTTAAAATATGGCTGCAAGAATTTCAACACGGAGCTCAATAAATCTGGAAAAAAGACCCTTAAAAGTGGAACAGATGTAGTTTAGCCTAAGCATAAATATTGGAGTATAAATGCATCAGATATGCATCCTCTAAAATTGAGTATTTTGGGCAAAGTTTACACAGGAGACACTATGGTCAGCTTCTGTCTCTAAAGAGAGGAGTTGACCCTACCCAAATAAGAGGCTAACAAACGAAAGAGACAGAAATTTTCGGTCTAGGGGAGACCTAGACCAAATTTTCCGTCTCTTTCGTTCGTTAGCCTCTTATTGGGGTAGGGTTAGTGTTAAACTCTCGCTGCCGGAGTCATCTAAATCAATCTCATCCCTTCTAGTCTACGCCGAAGGCAAAATGATTATGAAGGAAAAACTGTGCGCCATCTACACGTTCGTAATGGCGTTATCACAGTTTTTCCTTCATAATCATTTTTGACTTCTGCGGAGACTAGAAGGGATGAGATTGATTTAGATGACTCCGGCAAGGCATGCGCAGCGAGAGTTTAACACGGCTTGCAAGATTTTCAACATGGACCCATAATTTCCTTAAAAGGGACCATTAAACGGATTAGTTCAATCAAGTTAGTAAGTGGAACCGATGTATTATAGCCTAGGCCTAATTTACATTTGGATATACACGAGGTAAAATGACATTTTGGGGGATTTTGGGGGCAAAACGCTACGACCTGAAATGGCCGTGGCATTATCAAGGGAATGTGTATAGACGGTTTCCGTCTCTAAAGAGAGAGCCGACCGACCCTACCCCAATAAGAGGCTAACGAACGAAAGAGACGGAAAATTCGGTCTAGGGGAGACCAAGAATCACTTTAAAAGTACATGTATGTTGCTGGTACCGGCTGCCAGAGCTAAAGCTAGGGTAGGGCAGAGGGAAGTTATATCCATGGCTGTCAACTTTGGGGAACTGCTTGGAGGAATTTTTTTTCTTCAGACGAACCACCAATGTACCGTAGCGTAGCATGCACATTTTTTTTTGGCTCAAGGGGGGGGGGGGGGGGGGGGGATGTTGAGTTAAAAAAAATATTTAAAAAACTTTTATTTGAAGTGCTCACTACCCCCCCCCCCCCCCCCCCCCCCTCCCTCCTTGAGCACAGATTTGCAAAATTGCATAAGGTGTTCATTTTACACGTTTGGCGGGAGAATTTTTCATAAACAGGGAGATTCTACATAATGTAGCAGCGGGAGAGCGGGAGGAAGGGCGTGGTAGCGGGAATCTCCCGCTACGAGCTGGTGGGACGGCGGGAGATCATAGATGAGTATGAGGGTGGTGGTGTGAGACTCCCTCCAAATACGGAAGGGTTGACAGCCCTGTATATCATAATGTATTATGCACTAGAACAGATTATTATTATGGAATAACCATGACACAGATCATATGTACAATATGGCAATATAGAGTAGACCTAGAGTCTAGACTATAGTCTAGTTGTAAGATCATGCAATGCTTGAGGTGTTGCCATACCTTATTCCCCAAGAAAGCGAAGAAGCCAATAAAGAAAACGATCTAGCTTTACATTAAGTGCAAGAATATGTTGAAACATTAAACTTTTTAAAGTATAAAAAAGGAAGACAAAAATTAAAATAACATTGAACTTGAGGCAATGTGTACACTGCACTGTCAGTGCACCTCGTGGCCTCATGAGATCACAATTATTGGAGAAGGAAGATGGACCTTTGAAGAAATATATAGACCTGGAATCTCGACTGCAGATCTCTGCAATTTATCCAGTACATCCGGTAATAAGGTCTATAAGGTAATAAAGGGGGTAGAAAATGAGATTGCCATCAATACGCATTAGCATTGACCCCTTGCACTATGCGTTGCTGGTGTACGGACACCCAACCCACATCATACAACTAACATTTCATTTGTAAATACAGTAGTAGCGCGCCAGTGCAGTAGGCCTACGAGGATATTATTTGAAATGGACTAACCTTGTTTTAGTCTGATCAGGTTTGCAGAGGCAGCATGTCGTCGTCGACAGACTTCATTCTAAATCTACTGCAACTGAAGAAAGATCGAATCTTAAAATTTAGTAAGATCAATCACTGAATCGAACTGGGAAGCGAGATGATGACGCGTCAGTACGTGCAGTCTCTGGCAGCGATATAGGTGGGTCGCAGGGAATATAATAGGGACAAAAATAGAAACTGAGCGAATGAAGTGGGGAATCCCCGGCTGCGCGTTTTTTTTTCCTTCAATACAGCCTATCCACTTTTCAGCAAGATATCTTACCAAGCGGAGATATCTTCTATTCGCGCGGGGTACACAGTGTAGACAGCCTTCATATCTCGTGTGGTGTAGACCTATCATCATCATCATCATCATCATCTTTACGGGAATGTAAGATATCCTGTAGATCTCCCGGTCAGATCACCTGGTACATTTATAGTAAAGGCCGTAAAGGTCTATAATATAATTATCAGTGCATGCGTGGATGTCAGACTATGCTATAACAAAGTGTTTGTCTGACCAAAAAGAATCCAAGCTGTGTTTAAATGAGTTAATGCTGGTAGCAGTTACTAGAGACCCTGGTAAACTGTTCCAAGACTGGATGACCCGATTGCTAAAAAAGTTACTCCTGACATTCAATCGTGAGAAAGCTTTAATAAAGGGGAATCGCATATCGACTATGATCGATGTTTTTTCTCTCAAATGTTTCTTCAATTTCTTTTAAAGACTAGCTTAATCTAGATTCTTTCACGATATCATTACTTTGCAGAAGGCCGTAAACAATTACCCCGCGTGGAACATTGCACCCCTCCTCGGAAAATTACCCCCATCCCCCACCCTCATGATAATAAGTTGGTTTTGATATTGGCAGATTTGTTTTCGGGGGGTGATTGTCCACAGCGGGAATTGTCGTAGAACCCTAATTCCTGTACTAGTAAACCCCCAAGCCATATCCCAGCTGCCATCCAGTATCATAATTATAACCAGTTGAAAAGTACGATTTAATTACTTGACGTTTTATATACAGATTGAAATACACGTACCTCTAATTTAAGATCAAGCAAGTTTAAGTCGCTTAAAAATTTGCATTAATCCCTTGTTTTACATATTTTTGAATATCGATCGAAACAATATCAAGTTGGATGCATGGCCCCAAAAGGGATGCCTCAAAACGGCGGTTAGGTAGAATGAAATTGAGAAAGAGAGAGAGATACATATTAGGGAGGGGCGTGAGTGAGAGGGGGTATAGTGAGGGCGAGGGGAGAGAGAAACTGAGAAAGAGAAAAGTCGAAAATTTAGATAGGCAAATCAAGAGAGAGATAGGGAGAGAAGACAGAGAGGCCAAGATAGAGAGAGAGAGAGAGAGAGAGAGAGTAAAGGAAAGAGAGAGAGAGAGAGAGAGAGAGAGAAAGAGGGGGGGGGGGTGGTCGATGGAAAGCAGTATACATTCTACATGAAAGAGAAAGAAAAACTAACTTTTGAACACTATGAGTAATCTGATTCCTTTTTTTTGGTCACATCTCTCCAATCTAATGTCCATGCTGCGTTGCTGGCTGAAGGATGTGGAAAACATGAAATTTCCTTTGTCAATAAATAGGTCTCCTCCCCTAAATTCTAATACACCATCCAACATATAATTATTGTTTCTTGGGTCTTGTAACTTTTAAGATGAATTAATTAGAAACTTAAAGAATAAAACATGTGAACATTAGGATCTCTTCCTGTCCCCTGCATTATGGACTGGACATGCTTGAGGGAGTGAATAATAACATTTCGGACAAGTTTGCAGACCTTTGTGAAAAGACGCGTAGCCTATACAAGGGGTTGAACTTTAAAGTGTTTTTGTTGACTTCAACAGTGTTACAAAATGAGCTAGATGCCGTTGATGGGCGTGGCCGACAACCAAACTATGCCGCCACAGGTTATTGAAACCGATGCTTTAGTGAGTATAAAGTCTTCTCATCTTAAGCTGTATGATATTTCATTCGGTGTCACGATTGAACTCCTTCAGTATTCCTCCTCGTTTGTAGGATTAATAATAATAATAATAATAGTGGGTTCTTGTATAGCGCTCATGTCAGTCAGATTTGACCCTCCTGGCGCTCCCGATTATTACCCTGGCTTTAGCACGGCTGCCATACGTCGCTCTAGCATTTCAAGGAATAAATTCCTATTTATGTATCATAAAATTATTCAATCCAGTGATAAGTATTGTTTAAAATTAAATTCGAGGTGTATTGTGTATGTTGGTAGGAACACTGGTCTCTGATTGAGTGTTACCATATCATTGGCGGATTCATTGTGCACAGGGGGCACGACCGACCCCCCCCCCCCCCCCCAAAAAAAAAGAGAAAAAAAAAGAGGAGGAACTTGAGAGCATGGCTGGTATCCTGATTTTCTTGCTTTCCGTTTCTTTCTTTCATTCTGTTCTTGCTTGCTTGGTAAAAAGATGTAGGACTTGTGCCCCCTCCCCTCCCTCCCCCTGCATGAGAATTGTGGAACCCCAACTGCCGGTCTCGGATCAGTGTTTATCCATGATAAGATCCTCCATCCGGGTACATAGTTACAGTATAACAACCCCGATGCAAATATCAATTGAATAAGAACTGAGGCAACTCAAGCACCGAGTTTTTAAATGAGTGGTTTTCTCCTTTTTTTAGGGAAGCACAGTTAACCACACCCAGAACCTCGAAGGGAATTAGATCGTCGTGCCTTTTAATTGGGCAAAATTTAGCCAGGGGATCGTCTCTTGCCCATTTACATTTGATTTAGCGAACAATTCGAGAGGCTATGATTTTTAGATTTAACCGCTCATAGCACATTGGGTATCATATCACTGTGCCCCCCCCCCCCCCCCGGCCCGCGGGAGGGCCGCCTCTGGCTCAACTGTTTGAAACAGCTGAACCAATTAGCTTCTCAGTAGCCAATTGTTTATTTATAAATGTGTCCAATAATTACGAAGCACTGATTAGCCATTTATTTTCGGAAACAGTACATGTTTAAGAATTTTTTTGACACGGGATCCACTGTTCAAACATTTCAGCATTGATGTATGTAATGTGAAAAGTTTCATTGACATGTTGTGTCATTGTCTCATGTTAAGATAGACAGATATTGATATCAGTTAATGAAGTTCATTTATTTATGTTTAAAAGATAAGTTTTGCTGATTTTGATTCATCCATGCTGGAATCTATCTGTGTGTCAACACAAAGCTGAATTGAATGTATGGGTTGTATGGAATAACAATATATTTGTAATTTTCATAATCAAATTTTTCTGTCTAACTTGTATATTGTCTACTAAATGAAAGATGAGAGATATTGAATGGTGAAGAAAAGAAAAGAAAGTTCGGATGAGAGGGGAGGTAAGGGAAATGAGTGTTTTACAGCATATGAGAATAATTCGCAAAAAGATACTTTTATTGAAGAGTTGAATGGACTACATCAAATTCACCTTATCCTTTTAATTCACATCTCTCTCTCTGTCTCCGTATTTCTCTTTTTTTCCTCTGTATCCCTATCTCCTTTTTTCCATCTCTCTCTTTCTCTGTTCTCTCGCTTTATATATATCGTAGTGTCCCTTATAAAGAGACACTAATATATCCCTCTCTCTCTCTTTATTGATGAGCAGGGATACCCCTAATTGCTTTTGCTTCCTCTATCTTGTTATTGATTACTCTACTATTCTTTCAACTCTCAAATCATTTTCTGATATGACTGGAATGGAAATAACATAAAATAACAAGACATATAAATACTACATGGGCAACAACAAAAATAGAATAACAAGCACAAACAAACAAGTAATGTGAGAGAGAGAGAGAGAGAAATACAAAAAGTAATATTGGTATTCACTGTGGTAAAATCTACACAAATTCAGAAATTCATAAGGGATTAGTTCAATAAAATATATCTCCTTTATGTTCACACCTATTTTGTATCTCATTTTCTCTTTTATCTCTCATTCTTTTATCCATACTTTGCTGCTCCTATTTTCCAAATAATCACAAGGAAGATAAATCATATTTCATTTGATTTTCAAATTTATTCAAACTTCCCACTCAAATTTGAGTTTTATCAAGCTTAAATTTATCAATACAGTATATATTATAGGGGTATATATAGATTGAATGAAAAAGATTAAAAATATCCCCAAACCAGATGTAATGAACATTTCAATAAGATGAACATATGCTTTTATGTTCATGCATACAGTCGTATTTAATATAAAAAAAGGATATGCTTTACATCAGCTTCCCTCACTTCAGAATTAGCATAAGCACCTGCATTTATGAACCGAAAAAGTCAGAATTTCCTGAGTAATGTTATATTTTACTGAGGCCATAGGCTAAAGATGAAATATAATGGTACAAGGGGAATTCTGAATTTGGAGGTGAATAAATTTTACACTGAACAATGAAATGCCTGCAATATTTTGTGTAGAGAACTAGAAGGGATATGTGCAGTCTAATTCACTTTTGAACGTGTTATAACATGCAAAATAAGGTTGTTATATTGCACTGTTGTGCAAATATAACAGAATGTTGAGTGTCGCGTGACACCATTTCAGCTATAGGATACAAATAAACCATAATCAAACTACACCTAGTACATTCTTCTGTCTCATTTGTACATCACAATGTTTAAATATCTAAGGCACCGCAAAATATATTTTTGAAATTCATGATCATCCAATACACATAGAAAGACCGTCTTCTTTGTACATCAAAATGTTGAAATATCTAAGGCACTAACAAGTAGTTAATGATTATCCAATATACATAGAAAGACCTGTCTAGTACATCATTTTGCATTACATAATTCAGAATAAACTCACAGATCTGAGCGATTTGCATTGTCTATTACGAAAATCTGGATTATGAAAATCACATCACTTTATAATCAGAAGAGGAAGGTGATCAAAAGGCAAGGTAATGGAATGCTCATGAGAGTAGTGTCTATGTTTGTATCTTATAAGCCAATCAGGAATACAAACGTACTAAAATATAAAACGGATTTACAAGGCAAGTATGGCAAAGATATACAAGTTCAAAATATACATGTATCATAATCTGGAATATGTATCATCAAAATTATTGAAATCTAGTACTAAATACAATTAAAATACACATGGTACAAAATATAAAGCAGCATATTTACATGTACACTGGAATGATGTAAAGAAAATCCAGGAAAATATTTCCTCAAATGGATTTAATTTAGTACTGGTGGATGTAGTTAAACATGTACAAACAATAATCCATTTGAAATTAAATATCACACTGATAACTCAGGCATGTTACATTGACAAAAGAGACATGTGTCTAAAATTATAGCAGCATATTTACATATATACACTGGAATGATGTAAAGAAAATCCTGGAAAATATTTCCTCAAATGGATTTAATATAGTACTGGTGGATGTAGTTAAACATGTACAAACAATAATCCATTTAAAATTAAATATCACACTGATAACTCGGGCATGTTACATTGACAAAAGAGACATGTATCTTAAACTTGTAGTAGCATATTTACACTGGAATGATGTCAACAAAATCCAGGAAAATATTTCCTCAGATGGATTTTATAATCTAAAACTGGATGTAGTTCTAAATTTACACAAAATATTCCATGTCAGACAAAATGTTGCACTGATAACTCAGGCCTATATTCATACGCCCTTACCAGACAAAGCTAATTCTCGACTATCATATTGAGTTCTATCAAGTTCATAGACAAGATGTCTGGAGCAATATGGCCATTAACATCTAGGTCATTTCTGGTCACAAATTCACAAGTTGATTTAGATTCTACTTAATTATATTTTTTATTGAACATGAGCAATGACATCAACAAATACAGTGACATTTCGATAAGATAATTTGAACAATTACATACTCATAACTCACTTTGTGAAAGTTGAGTGGTATTTTATACATTGCATGCAAATCACCTAAAACAAAATGGTACAAGTCTACAATACACATATAATTGGTACATGCACTACATGAACTGTCTAATGCACTAACATCCTTGACAAGGCATTAATCCACATTTGCCACTCTCCACCCAGGTCTACATTGGCACCCGATATGTCAAAGTGTGACATATTTGGAGGCCGCCTAGGACCAGGGTAATACTGTTTGAGCCCAAGGAGTGTCGTGGTTTGACAGCGTGTGTACTATATCAGAAGCCACCGTTATTATCATTATAACTAGTTGCTGACAGTGTCACTTTCTATTGACAGGCATAATGCATTGCTGAGTAAACTAGATGGAACTTCGACTGCGTGCAGTCGAAAATGATGCCTCTGTCATAGATTAAGTTTACAAACCAAAACAGAAGAAATTTTTCAAATTCAAGTTTCATTGTAATCCATTTACAGGTTCTCAGAATATTGTGATTACAAGGGTATGACCCTTTGATCTTTGACCTCATGACCCTAAAATCTACTCAGTTCATTGGCTCTGCAAGATGTCCTGAGTTAAATAGTAACCCATCTGTCAGTTCTAATGAGAATGCGTTCACAAGCTATTTTTGCATACATAATGAGCCACATGACCTTTGACCTTGACCTCATGACCCCCCCCTCCCCCCCCCCCAAATCTAATCAGTTCATCGGCTCTGCAAGTAACATACATGACCTAAGTTTGGCAGGAATCCATCAATCGGTTCTTGAGATAACGCGATCACGAGCTGTTTTTGCATACATAATGAGCCCTGTGACCTTTGACCTCGTGACCCCAAAATCTAATCAGTTCATTGGCTCTGCAAGATACATACATGACCAAAGTTTGGCAGGAATCCATCAATCGGTTCTTCAGATAACGCGATCACGAGAACTGGACGTACGGACGGACGGACAACCCGAAAACATAATGCCTCCGGCTACTTCGTAACGGAGGCATAAAAATGACCCCCTATTTATTTTCAGAAAACATTTCCACACAACATGACCCCTTTCTGCATAAAAACAGGTACACAATGGGCTCTTGATGCAACTCTGTTTTGGGCTTATTATAAGTACACATTCACAAAACATTGTGACAATATTATGATCCCTTTCTCTTGAAATGTTTATTCTAACACCAGGGGGGTGTTTCACAAAGATCCTAAGTTGAACTTATCTCTAAGTTGGACTTAAAAATTATGGAAAGCCATTAGCATCCATGAAAATATTTTGTAAAAGTTATTTTAAAAGGCATACAATGTTGATTCAAATCATTGATATATTTTCTATTATCAAGGAGATTGTATGTTGTTGATGTGGAATTTATAAAAAGTTTAAAATATTTGAATTTTTGCTTTTGAATATATTTTATTTTAAGGCTACAAATAGCTCTCCATAAAGGGCCCCATATCACAAAACTTGTCATCAATGAAAAATGACAGTTTTTGTTATGAGCTAGTGAAGTTCTTGCTTCTGATTGGTTATCATCAGATGTTGTCACTGATTTTAGTCATTTGTCATTGCAAAAAGGCTTTTTGAAACGGGTCCCAGAACTTGAAACTCACAGGCTATTCGAGACACATGGACGCCCAAAATCTAGGTCCGGACCCCCAGAATTTGGATATTTTTACATAGGGCTAATGCATACAGAGTAGAAAACGTTAATTTGAACCTATTTTCATACAAAAATTAATAATAGTTAGTGTGGAGCACTGTATCATACATACACACATTCAAGATGAAGTGTTACCAGTGGGACACTGTCTTACTGTACATATACCATAGCAACTAGACTTCATACTTTGATTGCTTCTCTGGGATTTCAGGATCACCCTGTGGAACTCTTGACTGAGTACAAGTAGCTTGCCTCTTGTTAGGCCTGCTCAAGCTACTGCTACCTTCTCTGTGTGTCTGAGAGAATTGAAATACAATATCTGGTGTATTGCCAACATGCTGTTGAGGGTGGTCTGATGGTGGCAATGTCCTGCTTAGAGAGTATACATCACCCATGGGTTGCTGTTGAGGGTGGTCTGATGATGGCAATGTCCTGCTTAGAGAGTATACATCACCCATGGGTGGCTGTTGAGGGTGGTCTGATGATGGCAATGTCCTGCTTAGAGAGTATACATCACCCATGGGTTGCTGTTGAGGGTGGTCTGATGATGGCAATGTCCTGCTTAGAGAGTATACATCACCCATTGGTTGCTGTTGAGGGTGGTCTGATGGTGGCAATGTCCTGCTTAGAGAGTATACATCACCCATGGGTTGCTGTTGAGGGTGGTCTGATGATGGCAATGTCCTGCTTAGAGAGTATACATCACCCATGGGTTGCTGTTGAGGGTGGTCTGATGGTGGCAATGTCCTGCTTAGAGAGTATACATCACCCATGGGTGGCTGTTTAGGGTGGTCTGATGATGGCAATGTCCTGCTTAGAGAGTATACATCACCCATGGGTGGCTGTTGAGGGTGGTCTGATGATGGTAATGTCCTGCTTAGAGAGTATACATCACCCATGGGTGGCTGTTGAGGGTGGTCTGATGGTGGTAATGCCCTTCTTAGATAGTGTACATCGGCCATGGGCTGCTGCTGAAGGTGGTCTCTACCAGTACTGTTTGTACTTTGGATTGGGGACAAAAAGTTGGTGGAATGTGATACCTGACTGGAAGACCCTGGTCCACTTGTTCTTTCACATACAATTGGTGGATAATGGGAAGCTGAATCAAATCCTGTAGTGGAGGAATTCTGAATAGGCTGAGGTTGGCTAGATCCTGACTGCTCTACAATCTTTGGTTGAAGTGGTGCATCTGAAATGTGCCATCTCGGCATGGCAGGTTGATGATATCCAGAGACAGGAGGGTTACACAACAAAGTAGAGCTGGATGTAGAGGCATGGTAGGATTGAGTGTAGTGATTCTGACTTGACCAAGGCATGATGGTATGTGTAGCACCTGTGCTCTCAGGAACCGGTGGTGGATACTGTGTTGGTGAAAGGCATCCTGTGGACATGGTAGGTCGATCATGTCTTGAGACTAGAGGGTTAGGAGATGGAGCAGAACTTGACATAGTGGAATGGTAGGTAGGATTGTAGTAAGCCTCTCTATACTCAGGACTGCGATTATGATCACTGCATGGCTGGTATGGAGCAGGGGTGGGGTACCCAGCAAACATGCCTGATTGAAGATTGGAAGGCATAAATTGGGGCTGATTAGGCCACGCATTCCACAGTAGTGGATTATTCTCTAAATAGACTGGCCAAATACCAGACTGATTCCTCAATGTACCTGGCTGTTGTAAAGCTTGCCTCACAAGGGCATTGTCCTGAGACTCTTGCAAGACTGGAATATTGGCACCTAACCCCCTTGGTAGGGTGTCGAGGGAAACACTGGTGTTGGTATGTACTGGGTTCACACGACTAGTGCTTGCCCTGGTTTCTTGGTACATCGCTCTTGATTGCTCTGATGAGACATCTTCTGTGTTGTATATGTTGCCATCGTAACCGTCTCTTGACCTGAAATAAGGATGATAAGGACTGTAAGAAATGATAGGAAACTGAGTAACGTTAAAGTGGTCCAAGTTGGCTGAGCTATGAAGGAAATAGTTTTTTCTTACTATCTGTTTGCAAGATGAGAAATAAGAAATGAACTACTATTGGTCTTATTGAAAGTACTAGTCTCAAAAAACAGTTTGATCAGTGAATGAAGAAGAAGACAAAGAAATAGAAGATGACAGTAACCCCCCCCAAAAAAAAAAAAAAAAAATAATAATAATAATAATTCTATATCGCACTATTCATGAAAAGTCTACATACTGTTACCCATGTTTTTTTTAATTTTCTAAATCACATATACTGTACTGACCTTTGCAAACTTTCGAAACATGCAAGGGTGTGAAGAAATGAGTTCAAGTCATCTTGAGCTCCTCCATTGAACCTGAAGTTTCCATTCTTGATCTGCGGAAAACAACCCTGTAACATATAATAGCAACACTGTGTATAAACTGTGTATCAGTTTCAAGTAAGTGGATCTATTTTGTTCTGGCATATAATCTATTTTCTTGGGAATATACACTCAACAGCTACAGTTAGATCCCTTAAACAAAATGCAGATATGAAAGAAAAACAAAATTATGGAGAGTTAAAAAAGGGAGAGTTAAAAAAGGTAGAGTAAGACATTTTTTACACAGTAGATATATCACAATCAACATCGTACATGAAATATTTCAGGAGAAATGAATTAATGTAATTCATTGAAAGTGCCCCCAATACAAAATATGTGGCCTCATGACCAGTCGACGCAAAAAATGGTGCCAGGGGGCGGGTACCGAAAAAATGCAAGTTTTTATATAGGAAAAGTGTCCCTTTTCCTTTGTAAGAAATGCCACTTTCCCTTTGAATAAGTGCCCCGTTTCACCTCTGATAAGTGCCCCTTTTATTTTGACACCTGCACCTTTTCCTTTGACAAGTTCCCTTTTCACTTTTTCACAAAAGTGCCACATTTCCACCTCTGTGAATTACCCTTTTACTATGACACATGCTCCTTTTCTTTTCTAATAAATGTCTGTATCCCTATTGATAAGTGTCCCCTTTGCCTTTCATCATAAAACGAGCCCCTAATTTAAAGCAACTAAGAGCAACGTTTTCTTTAATTTTCCCACTTGCTCGCATTTAACGTTGATGTAATTATGATTCGTATTAAGGTCTTTTCAGTCTTTGATGATTAGATTGTTCTTATAACCCCATCAGGATTGTTATTTCACCTTTATAAGATGTAATTTTTTGCACTGAGACCTCACAAATTTCAAAATTTCAAATGAATATTAAGACCATCACACCCAACTGCAAAGTATGCTTCTTAGCAGTATCTTGTACTATGGAAAGAGAGAAGCATATATTGAAATCATCCCTGATAATTTAATCACAATAGAGGGGTATATACCAATGTCTGAAATTAGAATATTTTTGCTTTGACATTTTCCCAGAGAGTGCCTTTTTTTGTTGCCCCTCCCCCCCCCCCCCCCCCCCCCCTTTGGAAGATGCTCCGCCACCCCTGTTGTGACGGCTCATGCTATAGTGCATATACACCATATATGACATGCGATTGGGTTTATTTTAGTGAATTTGGCAGGCCACATTACTTGCTGGAAGTGTTTCGCATGTTGTTAAATTTGCAAACAATGAGTGATTTGTGGAATTCACAATAGTGAATCCTCGCAAAAATAACTGCTTCTATACAGTAACTCAAGAAGGACAATGAGCCTGGGACAATAACCTCCTGGACCAATCAAACCCCTGGGACAATAATCCATGAGGAAAATTACCCCAGGGAAATTAATCCCAGTACAATTACCCCCTGTAATAACTCCCAGAATAACTGCCCCTAGGACAATTACCCAAAGGATAACCCCCCCCCCCCCACACACACACACACAACTACTCCCATGACAATTACATGTTACCCCAGGTCAATTAGGGAATGTTAACTAGGGATGATGGGGCTTTCTTCAAGGGAACAGGGGGGGGGGGGGGGTGGTGGTATGTGGAGGGGCTTCCCATGGAAAAGACTTTTTTTAAATCAATAAACTTTAATGATTCTTTAGCAAAATGTAGAAATATCAATTGAATGTTGCTTTTTTCAACAATTATCTAAAACAGGGGCGGAGGAAAAGTGGGAAATAACAGAAAAGGGCAACCTACAGAAGGTGAAAATGAGGTGGAAAAAAGCTTTCTAAGACATTAGTAGATCCCTACTATATTGTTCTTGAATAGCAGCCCACAACAGCCCATATATATACCTGCATGGATGATGCCTTTGCTGTCAATGTAGAGTAGAACTCCTCAGGAAGGGCCATTTCAAGTGTCAGGTCAGACAGGTTGGGCATAGAACACAGTGCTTCTGCAATGTCATGTGATGCGGCTGGTGTGGAAAACCAGAGACCATTAAGCTTGAGAGTCTGGACCTGCATTGTTTGTGAATATATTTAAGCATCACGTCTATACATTCATTTTTTTTTTTTTACTATATTCTTACATTTCATACACATTCCATTAATTACATAGTTGTATTCATAATAACATTCTCAACAAAAATGATTGAATATATTTTCTTTTCTAATTCAATTCTTGTCTATGGAGAAAAAGTACACACTAAAGTTTCTTTGGAGAAGATGATTTAGTAAGAGTGATTTAGACAAAACATTCTATATGTATTATTTATAGAGCTTCTGACCTGCTTGCATTGACATTTCCTACTGTTAAACACTGAAAGTAATAATACCCATAAATATGCATTTGCTATTAATGTATTAAAGGTATTCATAACTCTGGATTTCATGTGCACAATTCCTAAAGTCAAAAAGTTTGTTGATATGGTTCAGTGTGGTAAATTCTAGCTTTTATTAAAATTGGCTCATAATTTTTTTTTTTTTTTTTTAATTTTTTATTTTTTACTATCAATCAAACTTGGGAAAGGTTAGATATTGATTATTGATCAAAACAATGTCATCTTTCTCACATTTGAATTTCAACTGAATCAGTTCATGTGTAGTTTGCTTTAATTCAATGTTCCATGACCGTTCCAATATACCAAGTGAATGGCCTTTAAAAAAGGATGTTTGGAGAAAAAAAATCATATATACATGTGCACTTTACAACTAAAACTGCTGTTTCTGTCATTTAATGACCCTCCATGACATTTACATTAGGACACACATAATGTACCTGTATGGATGATGCCCTTGCTTTCAATGTAGAGCAGAACTCCTCATTGGGAACCCCTCTAAGTGTCAGGTCAGTCAGGTTGGGCATAGAACACAGTGCTTCTACTAGGAGATGCATTGAGGCTGGTGTGGAACAATGGAGACCATCAAGCTTGACAGTCTGGACCTACATTGTATGTCAATATATTTAAGCAGCACGTCTATACATGTATATGTTATATTAACTAATTTCTGACTGTATTCTTACATTCTATACAAATTCCATTAATTACATAGTTGTATTCATAATAATATTTTCAACAAAAATGATTGAATAGGTTTTTATTTTCGAATTCAATTCTAGCCTATTGGGAAAAAGAACACAATAAAGTTTCAATGGAGAGAATGATTTAGTAAGAGTGATTTTTTTTAAAAAGTCTATATGTATTCTTTATAGAGTACCGAAGCTGTGACATCATACAAATCTATTTTTAGAATTTATCAATGTTTACTTCATTTTCTGAAAGAGCATCAAACATAATGTCCAAATCTGGAAACCAATTAAATATGTTAAGTATTGGCTGTGATATGACCATCTGAATAAATGGATTTCCTTTAGAAACCCAGTGTTATTTGCTCTGGTTCGTAATGTTATGAACCGGAGCAAAATAACACTGAGTGCCATAGGAAATCTATTTATTCAGATGGTCATATCTCAGCCAATACTTAAAATATTCAATCGATTGTCGACAATTGTACAATATTTTTTATGTTCTTTCGGAAAATGAAGTGAAAATTGAGAAATTCTCAAAATAGTGTTTTGATGACATCACACTCCACCACTCTGTAAAGCTTCAAATCTGTTTGCATTGATAAGTCCTTAACCTACTAACACTGAAATTTATAAAACCAGAAATATGCATTTGCTATGAATGTATTAAAGGTATTCATAACTCTGGATTTCATGTGCACAATATCCTTAAGTCAGAAGGTTTGTTGCTATGGTTCAGCATGGTAAATTCTAGCATTTATTAAAATTGGCTCTTAAAAAAATATGACTTATTTTTTTACTATCAATCAAACTTGGGAAAGGTTAGATATTGATTAGTGATCAGAACAATGTCAATCTTTCACACATTTGAATTTCAATTGAATCAGTACATGTGTAGTTTGCTTTAATTCAATGTTTCATGACTGTTCCAATATATCAAGCGAATGGCCTTCAACAAAAGGGTGTTAAGAGAAGAAAAAACATATATACATGTGCACTTTACAACTATTACTGCTGTTTCTTTCTTGCAATGACCCTCCATGACATGTACATTAGGACACACATACCTGTATGGATGATGCCTTTGCTTTCAATGTAGAGTAGAACTCCTCATTGAGATGCATACCAAGTGTCAGGTCAGTCAGGTTGGGCATAGAACACAGTGCTTCTGCTAGGAGATGTGGTGAGGCTGGTGTGAGATACAGGAAAACATCAAGCTTGACAGTCTGGACCTGCATTGTTTATGAATATATTTAAGCATCACGTCTATTCATCCATATGTTTTACTCACTAATTTCTGACTGTATTCTAACATTTCACCCAAATTCCATTAATTACATAGTTGTATTCATAATAACATTCTCAACAAAAATGATTGAATAGATTTTATTTTCAAATTCAATTCTAGTCTATAGGGAAATAGAACACGCTAAAGTTTCTATGGAGAGGATGATTTAGAAAGAGTGATTTAAAAAAAAATTCTTTATGTATTCTTTATAGAGTACCAAAGCTGTGACATCATACAAATCTATTTTTAGAATTTCTCAATATTTACTTCATTTTGAGAAAGAGCATCATGAAAAATGTCCAAATGTCGAAATCCAATTGAATATGTTAAGTATTGGCTGAGATATGACCATCTAAATAGATTTCCTATAGGAATCAGTGTTATTGCTCTGGCTCGTAATGTTATGAGCCGGAGCAAACTACCAGTTACACTGAGTGCCATAGGAAATCTATTTATTCAGATGGTCATATCTCAGCCAATACTTAACCTATTCAAGTGATTTTCAACAGTTGTACATTATTTTGTGTCCTCTTTTGGAAAACGAAGTTAAAATTGAGAAATTCTCAAAACAGTTTTTTGATGACATCACACTTCACCGCTCTATGAGGCTTACAATCTGTTTTCATTGATAAGTCCTTATCCTACTAACACTGACACTTATAAAACCAGAAATATGCATTTGCTATGAATGTATTAAAGGTATTCATAACTCTGGATTTCATGTGCACAATACCCTTAAGTCAGAAGGTTTTATGCTACGGTTCAGTGAGGTAAATTCTAGCATTTATTCAAATTGGTTCTTTAAAAAAAATGACTTATTTTGTTACTATCAATTAAACTTGTGAAAGGTTAGATATTGAATATTGATCAAAACAATGTCAATCTTTCAAACATTTGAATGTCAACTGAATCAGTACATGTGTAGTTTGCTTTATTCCATGTTTCATAACTGTTCCAAAGGGTGATTGGAGAAAAAAAAATATATAAACTGGTCTATACATGTGAACCATATAACTATTACTGCTGTTTCTGTCGATCAACGAACCTCCATGACATTTACATTAGGGCATACATACCTGTATGGATGATGCCTTTGCTTTCAATGTAGAGTAGAACTCCTCATTGAGAGCTCTTCCAAGTGTCAGATCAGTCAGGTTGGGCATAGAACACAGTGCTTCTGCTAGGAGATGTGATGAGGCTGGTGTGGGACAATGTTGACCATCAAGCCTGACAGTCTGGACCTGCATTGTTTGTCAATATATTTAAGCATCACGTCTATTCATGCATATGTTTTACTCACAAATTTCTGACTGTATTCTAACATTTCAGCAAAATTCCATTAATTACATAGTTGTATTCATAATAACATTCTAAACAAACTGATTGAATAGATTTTACTTTTAAATTCAATTCTTTTCTATTGAGAAAAATAACACACTAAAGTTTCTATTGAGAGGATTATTTAGTAAAGAATATTTTTTTTTAAATTCCTTATGTATTCTTTATAGGGCTTCCAACCTGTTTGCATTGATAAGTCCTACTCCTACTTACACTGAAATTCATAATACCATTAAATATACATTTGTTATTAATATATTAAAGGTATTCATAACTCTGGATTTCATATGCACAAGACCCCTAAAGTCAGGAGTTTGTTGCCATGGTTCAGTTTGGTTAATTCAAGCCTCTATACAAAAAAAAGGCTCTTTAAAAAACTATATTACATATTTTTTTTTTACTACCAAATAAACTTAGAAAAGGTTGAATTTGGATTATAAGTCAAATCAGAGTCAATCTGAGACACATATGAATTTCGACTAAATCAGTACATGTGTAGTTTGCTTTATTCCATGTTTCATGACTGTTCTAAAGGGTGATTGGAGAAAGACAAAAACACATATCGGGATATACATGTGCACCATATAACTATCACTGCTTTTTCTGTCATTCAATGACCCTCCTTGACATTTACATTAGGACACACATAATGTACCTGTATGGATGATGCCTTTGCTTTCAATGTAGAGCAGAACTCCTCATTGAGAACCCCTCTAAGTGTCAGATCAGTCAGGTTGGGCATAGAACACAGTGCTTCTGCTAGGAGATGTGATGAGGCTGGTGTGGGACAATGTTGACCATCAAGCCTGACAGTCTGGACCTGCATTGTTTGTCAATATATTTAAGCATCACGTCTATTCATGCATATGTTTTACTCACAAATTTCTGACTGTATTCTAACATTTCAGCAAAATTCCATTAATTACATAGTTGTATTCATAATAACATTCTAAACAAACTGATTGAATAGATTTTACTTTTAAATTCAATTCTTTTCTATTGAGAAAAATAACACACTAAAGTTTCTATTGAGAGGATTATTTAGTAAAGAATATTTTTTTTTAAATTCCTTATGTATTCTTTATAGGGCTTCCAACCTGTTTGCATTGATAAGTCCTACTCCTACTTACACTGAAATTCATAATACCATTAAATATACATTTGTTATTAATATATTAAAGGTATTCATAACTCTGGATTTCATATGCACAAGACCCCTAAAGTCAGGAGTTTGTTGCCATGGTTCAGTTTGGTTAATTCAAGCCTCTATACAAAAAAAAGGCTCTTTAAAAAACTATATTACATATTTTTTTTTTACTACCAAATAAACTTAGAAAAGGTTGAATTTGGATTATAAGTCAAATCAGAGTCAATCTGAGACACATATGAATTTCGACTAAATCAGTACATGTGTAGTTTGCTTTATTCCATGTTTCATGACTGTTCTAAAGGGTGATTGGAGAAAGACAAAAACACATATCGGGATATACATGTGCACCATATAACTATCACTGCTTTTTCTGTCATTCAATGACCCTCCTTGACATTTACATTAGGACACACATAATGTACCTGTATGGATGATGCCTTTGCTTTCAATGTAGAGCAGAACTCCTCATTGAGAACCCCTCTAAGTGTCAGGTCAGTCAGGTTTGGCATAGTACATAGTGCTTCTGCTAGGAGAAGTGATGAGGCTGGTGTCAGACAATGGAGATCATCAAGCCCGACAGTCTGGACCTGCATTGTTTGTCAATATATTTAAGCATCACGTCTATACATGCATATGTTTTACTTACCAATTTCTGACTGCATTCTAACATTTCAGCCAAATTCCATTAATTATATAGTTGTATTCATAATAACATTCTAAACAAAATGATTGAATAGATTTTATTTTTAAATTCAATTCTTTTCTATTGAGAAAAATAACACACTAAAGTTTCTATTGAGAGGATTATTTAGTAAAGGTATTTTTTTTTAAATTCCTTATGTATTCTTTATACTAGGGCTTCCAACCTGTTTGCATTAATGAGTCCTACTCCTACTTACACTGAAATTTATAATACCAATAGATATGCATTTGCTATTAATGTATTAAAGGTATTCATAACTCTGGATTTCATATGCACAAGACCCTTAAAGTCAGGAGGTTTGTTGCCATGGTTCAGTTTGGTTAATTCAAGCCTCTATAAAAAATGGCTCCTAAAAAACAATATGACATATTTTTACTACCAATCAAACTTGGAAAAGGTTGAATTTTGATTATTAATCAAATCAATGTCAATCTTAGACACACTTGAATTTCAACTGAATCAGTACATGTGTAGTTTGCTTTATTCCATGTTTCATAACTGTTCCAAAGGGTGATTAGAGAAAAAAAATATATAAACTGGTCTATACATGTGAACCATATAACTATTACTGCTGTTTCTGTCGATCAACGAACCTCCATGGCATTTACATTAGGACATACATACCTGTATGGATGATGCCTTTGCTTTCAATGCAGAGTAGAACTCCTCATGGAGAACCCTTCCAAGTGTCAGGTCAGTCAGGTTGGGCATAGAACATAGTGCTTCTGCTAGGAGATACGATGAAGCTACTGTGGGACACTGGAGATAATCAAGCTCGACAGTCTGGACCTGCATTGTTTGTCAATATATTTAAGCATCACGTCTATACATGCATATGTTATATTTACTAATTTCTGTCTGTATTCTTACATTTTATACTGTGAGGATCTTATTCAAATTAGGTAGTTCTTTGTGAGCCCATGTAAGTTATACAAGGATCGTATGCAAATTAGATGTTCTTTGTGAGCCCATGTAAGTTATACAAGGATCATATGCAAATTAGATGTTCTTTGTGAGCCCATGTAAGTTATACAAGGATCATATGCAAATTAGATGTTCTTTGTGAGCCCATGTAAGTTATACAAGGATCATATGCAAATTAGATGTTCTTTGTGAGCCCATGTAAGTTATACAAGGATCATATGCAAATTAGATGTTCTTTGTGAGCCCATGTAAGTTATACAAGGATCGTATGCAAATTAGATGTTCTTTTGTGAGCCCAGTTATGAACAGGTGCTTAATGTAGATTTCCACTTCACTAGATGAATAGCTAAGTGTATTCAAGTGTACACAATATCTAGGTTCTGTCGGGTGTATAGAATTGCAGACTCTTTGTATGACACATTTTCATTTGTGTGTGCTAGTAAAAATGCACATGCAGACTGCTCACTTGGATAATTGATCTTGAAGAGAGAGGTCTGTGTTACAGTTTTGGGGGGTATTTCCAAGGAAAGAAACCGGCGTGGTGTGGTGCCATGCAACCAAGTGCATGCTGAGACTGTTCTTCCCTCTTCTCAATGCCGAATTGTAAGTACATTTTTATACATCATTTTTATATGCTTAAACAGTCATTGTTATCGTCATTTAGAGAGGATAATGTGAAGTTGTTTTATTACCGAATGATATGTATTTTGTTTGGCCGAGTCCTTTAAAATATGGACATTTAAAGAGGATAGATATGAAGCTGTTTTATATCCGAATGATATGTATTTTGTGTGTGGCTGCGTCCTTTAAAATATGGACACTTTTGCTAATGTTGGAAACCGATGTAATACAAGTGGTATTGTGCATTTTCGTGTTAATTTTAGGACCTATGCTATTAAGATTCCGGTCTTTTATTAATTTAGACGGCGGTCAACCTACGGGTCAACCTCGGCCATACGTATAGTCAACCTCGGACTACGTATACTCGGGCAACCTCGGCTAGGACAGAGTCGGGTGTTTCAAGGTCATTCAAGGGTTATCTTCAACCAGATCAACGGGGCGCATCTCTAGCTTTCCACTGTTCAAGGCAATCACTCGCCGTCGCTACTGGTCAACACACGTTCGTCGTTGCAGTCGTCGCATATAGTTTCATCGAAGTATCAACGTTAAATGAACTCAGAGAAGACAAACATTTATTTAAGCTTCAATGAATGCCAGTATCCTATTTACAGATAATTATTATTTTGTAAACGACAATAATATGATGTGTTCTATTTGAGCAAGGATATTTGTAATATCCTCCTTGATTTGAGTTACATTAAATGTTTCATTCAACCTATATTTCTGGAATCATTTGGTAGTATTATTCAGGTTGGTTAAGTAGCATATTCTAGATTAGTGAGCTAATACAAGCGAGCTATCGCACGTGACATATACAAATTCCTCAAATTACATAGTTGTATTCATAATAACATTCTCAACAAAACGATGGAATAGATTGTATTTTCTAATTCAATTCTTGTCTATTGAGAAAAAGAACACACTAAGGTTTCTATTGAAAGGATTA
Source organism: Strongylocentrotus droebachiensis (assembly GCA_035222895.1). Lineage (NCBI taxonomy): Eukaryota > Metazoa > Echinodermata > Echinoidea > Camarodonta > Strongylocentrotidae > Strongylocentrotus > Strongylocentrotus droebachiensis. The sequence continues at coordinate 142,197 of JAVYIG010001580.1, read as the reverse complement.
TTTAGTAAAGGTAATTTATTTTAAAATTCCTTATGTATTCTTTATAGTAGGGCTTCCAACCTGTTTGCATTAATGAGTCCTACTCCTACTTACACTGAAATTTATAATACCAATAGATATGGGGGGGGGGAGGAATTTCAAGTGAAGTGTATTGAATACTATGGTAATTTCAATTTTTTGAAAATCCACTCATTTGCATATATATGGTAATTTATGCAAATAAGATCATACAATTTCACATTTTTACCCCTAAATCATATATTAGTTGTCCTTAAACATTTGTTTTCACTACATATCTTCTGTAGACTATTTGGAATAATAATACAACCAAACTAGATGGATGTTCAACTGCCAAAGTCGAAAATGATACCTCTGCCATACAGTAACAACAAAAGCGATTTAAAAAATTCAAGTTTGATTGTAATCCACCAACAGGTTCTATGTCTCGCTTTTTGCTACGCAGGCGAGACAAAATGGTTGATTTGAATGCTCTGTTACAAAGTTTTATATTAAAGTGGATATTGCACTACTTCTCCAACGAAAAATCAAAGTGGAAAAAGATAATTGATGTTTTCTTTAAAAAAGTGGGCAATTTGAAATATGTGTTAAATAGTAAATGTACAAAAGATGATTTGAAGTTTTGTTTAAAGAATATAAAAATGCCCCAATATTACAAGAATATGGTATAAACTTGGTTTGACTTTAAAGAGATAATAGAACGTAAGACGCCAATTGATTTACTAATGTTAGAAATGAAGACATATGGTATAACTCAAATATAAATGATCATAACAAAAATGTATTATTTATTAAAAAATGGTTTGATCACCATGGTTTGATGTAGGCCTTTTGAAAATTAATGATGTCGTACAAAACTCTAGATTTATGTCTTTGAGGGAAATTGAAGAAAGATTTGAGAAAAAACATGCTTCTTTGTTTCAAGAATATTACATCATAGTAAATGCAATTCCCAAAGTTTGGAAACAGAATATTTTAAGACAGGTACATGTATATGATGCGACACAGGAAGAAAACGAAGGTGTCATGAAAAATGTCTTAATGAATGTTAACACTAAACAAAAGTCTAAGTTTTTCTACTTTACGTTGTCTATTCATTCAATTGTTAGACCTCCAATCAAAGAGAAATGGGAAGAAATGTTAAATAGTACCGAACAAATCGACTGGAAAGTCCTATGGTCATTTAATTTACAAGCTATGAAAGAAAAGAAAAAAAAAGAAAAGAAGAGATATTTTGGTCAGCCTTCGCGCATAGTGCGAGTCTTCGGGCTGGTGAAGACGCACCGGACAAATAGCGGGATATTTTGCCAAATAGCAGCTTATTTTGCACACTAGCCCAAGAAATCTTGGGATGATTATCTCGACTTAATATCCTGCTAATTGCAACTTTGGGCTGATGAAGACGTAAATTAACTGGATAATTTGCGATCGGGATAGTTAAAAATAACGGGATATTTGGCAATCTGGAGCTGATGTAGACAGGCCTACATATATGTTTAGATTATAGCAGTTCTTCTCATAAACAAACTAGAATGATATTGAAGATATGCTTCTGATATTAGGGAGACCTTTAACACAATAAATAAACGTCACTGGTGGTACTTCAAGTTAAAGTTCAGACCCTTGTCCCGAATGATCGTACGTTTTGTGCTGCACTGCACAAAGATTCAATCAGTATAATTTTGGCCATTACAAGTAGTGGGTTATTGATATAGACAAACGCTCATGTACCTGTTACAGCTCATTTTATGTATGTTATTACCAAAGAAAAAAAGATGTCAGTCACTCACACAACAGTGTCTGACAGTGAAGTCTAGAAAGTAGACAAGTTTCCTTGCATAATTTGAATACTAGGACACTGCTAATGTTTAAATTTTACAGATAGGACATACATGACAAATTCATAATTCCTGCAAAGTTCTACAGAATTTGATGTTGGCTGCAAAAACTGACATAGTATCTTTAAAGGGGAGGTCCATCCTGATATTACGTTGGTTTTAATAGAAGCAGATCTAGACAATAAAGGGAACAGGTCAGTGAAATTTTGAGCAAATTCCGGTTCAAATAAGAACATTATGATTTTTTTCGAAATTGCGATCAATCAAACACAAATTGTCAACAATGTGACGTATCTTGTGAGCCCGCCCCCCTCCAATATTCTCTTTGTTATTGATGATGGATTATATATTTTTGTCCATACATATTTGAAATATGGGTGCATGTATGATTGAAAATTTACTAGAGGAAATAAAAATATCTCAATTTTCTTACAAGAGACATCACAGATTTACAAATATGTGTTTCACTGATGACAACATAATAAATTCATAACTTTAGTATCTTTAATCTGATATTATTCAAACTTTCACTAATTTTTCCCTCTTATTTATCTGCTGTTATTCAGACCAAGTTAATATCAGGGTGGACTTCCCCGTTAATTACGTTGTGATCTTCCACGGTTTGCACGGTTATAGTATTCACACTTAAATGTTTTTTTCAAGACTGCTGCTGCCTTAGTGAAAAGACCATTGATATATATATATACTTCCGTCAAAAGAACCAGCATATATATATGAGACATTAAAAGGAATTAAAGAAAAGTAAAATGTATGTTAGAAAAGGGAAGAGATGGTAATGGAATGGAATGAAATTAAATTAAACACTCACACATACATGTACATCACAATTGTGGATGAACCGCTCACCTTTGATTCTTTTCCTTTCCTTGCAAGTGTTTCAAAAAAACAATGATGGAATGCACTAATTAGTAGAGAAACTTCCTTCAAAGATGGCATGGAGCATATTATCTCTGCCACATCCAGTGACATAGTAGGTCCACAATTTCTCTTAATACAGAGGGTAACCTGGATAAAATGACAAAGTGGTTACTGATGGGATGCAAAATAGAGATGTTCTCTTGGATGTTAGGCATACATGTGTATTACCTACATAAGCGGTTGCCCTAAATGTGCTGCAAGAAATACACAGATTAAGAGGGAAAAGGAAATAAACAAGATGGTTTGTTGACAAACCAGGAGATAGCTGAATATGTTGTTTTCAGGCGCGGATCCAGGATTTCTTAGGGGTGGGGGCCCAAATTTGAAATCAATTTGAAATTTAGTGTGCTGAAATATGAAAATCGTGCCGGCCAATATTTCGCTCAGTGGGGAGGGGGGGGGGGGGGGGGGGTAGTGAGAACAATTTTTTTTTTTTTTTTGCTCCAAAAAATTTGAAAATTGCGCCGTCCGAAAATTCACTTGGTGGGGGGGGGGGGGGGGGGGGGTTTGGCTCTCGAAAACTTGCACCCCCCCCCCCCTTGAGCGCCAAGGGGGGGGGGGGGGGCATCTCCAAAAAAAGTTAAAATTAACGTTAACAAATGTAAAAATACACCAATCCCCCCCCCCCCCCCTGGTTGTTTTAGTTGGCCAGGAAATGTCGGAAGAAAAGTTAGCCAGGAAATGCCAGGAAATGTTAGAAGAAAGTTTTTTTTTTAAATATCATGCTTTTCATTTGTGGTGATTTAAGAATGTGTTTTGGTCAGGTTGTTGAAGAAAAATGATATTACATAATCAATGTGTACCGACTACGGTGTATAAATTGCTATGCACAAAACTTTATACTATAGTATATGTATATGTATGTATAGTGATAGGGTCTATGTTGTATGAATTACATTGGAAGTCTTATTTCTTTTAGAAATGACAATGCATAACGTACAGACGCGATGTTAAATATCGCTTCATCTATGTAGATATGTTTAATACAATGTATTCAGGTGCTTTAATACATTATTTAAGCTGGCTTATTGTTGGCCATTTAGAGTGGTAGTTTAAGTGAGAAAGTTGAGTTAGTAAATACATGAATGAACAAACAGAGTAAGCTTATAAATTGGAAATGTTTGCTCTATAAATGGAAGTTTGTGAGTTATGATGTAAACAAAAGACTAGGGGTTTAATCTTACATTTGATTAACGAGATGTTGTTCTGGTGATGTTTAGATTAGTCTTCGTATTTAACGTGGAAGTTTCCTTATGAGGTTACACTACACATTTCAAGGAGTTAAAGTAGTATTTTGACTTGATTTCAGTTTCAGAACAGAGCATAGAAATCGCACTGTCAGAAACTTCTAGACTTGTTTATCTGTTGATTCAATGATAGTATGTCGAGCTTGAAGTGGATACAATTAATTTGGTGTAGGCATTTAGCTTTCATTAACTTAGTTGATGTTTGGATATATCAGTCTTCGTTTATATGTGCAAAGATTGTACATGTATTTATGATCCTTTTGTGTCTCTTTTGTATTCACAGATTGAATAAAATTGCAGCTTGATTTTCAAGCTCTACCTATGCAATTTAAAGCGGCATTCCTGGTTTTGATTCCTTAACTTCAGTGATCCATAAGGATACAGGCTTAAGAGCTATTGCCATGACATTTCATATCAAATTCCTATTTCTGCGACATTAGCAACATCTCATCTCAGTTTACCATGTACTAAACAGAGAATCCTTAAACTACATAAAAGGAGAGTATAAGTCTAAAACATATTGTTTCAAAGGAGATTATTTAAGTTCACACCATCTGGTGCCTCATACCTTAATCATTTATAAATGTTAATAGGAATACGATCACTGAATTAAAAGGGTGGATATGGAGCAAAAATCTAGTCTCGCAAAGGAGAAAAGAAGTAAAATGTTGATGCCCCCTGCATCAGCACATACATGTATTCAGTCTTTTTCAATTCAAATGACCATTTATTTTCTTCCAAATCAATTTGACAACATATTTGACATCTGTTTAAACGATATAATTTATACGTAGGAACATAAATATAATCAAAGAACTTGTATTACAAAGAAGAAGGCGCGAATCACGATAAGCAAAGCTTGTAATGGGTATGCCTGAATACACAAATATATAATACCAGTATACATTATAAATAGAAGAAAGAAAGCAAGGAAGAAAGGGAAAGGCAAGGAGGAGAGGAGAATAGAGAGTTTGGAGAAAGAGAAAAGAAGAGGACTGCGACCAAGTCTCAGAATACACGGGGGCGATGGGCGATTCGCCCCCTTGAGCTACATGATCGCCTCCGCCAGATTGCTCAAGGGGGCTATTGCAAAATTAAAAATCGCCCCCTTGAATTAAAAATAAAGATTATTTTTTCTGTAACTTTCACACAATATTGAGTTTCAACTTTCGAACCTTAAACCAATGAAATTGGTGTGCACGCTGCCACCCCATCATCTGCTAAAGCTCGCGCAAGGACCGAACCATGAAGAAGTTTTTCGTGTGAAAAGCGTGAATCCTCTGAAATCTGGTAATTCCAAAAGACCAGAAAATAATGAACCTCGGCCAGCAAATCAACCGAAAACTAAAATTAGTAAAGGGAAACCTGTTGGCATGGAGGCGACTGTATGGGCTTGGACCAGACATTTCGTACAGTGGGAGGAGCTCTTACCATTAGCTGCATGTAACTTGAAAAGTTGTAAGAGGGAAAATGCTGACTTAATAATAATGATGAAATAGCAAAGAATTTAGGAGTATCATGAGTACCAATTCAATGGAAATTCGATTAAAAAAGAGCCCCCGTGTGAAGGCTCTCGGGGGCTCTTTTCTTTTTGGAAGAGCCCCCATGGAAAAAAATTTAATTTGAGCCCCGACTGCGACATAGCAGCAATGGAGTGTATGGCATGCATAAACAACATAAAGGCAAGATATAGGTAAAGGGTATACCGTAATGTGGAAATATTTGACTTTGAGATTATTAAACAGAATATGCAAATACCACGGGTTAAAGTGAAACAGAAGATGAATTGAACTACAGTAATCAAATACATGTACTGTACATGTATGTTAAGAGTTGCAATATCAGTAACCCCAATTATACACAGGGCCAGGAATATCAAACAGATTCCTTTGTGCCCTGTTAAACAATTGTAAACCAAAAATTGGGATTTCACTTAGTCATAGGCAAGAGATATTTTGTTGGAAGGGATGAAAATGTGCAAACTATTGATAAAGTTCCCTTTTCCCAAATTTTATCTCATCTAAAAGGTAAAGATGCACTATACCGTGTAGGCAAAAAAAAGTTTACACCTAGAAAATTGCTAATTATTTAAAAATTCATCTATGAACAGTAAATTATTATACATCTTATGAAAGAGTGTATTATCCCAAATCATATGGTATCATTTTTGTGTTGTATGTGTTCACGCTTGGATGAACACGAGGCATTGTTTGTGAGAGTGCAAAAATCGACTTGCGCCAAAGTGATGCGTACAGTATGTATTATGTTAGGATTAGTGGAGTGAGAGAATGAATTAAATGTATCAAATGAAATGCATTGCATATGCTTTTTGCAAAGTGCAAAGTCACACCACCCACACACAACCTGCACACCACCCGCACAAATGTTCGTTGATATTTGATATTCGATATTTGATATGTGTGGCATGATTAATTTTGTTAGGGATGTTATTTGGATCTGCAAAGACCGAATTAATACCCAAATCCAAATTGTTTTATTCACAATCACATACATGTAAGTAATTTGGCGCAAGTCGATTTTTGCACTCTCGCAAACAATGCCTCGTGTTCATCCAAGCGTGAACACATACCTGACAAAAATGGTACCAAATGATTTGGGATAAAACACTCTTTCATAAGATGTATAATAATTTACTGTTCATAGATGATTTTTAAAATAATTAGCAATTGTCTAGGTGTAAACCTTTTTTTTGATTCGCTCTGTATGTACGTGCCAGTACATAGCTTCAATGTTATTGTAAATTTGCACGTTCTGAATTTTTTCAAAATTCCTCTTCCACCGACATCAGATTCGTTTTGTGAACGTTATACCTAGGTCTATGAAACTTGGCAAACATGTGTATCAACCTACTTGACAAATACCTGCCAAGCTCGGTAAAATTTCATGACGTAGATCATTACAATGTGTGACATGCTTGTAGGACATTTGCTTGGATGACAATGGGGTCAAAATGACTGCAATGAAGTACCCCTTCAAATGATACCATACACGGTATATGTTCACTCAGAATATTTTGAGTGAATCGAAATTGAAAGCAGGTCACAATTCGGATTACGCGGGGTTTCTGCCCAACTGTAACACGTATCGGCTATGCATGACATCAATTTTCAGAGTGATTTTTGCCCCTTTTACCCCATTTTTTTCTTTATCTTGAAATTTTGCAAGTGTATTCTGAGTGGCACACCTCAGGGCATCTCATACCCCGATTTTGAAAATCTGCAGAGTAGGACGTCTTAGCTGCCATTTCATATTCTGCATTATAATGTATCGCACTACATGCATCACGTATTAGTTTTAAGCATGTAAGTCCATATAGGCCAAAGTGTATGGAAACCATACGTGTGTTATGACGTGTTACTGGTATTTACATCTGCTCAAGGAAATAGAAATGCGGGCATCAATGCATGCATATCGTTATACAATTGTAGAGAAAAGAGAAGAGAAAATTGGTTGGTATAAGGGGCCATGCAGAGAATAGGACATGTGCTAGTCGAGATGCACCATCCATAATTATACTGTTGTACGTACTGTAAGAAAACTGCAAAAGACATTAAAGTAAGAACTTGTACAAAAATGGATGAACTAATTTTGTTCATCAAAGTGTGATTAAACTTACCACATGTGGTCCAATGAAAGCATAACCAGCTACAGTGTGTGCTGTCATGCCATCGGATATGGTCAGTGCAATTTCCTTTGATGAAACCCTGTCCTTCACCAAGGCTGCTACATCTGGGTCCTGACTCTCAAAGGCTACATCAACAATGAAAGATAACTCTCTACCTTCATCTCGGTACCATTCATTCCCATAGGGTAAACCAACATTGAAAGGTGCCTCTCTACCTACATCTATGTCTAGTCCCTGAAGCATAGAGTTCAGAACATGGGTTGCAATACTTTTGTTTTGTGACACAGTGAAGTACAGGAGATACCTAAACTCCTTCTTCCTTGGCAGCACTACTTGCTCAATCAGCCATTTGAATTTATTACGATCTGATTCATACAGGGAAGCAAGATGGACTCCAGCCATGTACTCCTGAAACAGTTTGTGAGGGAAGAAGACTGGCAATTGCACATGAGCATGCCTCTTATGTATGTCCATGCTAGTGGTAATTCTGTCCTCCTGAGACAAAATACCGACGTTACAGGCAGTTTCCTTGGATTCTGGACAAATTTGGAAATCATCTTCACCGAAAATCAAGGTATTTTCTAGCAGACCATTGAGGGCCTGTTTGGCAATCGGTCCAAGGAGCTCATCAATTTCTTTCAAATAGGAAAGAAATGAGGGGCTGCCTACTTTCTTCACCTTTTTCTGAGCATAATGTTCTTTTAGAAAGGCAATCATTTCTTTGAATATCTGAGAAAAAGTTTTCAGTGATTTAATTTCCTTTAGTTTTTGCTTATCAAGTTCTTTCCACATAAGACACAACATGGCTACATATATAGGATAGTGGGCCATGTTTTCTGATATGACATCATTCTCATTGGTGAACTGGAGAAGCTGATTTGCTTTATCATCATTCTTTGGAAAGTATTTGTGAATGTAAACTGACAAATTCTCTCTGTTGAAACCCTCAACACGAATGAATGTGTAGAGCTTCATTAGATCACCATCTGATCTAATCTCTACTGCTCTCCATGGACGAGTGGTCACCAAGACTGGGCAAGAGGCAAGTTGATCTGAACAAAGAATCTCTACAAGTCCAATATCACCAGTCTCAGATGAGCTTCCACATGCCTCTGAGGAGGTAACACATGGCTGTGATGGCTGCAGTTGCATTTGATCAGAAAGCTGTGATTCGCAAGATTTTGACTTCATGATTTTGAAACCGACTTCATCTAGCCCATCGAATGCAATGAATACCTTGTCAGGATTTGATCGGATATACTCAGTAATCTGAGAAACTGTTGCTGGATTGTTTTTGGCCAGATAAGACTTTGCAATCTCGCCAATAGTGTGTTGCTTAAATTCACGTAGAGGAACTATCAAGACCCATACAAAGTGACTGAAATTCCTCCCTTCAACCCAGTCCCAGGCAATCTTAGCACAAAATGTTGTTTTTCCAGCCCCTGCCTCTCCCTGAACTATGATCCGCTTGGGGAACTCTCCATTGACTTTGAGATCAAGGATATCATTGTAATCTAGCGTTCGCTTGTCTGTCCCATGTTCTTCTAATAAGACGAGATTAGTATACATGTCGTCAAACTGCACAGTGGAAGCAGGATTGAGAGGATCAGCTCTGATCTTACAGAGAGTTGACCTATACTTGAACTTGAAATCATTTGCACACCGCTCAATCAGTTCAGGAGAAAGTATTTTGGTCTGAGATTCAGCTGAAGGAGGTTTGGTCTGTGATTCGAGCAGTCTTGATGGCCCTCCTAAAAATACAAAATCCATATTCATATGATTACACGTAAACATATTTTGATACATCGGAAATGACTATAAAGACCTGAGGCTAATAGTATGACATACGACTATTTGCATGTAGTCAAAGACACAAAGTCCTACATGTTTGTCTGAATTAATATGACTTCATTCGATTTTAAGGGCATTTAGAATCTGACTAATTTGTGTATTCATGTATATGTACTTATAGATGAATATCACTGGAATTATTTTCCCTAGGACATTTCAGCAATGCAGAGGTTCCGTGAGAATCACACATCTTATTTTGAGAAAAAAAACAAGACAAATATGATTGCATCTCCAGTATGCCTCTGCATAAATTCAGTTAAATGATCAGGGCTTGAATCAATCTCTAAATATAAAAATGAGAATAAAAAGCCTATATATACATGTTGATTGATCTTTACAATCTATGACCTTTGACCTGACAATCCCACATCGGATCACTTGTCTCCCTATGGTGACGCATACCATATGTAGTTTTTAAAAAATAAATTTTCCAGCTACAATAGCATAAAGTAATTATTGATATGGTGATAATCGTTTCATTTTGCTCACTTTTGACCTTTTTTAACCCAAAATGTAAAGGCCCGAATTCGCAAAGGGGGTTTGTCAACACACCTAGGTTTATGTGCGTCATATGATGCGTTTTGACGCATTTCAAACCTAGTTTTGTAGAAACCTTGGTTTGAAACGCGTCGTCATATGACGCACATAAACCTAGGTTTGTTGACAAACCTCTTTTGTGAATTTGAGCCAAACAGTTTGTCTCAATATTTATGCATACCAACATCAAATTTGAAATTCATGGCTCAAACCGTTCTTGAGACATTTCAATAATGGAGCTAAAACCCTAAAAATTAATTAAATTTGACCCTCATGGCCCTTGGCCATTGAAAATTATCCCAACAATTAATCACTCCATCTCACTTTGGTGATGCATGATAACACCAATTTGAAGTTCATACCTCAAGTGGTTCTTGACATATATCATGAGGCTCAAACCTGTAATTTCCTCTTTGACCCACTAACACCCAAATCTAATCAAGATTATCTGCCTATGGTGATACATACTATCAATAAGTTTAAAGTTCATACCTCAAGTGGTTCCTGAGATATCGCAATAGCAAAAAGTAGGACGGATGGACAGACAACCCCAAAACATATTTTATCCGGCGCCACCTTTGGTGGGTGGATGTATAATTACAGTTATCATAATGGGATGACGCAGAATATATTTTGTTTGTAGAACATGTGCACATAAAGAAAGATGGCATACATTGATTTCTGCTATCACTAAAAGAACTTGAACTATATTGGTGTCCAGAAAATATCTAGGATTAACAAAGTTAAATTAGGGAATTGTAAAACATGAATGAGGTCTGATAAAATTTTATATTTCTGTAAATTGTGGCAAATGTACATAGAAATAGAGCACTCACTATCTCTAGTAAAAACTTCAGTTTTATGCACAGTTTTCTATATATCTTCTGGTGTAGAAATAATTAGTATCTGTTTACCTGTGCTGTTGGGAGTTAGAGGTTCATTGAGTAATCTGTCCGATAAGCCACCCAAGTCAATCTCTCGAAGTGCATCTGCCAAAAGCTGTCGTCTGTTTGAATGTAGAGGTTGCTGCTTGACATTCCATTTCATGAATACTTGCAAAAATGCATTGGTATAGTTATTCAACTGCTGAATCAGGATTGCCTGTAGCTCAGCTAAGGGGATCTCTAGAGATATCCCTACAGCCTGGTAGTGAGATGGATCGATAGCCTTGGCCAGCTTCAGGAACTCCTTTTCACTGACAGTACTGTAAAATGTATAATAAATCAATTGGGAACGATAGGATATTAGTTAGAGAGCATCCTATTGGCTGATAAGCTATCATGTGACACTTAACAATTTGTATTACGTGCTCGAGCGTGCAATATAACAGCTTGGGGATATCAGAATGCATTGCCGGTGATATTAACATTTGAAACAAATTGCCTCAAGGTTCAGGTGAGGGCGGTATTGTTCTGGCAAGGTAATTATTCCAAAAAAAAGCAGAGTCTGGCAGTACATACAATAATGATGGTGATAGTAATAATATTAATATAAGACGAGAAGGATTATTACAACTTTTAATGATAATAATAATAATGTTTACATTATAACTGATACTAGAATGGATGATGATGATAATGATGATTATTATAATTATCATTATCATTATCATCATCATCATCATCATCATCATTATCTGTATCAAGCAAAGTTTATGTAATCAGCTTACTTTGAATCATCCGGTCATCGCGTTGGGTTGGGTGGTGGAGTTAGCCGACCTTTTGTGAAAACATGCCCCTTTTTATTCACAAAATTTCGGAGACTATAATGTTTGTGAAAAAGACCCCTCTCATCTACAATTGTTCTGGTCTAATTTGCCCAACACTTTGTGAAAATCCTACGGCAAATCTAAGAAAGATTGCATCCTGAACATGCATCTTTACATGATCTTTTGTTTCACGAAAGGTTCTGTAAAGCAACCACCCGACCGGATGCAACGACCTGATGAATCAAAGTAAGCCAGTATATGCATACCTTTCTGCAGTGTCAGGACCTGGATTGGTTTCAACGTCACCAGATCTCATCAAGAGAAGCAGAAGCAGATAGAGAAGGCAGAATCCATCCATGGTGTAAGATGTCCTTCTCATTCCACAGCAGTTTAGTTCTCTAGAAAGTGCATGGGGATGCCATAGGCAACAATACCTGAAAACAATATTCAGAAATAGCTATGTCATGACGAAAACTCGTCATTTAAAATTGAAACCACTACTACTTGTACTAGAGCAGAGATTGTGATAAGTCCTAAGTAAATACTAGCGTTGTAATCCACCCCCACCGAGACCATGATGAGGTGATAGAGAGAGAGATAAGCATGATAGGGGGAAAGCATGGATGTGGAAAGGAAGGGAGTAGGGAGAAAGAGAAACATGCAGGGGTTCGCTGCCAGAGTTAAAATTGTTGTTATATCGCCAATTATGGGTCATTTTGCTTCGTTTGAACTTTCATTTTGGTCTTCATCTAACTTATTAGTGATTTTTTTACATGAAAATATCTTAAAACAATTAAGTAAAATACTTATTTCCTACTTCTCATTTCCTTTCAGGCAGAGCCCCAGTAAGAGTTTGTTTACACTAGTATTACGTGAGATGATGAAGAGTCCAGCTGCAATCCAATATCATAATCTCTCACGCAGAGCCTCAAGGCTCTGTCCAAGTTTTTAACGAGAGAAACGAAATTGGGGTAGTCCAACCCCACCAGATTCCCATTGGTGCCTGTGTAATAGTAGTAGCTCTCTCAAAGTTTTAACGAGAGAAACGAAATTGGGGTAGTCCAACCCCACCAGATTCCCATTGACTGCTGTGCTATAGTGGTGGGGTATAGTTTTAACGAGAGCTTTTCGTAATGTTACATAAAACAGATTGAATACAGATTCTTGAAATTTGCAGCTGTATTTTAAACTGTTACTGTCAATGGATGACGACATATTCTTTCATGCGCAGTAACAGTTTAAAATACGGCTACAAGAATTTCAACACAGAGATCAATTTTGACGAAGGAAATCTGGAAAAAAGACCCTTAAACGCATCGTACAATCAATCTGGTAAATGGAACCGATGTAATTTAGCCTAATATCATAAATATTGGAGTATAAATGCATCGGCTATGCATCCGCTAAAATTGAGTATTTTGGGCAAAGTTTTGTGGTCAGATCTGGCCACATTAAGGTTTGCACGGGAGACCCTATGGTCAGAGAGGAGCAGACCCTACCCAAATAAGAGGCTAACGTACGAAAGAGACAGAAATTTTCGGTCTAGGGGAGACCAAGAATCACTTTAAAAGTATGTTGCCGGTGCCGGCTGCCAGAGCTAAAGCTAGGGTAGGGCATAGGGAAGTTATATCCATGGCTGTCAACTTTGGGGAACTGCTTTGAGGAGTTTTTTCTTCTTCAGACGAACCACCAACGTACTGTAGCGTATGCAAATTGTTGTCGCTCAAGGGGGGGGGGGATGTTGAGCTGAATTTTTTTTTTTTAAACTTTTATTTGAAATGCTCACTACTCTCTCCCCCCCCCCCCCCCCCCCCCCCTTGAGCACAAACAGATTTGAAAAATGGCATAAGGCTTTCAATTTACACGTTTGGCGGAAGGATTTTTCATAAACAGGGAGTACATAGCAGCGGCAGAGCGGGATAAAGGACGTGGTGGCGGGAATCTCCCGCTACGAGCTGGTGGGACGGCGGGAGAATGAGCGTGGTGGTGTGAACTTGAACTCCCTCCAAATGCGGGAGGGTTGACAGCCCTGTATATCATAATACCGGTAAGTTATGTGCTATACAAGAACGGATTATTATTATGGAATAACCATGACATAGATGTATGGAAATTGCTGAATATGCATGTATCAGAGAGACAAAACCCTCCTCAACCTCTTGCATATTCAGCAATTTCGAGCGAATGGCGCTCTATATCATGAATATTCATATTTGCCGCGCCAATACCGCGCATGCGTATTGTCTCTTCGCCATATGTTAAATCGACGATACAACATTAATGAATCGTCATGTTAGGACGAAGAATCACCCAAATTGTAAGTAACTAATAAGCAAATTATGAAATTACCTTATTTTTGATGGATCATATTTTTGTATAAATCGGCTGTAGGCCTAAACCCTGTGCATGAAGTTAGTTGGGTCTGATTGTTTTTATGACTCTTTTAGATGCAGCGTGCACCCGGCCCCCCCACTCAGTGTTATTTAGGGTACGCATATGCTCGTTCCCTCTTTTTGAAAGCACCCCCTATCTGAGGACTGCCAACATTTCCGAACCCCCCTTTCGCGGGCTTTTCCTGCCTTGAAGACCCCCCTAAATCATGAAAAATGCTCAATGTAACCCCCTAAATTCAGAATAATTTCTCAGGAGTCCAAAGAGATGAGAGAAAAAAAGAAAAAACACCCCCTTTTTAAAGAAATCTCCGGGTGAAAAGTTAATACACCCCTTTTTTTACAATTCTCGGGCCGGTCTTCGTCGCACGAAAAGTACCCCTTTACCGGACATTTTGGTAATAGCATGGGGTCATTCTGACCCCGGAGTGGGAGCGCGCACGCACGATCGGCCACCAAATTTTAAGATCGCGATATCTCTGAAACCTTTTGATGATAAATTTTCTAGTTCAACCAATTTGCAGTAAAATACTTTGGTACTATAGACCTAACTACCGGTAAAATAAATGAATTTGTGTAGAATATGAAAAATCATGGATCGAATATCATATTTTCTAATATGTTCTAAAATCTCTGCAAACTTTGGTCACCCCTTCATCCGTAATAATGTTTATAAGTTAATAAAGGGGGTAAAAAATGAGATCATTGCCATCAATACGCATTAGCATTGACCCCTGGCCCTGGCCCTGGCCCTGGCATTACCGGTATGCGTTGCTGGTATGCGGACACCCATGCAAGCGCAAGCCCCATCATTGATACAACAAACATTTCATTTGTAACAAAGGCAAAGCCAGGAACAAGGTTATATTTGAAATAGACTAACCTTGTTTAAGTTTGATCAGGTTTGCAGAGGCAGCATGTCGTCATCGACAGACTCCAATCTAAATCTACTCCAAACTGAAGAAAGATCGGATCTTAAAATTTAGTAAGATCAATCACTGAATCGAACTCTGACGCGGCAGGATACGCGTACGTGCAAATTTCTGGCAGCAGAAAGATGGCGATTGGGTGGGTCGCGGGGGAGCGATTGAAAGGGGGAATCCCCGGCTGCGCGTGTTTGTCTTTTGTCTTCACATACAACCTAGAGAGTAATACTACATTCAGCAAAATAACTTCTACGTTCGCGCGGGGTACACAGTGCAGCCTTCATATCTCGTGTTGTGTAGATCTAGACCATATCTCGTGTTGTGTAGACCTATTGTAAGAAAGCTTTAATAAAGGGGAATCGCATCGACTAGTACGATGTTTATATTCTTGAAACAAAGAAGCATATGTTTTTTTCTCTCAAAATTGTCTTCAATTTCTTTTAAAGACTTAATATCTAGATTATTTTACGATATTATTAATTTGCAGAAGGCCGTGGACAATTACTCCCCCCCCCCCTCCCCCCCCTCCCCCCTCCCCCCCCCCCTCCCCCTCCCTCCTCCCCCCTCCCCCCTCCCCCCTCCCCCCTCCCCCCCGTGGAACATTACCCGCACCCCCACCCTGCATGATAATAAGTTAGTTTTGATAAAAGCAGATTTTTTTTCGGGGGGGGGGGGGGTGATTGTCCACAGGGGTGATTGTCCACAGGGGGAATTGTCGTAGAACCCTAATTCCTATATTATAGCACTAGTAAACCCCCAAGCCCTATCCCATACACTGCCATACAGTATCGTTATTACATCCCGGTATTACAACCAGTTGAAGAGCACGATTTAGTTACTTTACGTTTTATATATAGATTGAAATACATACCTCTAATTTAAGATCAAGCAAGTTTAAGTCGCTTAATAATGTGCATTAATCCCTTGTTTTACATATTTTCGAATATCGATCGAAACAATATCAAGTTGGATGCATGGCCCCAAAAGGGATGCCTCAAAACGGCGGTTAGGTAGAATGAAATTGAGAACGAGGGAGAGATACATATGGGGGAGGGGGTATAGTGATGGCGAGGGGAGAGAGAAACGGAGAAAGAGAAAAGTCAAAAATTTAGATAGGCAAATTAAGAGAGAGATAGGGAGAGAGGGCGAGAAGACAGAGAGGCCAAGATAGACAGAGAGAGAGGGAGAGTAAAGGAAAGAGAGAGAGAGAGAGATAGAGAGGGGGTGACAGAAAGCAATTCTCGCTACCCTAAATAGGTACGAAAATCTCGAAATTCGCGAGACGAGGTAACTTTCACTCTCTCGGGTCGTCACTACAACTTCCGGTATAGAGTCCCATCCCGCTGGCGCTAGCGCCTGTGTTCGCTGTGCAGAGTTTTCACGCACGCTAAAATCGGTGCCAATCAGTGTAATTTGTACAGATTATAATATGCAATGGAAAGCTTCGGGCAGAATTAGTGACTTTAGCACAAAAGGTTAAACTCTACCGTGAAAGAGAGGGTTGTGATCACGAACGCCTGCACAGGAAGCTGTAATGTCGAAAAGCTATCCCATAATGCAATGCGCGTTTTCAGGACTTTCCCCGGATCTCGGCAGAATCGCTATTTGGGGTAGCGAGAATATACATTCTACATGAAAGAGAAAGAAAAACTAACTTTTGAACACAATGGGTAATCTGATTCCTTTTTGGGGGTCACATCTCTCCAATCTAATGTCCATGCTGCGTTGCTGGCTGAAGGATGTGGAAAACACGCAATTTATTATGCATTTCATTATCTATCACATATTTACATCCATGTTGAATTGAAGAAAACAAAGCATTTCCTTTGTCAATAAAAAGGTTTCCTCCACTAAATTATAATACACCATTCAACATATTGTTTCTTGGGTCTTGTAACTTTTAAGATGAATTAGAAGCTTAAAGAATAAAATATGTGAACATTAGGATCTCTTCCTGTCCCCTGCTTTCTGGACTGGACATGCTTGAGGGGGATGAATGATAACATTTCCGACAAGTTTGCAGACCTTTGTTAAAAGACGCGTATACAAGGGGTTGAACTTTTTAAGAGCTTTTTGTTGACTCCAACCGTTACAAAATGAGCTCGATGCCGTTGATGGGCGTGGCCGACAACCAAACAATGCTGCCAAATGTTATTGTAACCGATACTTTAGTGAGTATAAAGTCTTCTCATCTTAAGCTGTATCATATTTCTTTCTGTGTTACGGTTGAACTCCTTCATTATTCCTCATTTGTAGGATTATGTATCATAATTATTCAATCCAGTGATAAGTATTGTTTAAAATTAAATTCGAGGTATATTGTGTCTGTCGGTAGGAACACTGGTCTCTGATTGAGTGTTACCATGCCAGTGGCGGGTTCATGGTGCACAGGGGACACGACCTCCCCCCCCCCCCCCCAACAAAAAAAGAGGAAAGAGCAAGGCTGATATCCTGTTTTTCCTGCTTTCAGTTTCTTTCTTTTCTGTTCTTGCTTGTACAGAGATGTAGGACTTGTGCCCCCCCCCCCCCTCTCCCCTCCGGCCCCTGCATGAGAATTGTGGAACTCCAACTGCCGGTCTCGGATCAGTGTTTATCCATGATATGATCCTCCACCCGGGTTTATATTATTTACAGTATAACAGCAAATATCAATTGAATAAGAACTTAGGCAGTCAAGCACCGAGTTTTTAAATAAGTGGTTTTCTCCTGTTTTCTAGGGCACAGTTAACCACACCCAAAACATCAAAGGGAATTAGATCGTCTTGCCTTTTAATTGGCTTCATGCAGGGCAAATTTAGCCAGGGGATCGTCTCTTGCTCCTTTACTTTTAATTTAGCGAGCTATTCGAGATCAGGCTATGATTTTTAGATTTAACCGCTCATAGCACATTGGGTATCATATCACTGTGCCCCCTGCCCCCTGCCCCCCCCCCCCCCCCGCGAGAGAGCCGCCTCTGGCTCAACTATTTGAAACAGGTGAACCAATTAGCTTCTCAGTAGCCAATTGTTTATTTATAAATGTATGCAATAATTACGGAGCGCTGATTAGCAATTTCTTTTCGAAAACAGTACATGTCTAAGATTTTTTTTACAATTAAGGGTTCCACTGTTCAAACATTTTCAGCATTAGTGTACGTAATGTGGAAATTTTCTGTGACATTTTGTGTCATCATCTTATGCTAAGATAGACAGATATTGATATCAATTAATGAAGTTCATCTTTTATTCATTTTTAAAAGATAAATGTTGCTGATTTGTATTCATCCATGCTGTAATATATCTGTATCTTCAACACAAAGCTGAATTGAATGTATGGGTTGTATGGAATAATAAACAATAATTATATTTGTAATTTTCATAATCCAATTGTTCTGTCTATCTTGTACATTGTGTACTAAATGAAAGATGAGAGATATTGAATGGTGGAAAGAAAAAGAAAATTCGGATGCGAGGGGAGGTAAAGAAAATTAGTGTTTTACAGCAATTGAGAATAATTCGCAAAAAGATACTTTTATTGAAGAGTTGAATGGGCTCAATCAAATTCACCTTATTATCCTTTTATTTCACATCTCTCTCTCTCTCTCTCTCTCTCCGTATTTCTCGGTTTTCCTCTGTATCCCTATCTCTATAGAACTAGAACTCTCTATCTTTCCATCTCTCTCTTTCTCTTTTCTCTCGCTCTCTATATATATCCCTCTCTCTCATCCTCTCCGTCTCTGTGTTTCTCTTTTTTCCTCTGTATCCCTATCTCGATAGAACTCTGTATCTTTCCATCTCTCTCTTTCTCTTTTCTCTCGCTCTCTCTCTCTCTCTATATCGATGAACAGGGATACCCCTTGCTTTTGCTTCTTCTATCTTGTTATTGATTACTCTACTATTCTTTCAACTCTCACATCATCATTTTCTGATATGACTGGAATGGAAATAAAATAAAATAACAAGACATAAATACTTCAATGACAACAACAAAAATAGAATAACAAGCACAAACAAACAAGTAATGAGAGAGAAAGAGAGAAATACTAAAAAAATAATTGCAGTCACTGAAAATATACAAAAATCCCGGAATTCATAAGGGGTTAGTTTAATAAATTATATATCTCCCTCATGTTCACACCTATTTCGTATCTCATTTCTTCTTTCATCTCTCATTCTTTTATCCAGTTTGCTGCTCCTTTTTTTCCAAATAATCACAAGTAAGATAAATCATATTTCATTTGATGTTCAGATTTATTCAAACTTCGCACTCGAATTTGGGTCATAAATTTATCAATAGAGTATAATTATATAGATTAAATGAAATATATAAAAAAAAAAAAATTATCAATAGAGTATAATTATATAGATTAAATGAAATATATAAAAAAAATATCCCGAACCAGACGTAATTAACATTTCAATAAGATGAACATATGTATACAGTAGTATTTGACATAAAAAGGATAAGCTTCCCTCACTTCAGAATTAGCATAGGCACCTGCATATATGAACCAAACAATTCAGAATTTCCTGAGTATTTTACTGAGGCCATAGACTGAAGATGAAATATAACGGTGAATAAATGTTACACTGAACAATGAAATGCATGCAATATTTCGCGTAGAGAACTATAATAGATGTGCCCAGTCTAACTCACTTTTGCCCACGTTATAACATGCAAAATAAGGTTGTTATATTGCAAGGTCGTGCAAATATAACAGAATGTTGATTGTCGCGTGACACCATTTCAGCTATAGGATACAAATAAACCATCATCAAACTACACCTAGTACATTCTTTTGTCTCATTTGTACATCACAATGCTTAAATATCTAAGGCACCGCAAATTTATTTTTGAAATTCATGATCATCCAATTTACATAGAAAGACCCGTATTGTACATCCTTTTGCATGACATAATTCAGAATAAAATCACAGATCTGAGCAATTTGCATTGTCTATTACGAAAATCAGAGTGGATTATGAAAATGACATCACTTAATCAGAAGAGGATGGTGATAAAAAGGCAAGGTAATGGTCGATGGTCTATGTTTGTATCTTATAAGCCAATCAGGAATGCAAACTTACTAAAATATAGAATGTATTTAGAAGGCAAGTATGGCAAACATATACAAGTTCAAAATATACATGTATCATAATCTGGAATATGTATCATCAAAATTATTGAAACCCAGTACTAAATACAATTAAAATACACATGTATGGTACAAAATATATAGCAACATATTTACATGTACACTGGAATGATGTAAAGAAAATCCAGGAAAATATTTCCCCAAATGGATTTGATATATGAGTACTGGTGAATGTAGTTAAACATGTACAAACAATAATTCATTAAATATTACATATCACACTGATAACTCAGGCATGTTACATTGACAAAAGAGACATGTGTCTCAAATTATAGCAGCAAAAAATTACATATACACTGGAATGTTGTAAAGAAAATCCAGGAAAATATTTCCTCAGATGGATTTTAAAATCTAGAATTGGATGTAGTTATTTACAAACAATAATCCACGTCAGACAAAATGTTACACTGATAACTCTGGCCTATTATCATACACCCTTACCAGACAAAGCTAGTTCTCGACTATCATATTGAGTTACGGTATATAAAGTTTAAGACAAGATAACTAGAGCAATATGGCTCTTAACATCTGGGTCATTTCTGGTCACAAATTCACAAGTTGATTTAGATTCTACTTTATTATATTTTTTATTGAACATGTGCAATGACATTGAAAAATACAGTGACATTTTGATAAGATGATTTGAACAATTACATACTTTAACTCATAACTCACTTTGTGAAAGTTGAGTGGTATATCATACATTGCATGCAAATCACCTAAAACAAAATGGTAAAAGTCTACGATACACATATACTTGGTACATGCACTACATAAACTGTCTAATGCACTAACACCCTTGACAAGGCATTAATCAACATTTGCCACTCTCCACCCAGGTCTACATTGGCACCCGATATGTCAAAGTGCGACATATTTGGAGGCCGCCTAGGACCAGGGTAATAATGTTTGAGCACAAGGTGCGTCATGGCTTGACAGCATCACTATATCAGAAGCCACCATTATTATCATTATAACAACTAGTTGCTGGCGGTGTCACCTTCCATTGACAGGCATAATGCATGATCATAGCTGAGTAAAAAATGACCCCCTATTTAGAGTATTTTCAGAAAACATGTTCACACAACATGACCCCTTTCTGCATAAAACAGGAACACAATGGGCTCTTGATGCAACTCTGTTTTTGATCTATTGAAGAAAAAAAAGGTACACATTCACAAAACATTGTGACAATATTATGATCCCTTTCTCTTGACATATTTATTCTTAACACCAGGGCCCCATTTCACAAAACTTGTAGTCGGTGCCAATTGGCAGTTTTAGTTATAAGCTAGTGAAATCCTTGCTTCTGATTAATTATCAGCATATTTGTAACTGAATTTGGTCTTTTGTCATTGCAAAAAGGCTTTGTGAAACGGGTCCCAGGACTTGGAGCTAACAGGCTATCCGAGACACATGGACGCCCCACATCTAGGTCCGGACCCCAAGAATTTAGATGTCTTTACATAGGGCTAATGCACACAGACTGTAAAAAGTTAAATCTGAACCTATTTTCCAAATAAAAGTTAGTGTGGAGCCCTGTATCATACATACAAAAATTCAAAATGAAGTGTTACTGAAGCGATCCACGGCGAGACGGCCCGGTGGCCAAAGCCGCCCCGCCTAGTACCGACTCAGAAAATGTTAAAGTATAACTTTAGTTCTTGTAGTGTAGAAAACGAAGATAAATCAAAGTCACTAAAACAAATTCTTGATTGGAGTTGAAGATTTATTAAAATAAACGTAGAATTAATAAATCACGAAGTTCATGTTTTGGGGCTTGGCAACCCAATTGAAGCAAATTAGCAACTCATGTCGGTATCGTAACGGAAAAGAGGTCCCGCTCCAGAGACGCAACTCGGTTTTTTTATCCCCCCGAACTGACACGCCTCGTCCTCCCAAAAATTGAGGCGTGTCACACAGACGCTTTGCGTAATATCAATCCACCCATAATTAGTTTCCGTATTAAAAGGTCCTATATTTCTTGGCGAATTTACCCCCCCCCGGATATAAGGCGCTCCGGATGATCCGCATCTCTATTCCTCACATACTTCTTTCACGCACCCACCTGTGTCTCTTACATTCTAATCTTTCAAACAAGAGATGCAAATCACCCGGAGACCCAACAACCCTGGAAATTAATTCAATGAATATAAAAAGGGATAAATGTTGCTATGTCCGTCCACACTAGCGAGCCCACATGCTTCTGGCTATTACACACCTGTAATCCTCACTTCCCCTCTCATACTATTTCGATAGTGTGAACAGACCCGGCAACAAGGAAAAACCCTTCCAATCGTAATACAAATCTATTTCCCAAATTTGCCTAATTAAATTTAAGTCAACTGTGGCGACACGCCCAGCGACACCTAATCCAATCGGCCAAGCCGAAAAAGTAGAGCCAAAATTAAGAGCGCAACGTCTCGGAACGGGTGTTAAAAATAGCATACAAGGAATTCACCATGTATGTTTGTAAAAATAGTTCTAGCGAAATCTACCAGGAATTTGCCTTGTACATGTACGTCAATGAACTTTTGAGGAAAACGTAAACACGAGAATATCCATATCATTACATTACCAATGGGACACTGTCTAGATACCGATGCCATAGCAACTAGACTTCATACTTTGATCGTTTCTCTGAAATTTCAGGATCGTCCTGTGGAACTCTTGACTGAGTACAAGTAGCTTGCCTCTTGTAAGGCCTGCTCAAGCTACTGCTACCTTCTCTGTGTGTCTGAGATAATTGAAATACAGTATCTGATGTATTGCCAACATGCTGTTGAGGGTAGTCTGATGAGGGTGATGTCCTTGGATATACATCACCCATGGGTTGCTGTTGAGGGTGGTCTGATAGTGGTAATGCCCTTCTTGGATGGTGAACATCACCCATGGGTTGTTGTTGAGGGTGGTCTGATGGTGGTAATGTCCTTCTTGGATAGTGTACATCACCCATGGGTTGTTGTTGAGGGTGGTCTGATGATGGTAATGTCTTTCTTAGATAGTTAACATCACCCCTGGGTTGTTGTTGAGTATGGTCTAATAGTGGTAATGACCTTCTTAGATAGTTTATATCACTCATGGGTTGCTGTTGAGGGTAGTTTGACGGTGGTAATGTCCTTCTTGGATAGTGTACACCACCTAATGGTTGCCGTTGAGGGTAGTCTGATGGTGGTAATGTCCTTCTTGGATAGTGTACATCGCCCATGGGTTGCGGTTGAGGGTGGTCTGATGGTGGTAATGTCCTTCTTGGATAGTGTTCATTACCCATGGGTTGCTGTTGAGGGTGGTCTCTACCAGTACTGCTTGTACTTTGGATTTGGGATGAAAAGTTGGTGGAATGTGTTGCACCTGTGTTCTCAGGAACCGGTGGTGGATACTGTGATGGTGAAAGGTACCCTGCGGACATACCTGATTGGAGATTGTAAGGCATAAATTGGGGCTGACTACGCCCAATATTCCATGGTGGTGCATTATTATCTAAATAGACTTGCCGAATACCAGACTGATTCCTCAATGTACCTGGCTGTTGCAACCTCACAAGGGCATTGTCCAGAGACTCTTGCAAGACTGGAATATGAGCACCTAACCCCCTTGGAAGGGTATCAAGGGAAACACTGGTGTTGGCATGTACCGGGTTGACACGACTAGTGCTTGCCATGGTTCCTGGGTACATAGCTCTTGATTGCACTGATGAGACATTTCTAGTGTTGTATGTGTTGCCAAGGTAACTTTCTCTTAATCGTTGGGGATGTAACCTGAAATAAGGTTGATAAGGACTGTAAGAAATAATGGGAAACTGAGTAACGTTTGAATTGTCTTAGTCGGCTGAGCTAGAAAGAAAACAGATTTGTTCTTACCATCTGTTCGCAAAATGAGAAATAAGAAATTAACTACTATTGGTCTTATTGAAAGTACTAGTCTCAAGAAACATTTTGATCAGTGAATGAAGGAGAAGAAAAAGGGAAAAGGAGAGACTACACCCCCCTAATTCAAAAATAACATATACATAATGTATATATCTAAAGAAAACTAAAATTCAACAAGTTTTAACTTGATAGATTCCACTTTACAGTAGGGAATCTGTTCAATACAGCTGTTACTGAATATTTAGTTCTGTCAGACAAGAAATCTTCAATTTTTAAAGGCAAACAGTATCACAATATTGCATGCTCCCAGCAGGGGTATCAGCATTGTAGCTTTTCTTAGTATTCCAGTAGAGGCTCTTTTTTTCTATATTGCACTGAAAAGTCTACATGCTGATATCCAAGTTTTTTATATTTTTTAAAATCACATATACTGTACTGACCTTTGCAAACAGGCAAGGATGTGAAGAAATGAGTTTAAGTCATCTTGAGCAACTCCTTCGAACCTGAAGTTTCCCTTCTCAATCTGAGGAAAACAATCCTGTAACATATAATAGCAACATTGCTTGTAAACTTTGTATCAGTTTCAAGTATTACCGGTATGTAGATCTATTTCATTCTGGCATATAATCTAATTTCTTGAGAATATACATTCAAGATCTACAGTTACATCTCTTAAACAAAATGAAAATAAGAAGAAAAAAAGTAGTATGGAGAATTTAAAAAAGGAAGAATAAGAACAAATTTGCGCATTGGATAAATCACAATCATCATCCTGCATGAAATATTTAGGGAGAAATTAATGAATGTAATTTATTGAAGTGCCCCATTACAGAATATGTGGCCTCATGACCCGCCATCAAAGGAATGGCGCTCGTGCCCCTTTTCACATCTGACAAGTGCCCCTTTTATTTTGACGACTGCCCCTTTTCTTTCGACAAGTTCCCTTTTTCCTTTGCAATTTAAATGTCCATTTTCCATTCTCATAAGTATCCCCTTCCCCTCTGATAATTGCCCCTATTGAAATCTGAGAGGTGCCCCGTTTCCTCTCTCATGAATGCCCCTTTTAACCTATGATAAATGCCCCTATTAAAATTTGAAAAGTTACCCCTTTTCTTTCCACAAATACCCCTTTTCCTTTATCAGGGGTGATAGTGAGCACTAAAAAAGAAGATTTGTTTTCCCCCCCTCAACCACGCCCCCCTTGAGTAAAAAAAAAAAAAAAAAAAAAAAAAAAAAAGGATTCAGGGAGAAAAGAAAAGGCAACTAACAACATTCCCCCCTTTTGAGTAAGAAAATTGGGGACAAATAGGAAAAAGTCAAGAAAACATCAGGAAAATAGGGACAAAGTCAGGAAAAAATCGGGAAATTATCAGGCCTGCTTTATAAAGTAGAACTATTGCAATCTCCATTGCCGTGCAATGTGAATGTATCCCCCGGCACTAGTTGGCAGCGATTTTTGTGTCATCCTTATGTTCGAAGGAGGGACAAAGATCCCCTCTCCCCTCCCTGAAAAAAAGGACGACGTAGAGATCGCCACTAGACTAGTGGCTTGGACTATTGTCAAGACTTAACTGCCCCTAGGACAATTACCCATAGGACCAATACCCCCAATACAACTACTCCTGTGACAATTACATGTTACCCCAGGTCAATTAGGGGATTTTGATGAGGGATAATTGGGCTTTCCTCACGGGAACAGGGGTGGGGGGGGGGGGGTGGTGGTATGTGGAGGGGGTTTCCACAGAAGAGACTTTTTAAATTCAATTAGCTTAAATCATACTTTAGCACAATGTAGAAATATCAATTGAATGTTGCTTTTTTTAACAATTATCTAAAAACAAGGGGGAGGAGCATCCTTCGAAACGAAGCGGGAGAAACCAGAAAAGGGCAACCTACAGAAGGTGAAAATGAGGTGGAAGAAAACTTTTTAAGACATTAGTTCTATATTGTTCTTGAATAGCAGCCCACAACAGCCCATATATATATATACCTGCATGGATGATGCCTTTGCTTTCAATGTAGAGTAGAACTCCTCAGTAACGAACATTCCAAGTGTCAGGTCAGTCAAGTTGGGCATAGAACACAGTGCTTCTGCAATGTTATGTGATGCGGCTGGTGTGGGAAACCAGAGATCTTCAAACTTGAAAGTCTGGACCTGCATTGTTTGTGAATATATTTCAGCATCACGTCTATACATACATATGTTTCATTTACCGTATTTGCCGGCGTAAAGGCCGCAGTATTTTTGGAAGAGAAAATATCAAAAAGTGGCGAAAGAGTAAAAAAAAAAAAAAAATGCAAGTCAAAACCATGAAAAGCAGCACGAATTTGTACATATGGGACAACAATGAAAGGTGATGCACATTTCTAGAATAACTGTCTAGAATAACACATGTCTTACCGACAATTATTTGTTATATTTTTTAAATGGAGGGCAAAGATTTGTCAATCTTGTAAATAAAATTCATAACTTACCAACCAAACTCTACTGGTAGATCTAGATTTAAGTTTTTGCGATAGCTAAAGCAACATCAATCCTCAGCTCGCGCGGGCAAAGCTAGTGCGCAATAGCTAAGGCCTAGGCATAAACAGGAAAAAGCTGCATATGAAATCATCACGGTCGGGATGGCCGAGCGGTCTAAGGCGGTGACTCTGGTCAAAATCTACATTTCTAGGCAAGGGCTCATATCCCGCCTCCGACATTTTTTTAAATATTTTTAAATATGTCAAAATCGGGGGTGCGGCCTTATCGCTGGCAAATACGGTACTCATTTTTGCCTATATTCTTACATATTTCATACACATTCTATTAATTACATAATTGTATTCATAATAACATTCTCAACAAAAATGATTGAATGTATTTTCTTTTCAAATTCAATTCTTGTCTATTGAGAAAAAAACACTCTAAAGTTTCTTTAGATGATTTTAGTGAGATTGATTTGAACAAAAAATTCTATATGTATTCTTTATAGAGCTTCCAACCTGCTTGCATTGATATTTCCTACTCCTACTAACACTGAAATTACTAATACCCATAACTATACATTTGCTATTAATGTATTAAAGGTATTCATCACTCTGGATTTCATGTGCACAAGACCCCGAAGTCAGGAGGTTTGTTGTTATGGTTCAGTTTGGTAAATTCAAGCCTTTATTAATCTTGGCTCTTAAACAAATATATAACATATTTTCCCTAACAATCAAACTTGGAAAAGGTTGGATATTCAATATTGGTCAAAACAATGTAAATCTGATACACACTTGAATTCCAACTGAATCAGTATATGGGTAGTTTGCTTTTATTCCATGTTTCATAACTTTTCCAATATACCAAGTGAACGGCCTTTTAAAAAGGGCATATGAAAGAAAAAAAATTATATACATGTGCATTATATAACTATTCCTCCTGTTTCTGTCCGTCAATGAACCTCCAAGACATTTACATTAGGACACACATACCTGTATGGATGATGCCTTTGCTTTCAATGCAGAGTAGAACTCCTCATAGATACACCCTCCAAATGTCAGATCAGTCAGGTTCGGCATATAACACAGTGCTTCTGCTAGGAGATGTGATGAGGCTGGTGTGGGACACTGGGAACCATCAAGCGTGACAGTCTGGACCTGCATTGTTTGTCAATATATTTAAGCAGCACATCTATACATGCATACATGTATGTTACATTAACTAATTTCTGACTGTATTCTTACAATTTATACAAATTCCATAACATAGTTTTTTTTTTTTTTTTTTAACTGTCAATCAAACTTGGGGAAAGGTTAGATATTGATTATTGATCAAAACAATGTCAATCTTTCACACATTTGAATTTCAACTGAATCAGTTAATGTGTAGTTTGCTTTAATTCAATGTTTCATGACTGTTCCAATATACCAAGCGAAAAGACCTTTAAAAAAGGGTGTTTGGAGAAAAAAAACATATATACATGTGCACTTTACAACTATTACTGCTGTTTCTGTCATTCAATGACCCTCCATGACATTTACATTAGGACACACACACCTGTATGGATGATGCCTTTGCTTTCAATGCAGAGTAGAACTCCTCATAGATACCCCCTCCAAGTGTCAGGTTAGTCAGATTTGGCATAGAACACAGTGCTTCTGGAAGGTGATGTGAAGAGGCTGGTGCGGAACACCGGAGACCATCAAGCTTGAGAGTCTGGACCTGCATTGTTTGTCAATATATTTAAACATCACGTCTATACATGCATATGTTTTACTCAGTAATTTCTGACTGTATTCTAACATTTCAGCCAAATTCCATTGATGACATAGTTGTATTCATAATAACATTCTCAACAAAATTGATTGAATAGATTTTATTTTCAAATTCAATTCTTGTCTATTGAGAAAAAGAACACACTAAAGTTTATATTGAGAGGATTATTTAGTAATGGTATTTTTCTTTTTTAATTCCTTATGTATTCTTTATAGGGCTTCCAACCTGTTTGCATTGATAAGTCCTACTCCTACTTACACTGAAATTCATAATACCAATAAATATACATTTGCTAATTAATGGTTCAGTTTGGTAAATTCAAGCCTCTATAAAAATGGCTCTTTAAAAACTATATGACATATTTTTTATTATATCCTGCATCAAAAATTTGTTGGCTTTTGATTGGTTGAGAGCTCATCACATGACCAGAAATATTTGACCTATTTTTAGAAAGTACTATATGAGAGTACTATTTGGGTTTACTATTTGGGAGTTGACAAAAAAATGTGATTTTTTTTTGTTGTTGTATTGAATCAATTTTTTTTTCAAATCTTAATTTAATGAAAACAAAATATTTTAAATCTTTTTAGATAAAAATTGACATTTCTTTTGTTCTAATTTTTTTTCTTCCCAAAAATGTTTTTTTTTTTTTTTAAATAAATTTTTGATGCAGGATATAAAACAAATATACCTTCTATTCGAGGTACTGGTTAAACTATGGGCCTCGGTGACTCCAAAAGTACCATTTGCTTCGGGGCTGCGCCCCTCAGCAAATAGTACTATTGGAGACACCTCTTGCGCATAGTTTTAACCAGAACCTCTCAAGGCAGTGTATATTTGTATACTATAAATCAAACTTAGAAAAGGTTGAAATTTGATTATTAGTCAAATCAATGTCAATCTTAGACACACTTGAATTTCAACTGAATCAGTACATGTGTAGTTTGCTTTAATCCATATTTCACGACTGTTCCAAAGGGTGATTGGAGAAGGAAAAAACACATACTGGTATATACATGTGCACCATATTACTGCTATTTCTGTCGATCAATGAAACTCCATGACATTTACATTAGGACACACATACCTGTATGGATGATGCCTTTGCTTTCAATGTAGAGTAGAACTCCCCAGTGAGATTCCTTCCAAGTGTCAGCTCAGTCAGGTTGGGCATATAACACAGTGCTTCTGCTAGGAGACGTGATGAGGCTGGTGTGGGATACAGGAGACCATCAACCATGACAGTTTCAACCTGCATTGCTTGACAATATATTTAAGCAGCACATCTATACATGCATGTGTTTTATTTACTAATTTCTGTCTGTATTTTTACATTTTACACAAATTCCTCAAATTACATAGTTGTATATTCATAATAACATTCTAAACAAAAATAATTGAATAGAATTTCTTTTCAAATTCAATTCTTGTCTATTGAGAAAAAGAACACAATAAAGTTTCTATGGAGAGGATGATTTAGTAAGAGCAATTAATTTGTTTTCTATACCGGTACATGTATTCTTTATAGGGCATCCAACGTGTTTGCATTGATAAGTCCTTCTCCTACCATAGACCTACGATACCCATAAAAATTAATTTGCTATTAATGTATTTAAGGTATTCATAATTCTGCCTTTAAATATTCTATAATTTGTGCAAATGCGATTTGACCATACTGCATCTCTCCATTCCTGACAAAAAATATCATTTAGTCTCAGTTTTAACAAAGAATTAATATTTAAGCCAAATCCACTATTTTTGCATAGCCAAATAAAGGATAGACCAACTTGACTAAATGTGTCTTCAATAAATTTTAACCATGAGAAAGTAAATTCCAAATGTTCATCTTTATGAATGCAGGGTTGGCATATTTCCCGCTTTGGAGGCTTATTTCCCGGACGCCGGGAAATAAGCGGTGAGTATGGTTGCTTTGGTGTGTACTATTTGTGTGTGTGGGTGTGTGTGTGTTTATTTGTGTGTTTGTCTATGTCTGTTATTATGAAATGCTGGAGAAAATACAGGAAAAAAGATCCCAAATATACACCTAATCTAGATGTGATGTTCTTCATTAAGTCAGTTGCTAATTACCATATTCATGAATACCCATTAATTAACATATGAACAAAATGCCATGTGTTTGGGTGTGCACATGTATGCAGTGTGGATTTTATAAATCTGTTTGTGTGTTTCTACTATGAGTGTTGTGCTGCTAATTATTTCAGAACAATATTTTCAGTTGTTGAGGCTAAAAACAAGTAAAATTATTAATAAATTGAGAATTAAAATCATATTTGCCATTTTGTACATGTTTACCGGACGCCCATCTTATTTACTAGACGGTATTTACCACCGGTAATTACCGCCACCAGTATTTACCGCCCAACCCTGTATGAATGGCAGAAATGAATTTTAAAAGGAATATTTACTATCTTTACCTCTCAAAATTCTTGACCAAAAATTAACTATATAAATTAAATATATCTCAGTTTTTAGTACAGAACAAATAGAAGAGGAGCTCACAAGATACATCAGAAAGTTGCAAATGTGTTCCACTGATGATAAGAAATTCATAACTTTTGTATCTTTAATCTGATATTGCTCAAACTTTCACTAATTTATTTCTCTTATTTTTCTGGTTTTATTAAAACCAACTTAATATCAGGGTGAACTTCCCCTTACGTTGTGATTTTCCACGGTTTGCACGGTTATAATATTTACACTTGAAGGCTTTTGTTAACACTGCTGAGGCCTTAGTGAAGAGACCATTGTTATATTCTTCTGTCAAAAGAACCAGCATATATGAGACATTTAAAGGAATTAACCAAAAGTAAAATCTACATTAGAAAAGGGAAGAGATCCTAATGGAATTAAATTAAATTAAACACTCACACATACATCACAATTGCATGTGGATGAACCGCTCACCTTTGATTCTTTTCCTTTCCTTGCAAGTGTTTCAAAAAAACATTGATGGCCGCGGAATTGAATTCCTAGAGAAACTTCCTTCAAGGATGGCATGGAGCAAATTTATCTCTGCCACATCAAATGACATAGTAGGTCCACAATTTCTCTCAATACGGAGTGTAACCTGGATAAAATGACAAAGTGATTACTGATGGGATGCAGAATAGAAATGTTCACTTGGATGTTAGGCATACATGTGTAACCTATATGAGCGATTGCCCTAGATGTGCTGCTTGAACTACAGAGAGTAAGAGGGAAAAGGAAATAAATAAGGGTACAGGCTTAAGACCTATTGCCATGACATTTCATATCAAATTCCTATTTCTGCGACATTAGGAAGATCTCATCTTAGTTTACCATGTACTAAACAGGGATATTGCAAGATAGATAGTGCAAGAGTTAATATTCCTCTTTGACATACAAATGGCCCTTCAAAATGCCATCCAAGTTTATACCCTACCACTGACCAACTTTGGGAAAAATTGCTCTCGAAAAACATACTTTCCAGGGAAATTCCTAAATAACTTTAACATGTGCTTAATTTGCTAACTTTATACTTAGGTCTATGAAACTTTGAATCGTATCGGCTATGACGTAAATTTTCAGACTGACTTTTGACCCTTATCAATTTTTCTTTATCTTGAAATTTTGCAGGTATATTCTGGGTGGCCAAACTCAGGGCATCCCATAGCCCGATTTTGAAAATCTGTCGAGTGGGACGTTTTAGATGCCATTTAATATCCTGCATTACAAATTTACAATGTATCGCACTTCATGTGTCACGTATTAGTATGTTATGCATGCAAGGCCATATAGGCCAAAGTATATGGAAAACCATACGTGTGTAATGACGTGTTGTGTACATAGGATTATCTAATTGCTGGTATTTATCTGCTCAAAGAAATATAAATGTGATCATCAATGCATGCATATCGTCATACGATTGCAGTTCTAGTTTTCAAATTACTACTGTTCAACCCTCTTTGATTTGATTTATTTACCAACAGCAATACAGTAATACATTTCATGCAATGATATACAAGAGAAAATGAGTTGGTAAAAGGGGTCAGAGAATAGCACATGCGCTAGTCGAAATGCACCCTTCCATAATTATACTGTTGTACTGTTAGAAAACTGCAAGTGATATTAAAGTAAGAACTTGTACAAAATGGATGAACTAATTTTGTTTTTCAAACTGTGATTAAACTTACCACATGTGGTGCAATGAAAGCATAACCAGCTAACGTGTGTGCTGTTATGTCTCTGGATATGGTCAGTGTTATTGCATTTGATGAAACCCTGTCCTTCACCAAGGCTGCCACGTCTGGGTCCTGACTCTCAAAGGCTACATCAACAATGAAAGATAACTCTCTACCTGCATCTGGGTGTACGTGAGGCACAATTAAGCCATCACCATCAATCTCACGTATTAACTCTCTACCTACATGTATGTCAATTAAATTTGTTAGTCCCTGAAGCATAGAGTTCAGTACATAGGTTGCAATACTTTTGTTATGTGACACAGTGAAGTACAGGAGATACCTAAACTCCTCCTTCCTTGGCAGCACTACTTGCTCAATCAGCCTGTTGAATTCATTATGATCTGTTTCATACAGGGAAGCAAGATGGACTCCAGCCATGTACTCCTGAAACAGTTTGTGAGGGAAGAAGACTGGCAATTGTACATGAGAATTCCTCTGATGTATGTCCATGCTAGTGGTAATTCTATCCTCCTGAGACAAAATCCCAACCCGACAGGCAGTCTTCTTGGATTCTGGGCATATTTGGAAATCTTCTTCACCGAAAATCAAGGTATTTGCTAGCAGACCATTGAGGGCCTGCTTGGCAATCGGTCCAAGGAGCTCATCAATTTTTTTCAAATAAGAAAGAAGTGAGGGGCTGCCTACTTTCTTCACCATTTTCTGAGCATAATGTTCTTTTAGAAAGGCAATCATTTCTTTGAATATCTGTGAAAAAGATTTCAGTGATTTCATTTCCTTCAGTTTTTGCTCATCAAGTTCTTTCCACATAAGGCACAACATAGCTACATATATAGGATAGTGGGCCATGTTTTCAGATATGACATCATTCTCACTGGTGAACTGGATAAGCTGATTTGCTTTATCATCATTCTTTGGAAAGTATTTGTGAATGTAAACTGACAAATTCTCTCTGTTGAAACCCTCAACACGAATGAATGTGTAGAGCTTCATTAGATCACTATCTGATCTAATCTCTACTGCTCTCCAAGGGCGAGTGGTCACCAAGACTGGGCAAGATGCAAGTTGATCTGAACTAAGAATCTCTACAAGTCCAATATCACCAGTCTCAGATGAGCTTCCACATGCCTCTGAGGAGGCGACACTTGGATGTGATGGCTGAAGTTGCATTTGATCAGTAGGCTGTGTTTCGCAAGATTTTGTCTTCATGATTTTGCCACTGACTTCATCTAGCCCATCGAATGCGATGAATACCTTGTCAGGATTTGACCGGATATACTCAGTAATCTGAGAAACGGTTGCTGGATTGTTTTTGGCCAGATAAGACTTTGCAATCTCGCCAATAGTGTGTTGCTTAAATTCACGTAGAGGAACAATCAAGACCCACACAAAGTGATTGAAATGCCTTGCTTCAATCCAGTCCCAGGCAATCTTAGCACAGAATGTAGTTTTTCCAGCCCCTGCCTCTCCCTGAACCATGATCCGCTTGGGGAACTCTCCATTGACTTTGAGATCCAGAATATCATTGTAATCTAGTATTCGCTTCTCTGTCCCATGTTCTTCTAGTAAGACAAGATTAGTATACATGTCGTCAAACTGCACATTGGAAGCAGGATTGAGAGGATCAGCTCTGATCTTACAGAGAGTTGACCTATACTTGAACTTGAAATCCTTTGCACACCGCTCCACCAGTTCAGGAGAAAGTGGTTTGGTCTGAGATTCAGCTGAAGGAGGTTTGGTTTGTGATTCAGGCAGTCCTGATGTCCCTCCTAAAAATACATAATCCATATTCACTTGATTTCACGTAAATATATTTTGATACATCTGAAAGGATTGTAAAGGCATGAGGCTATAATGGTGTGACATATGACTAGGAGCATGTAGTCAAAGACACAAAGTCCTACATGTTTGTCTGAATTAATACGATTTCATTCAATTTTAAGGGCATTTAAAATCTGAGTAATTTGTGTATACATGTACTTGTACATGAATATCACTGGAATTATTTTTCCTAGGACATTTCAGCAATACAGGGTTCTCCTGACAATCACACATCTTAATTTGAAGAAAAAAACAAGACAAATATGACTGTATCTCCATTTGACACTTCTGTAAATTGTGGTGAATGTATAGAATACAGCGCACTCACTATCTCTATGGTATTGATTTACTTCAGTTTTATGCACGGTTTTCTATTAACTCCTATCCTGCCATAAGGCGGCATGCATGCTACCGTTATAGTGCTTTGTACACGCGAGCGGGCTATCGATTGGCTGCTTAATTCACGCGAGTGAGCCACTGCTTTGCTGCCTTATGCATGCATGCTTGCATTCTTAATAGCAGTTTTTGTTCATGCTCATTGTACTGTGCTGAGTGCTTCACACACGCTATTGATCATACTATCGCGTGCATCAGATTATCTCAATATAAACTTGGCATAGGGGGGATGTGTGGCTTGGCACAATGGAGATTATAGCCCTGTGGCACTGGGCTGTATTCATTATGGCAGGTTAAGAGTTAACGTCTTCTGGTGTAGCAAGCATTAGTATCTGTTTACCTGTGCTGTTTGGAATAAGAAGTTCATTGAGTAATATGTCCGATAGGCCACCCATGTCAATCTCTCGAAGTGCGTCTGCCAAAAGCTGTCGTTTGTTTGAGTGTGGAAGTTGCTGCTTGACATTCCATTTCAGGAATACATGCAAAAATGCATTGGAATAGTTATTTGACATCTGCATCAGGATCGTCTGTAGCTGAGCTACGGGGATGTCTAGAGATATCCCTACAGCATGGTAGTAAGATGGATCGATAGCCTGGGCAAGCTTCAGGAACTCCTTTTCGCTGACACTACTGTAAAATGAATAATAAATCGATTGGTAACCATAGGATATTACCGTAATTAACGTTGTATAAACCGCCCTCGTGTATTAACCGCACCCCTCTTTTTCGCCCTTAAAAAAAATGTAATAGAAGAAAAATTGGAGGAATTATTATTATAAACTACATAGGGAGATCTATCAGAAAGATTAATTTCAAACCAAGATGACAGACAAATTTGAGTGTTGTTTTAGTTTCCGAGTGGTGAGTCTACACACCGATTACTGAGCTGGGAGACATTGCCAGGCATAGCGCCATAAATCGAAACTTTAAAAAAAATTTTTTTTTTTTTTTTTTTTTTGTTGGTGTACCGTGTATAAACCGCACCCCCGACTTTGAATTTTTTTCGGCGGCAAAAAGGTGCGGTTTATACACCGTTAATTACGGTAGTAAGAGAGCATCCTATTAGCTGTAAGCTAGAATGTGACACTTAACAATTTGTATTATGTGCTCGAGCGTGCAATAAAACAGCCTGCGGATGTCAAAATACATTGACGGTGATATTAAAGATAAAGACCAGTTATGGTCATGCGATTGCATTGTGAAAGAAACGTTGTGGAATCGATTGATCATCTAGAATTTAAGTATTGGTGTGTACTGCAAGGTTCTGGAATCATCAAAATGATAAGAAATTTGGCCCAGTCTTCGTAAAGTTACAAGCACTGTACACAGAAAGATGTATATGGGACTACGCACATGTGCGCGTCGTCACGTGCGTGTCGTCACGTGCGTTTATCTCTCACACACCAATAGATAAACTAATTTACCAAATATATCAATTAGTAGGCGGTTTCCCGGCAAATTTTGTATCATCATGTAGAAGTCAAAACATATTCTTTCACATGATTGGTAATACGAGCTTCTATTTCATTTTTTGAAATTGGGGCGTTTCCAATACTGGTCTTTACCTTTAACATTTGAAAGTTTGGCAACTTTGATTTCACTGGGTCACAACATGGCGTATATTCTTTGTTTTGTGCTTGCCCAACGAAGCAGTAGTCGCCATATTGTGTCCAACTCAAATCGGGTGGGCCAAACTCTGTATATAGATGGCTCTGGGCAAGGTAAAGGGTAATCATTCCAAAAAAAAAGCAGAGTCTGGCAGTGTAATACAATAATGATGGTGATAGTAATAAGAATAATATTATGAGAAAAGGATTACTACTATTTTTAATAATAATAATAATAAGGCCAAATAACAAAAATAACATGTTTCTTTTCCTACTTTAAAAAAAAAAAGGAGGCAGCGCGTAGGGCATTACTACCGTATTTACTATTTTGCTATTTTTTGCTATTTTTCCAAGATGGCTGTCATGCTTATTATAGCTGGCTATAAGCCTATTTATTGACAGATATTGTCCTTTGTGAGTGTACTGATGCAATGTATGACATAACAAATGATTTGTATCACTTTAGAGGCTTTTAAAACAAAATGTATATATCCAAGGCTTCTTTTTTTGTGAGTGGCTATATTTGTGCATGTGGCTTTTGGGGGGTTTTGGGCATTTTTCTTCTGAATAGTAAATAGTAAAAAAAAAAAAGTAGGAAGCGGCAGCGGCGGCAGCCAAAAAGGAAGCGGGCGGGGACGAGAAACACTTTATTTTGGTTATTTGGCCTAGCTAATAATAGTAATGATGTTTAAATTATTATTATTTCTAAATTAGAGGATGATAATCATGATGATGAGTATTATTATCATCATCATCATCATAATTATTTTCTGTTACAAGCATAGTCAATGTAATTGGCTTACCTGTACTCCGAGTCATCGTCATCAGGTCATGTTGGGTTGTGGAGTTAGCCAACCTTTTGTGAAAACATGCCCCATTTACAAAATGTTGGAGGCTAATATTTGTGAAATAAACCCCTCTCATCTACAAATGGTCTGGTCTAATTTGTCCAACACTCTGTGAAAGCCCTACGGCAAATCTACGAAAGATCTGTTATTTCAAGAAAGGTTGTGTAACGCAACCCTCCAACCAGACCTACGACCCGATGAATCGAAGTAAGCCAGTATATTTTGCGTACCTTTCTGCAGTGTCAGGACCTGGATTGGTTTCAACGTCACCAGATCTCATCAAGAGGAGCAGGAGCAGATAGAGAAAGCAGAATCCATCCATGGTGTAAGATATCCTTTTCATTCAACAGAAGTTTAGTTCTTTGGAAAATGGTGATGAAATAGGCAACAATACCTGGTATCAGCTGACAATAGCACTGTTGGGGATAGTCTTTAGAAAAAACACACAAGAAGAATGAAAAATGGAAATAAAGCATAAAGAGATCTTGTGATGTGAGTGCAGATTGGCTCGGCCAATGTCATAATCAAGTATAACAGTCATCTTCCCTAGATGAGATCTGTGAGGGCAGCAGACATCAAATCAGGTGTCAGAGGGAGAAGCCTCTCCTGGATGGGTAGTGGTAGGCTGGTAATAAACGGCGACCACGCGGTGAAGTAGAGAGGGCATTCCCTAATCATGTGCGTGACTGCATGTACGTGTACTCGTGCGAGAATCCACATAAATAGGGGCTTTTTCGTTTGTGTGGACGAGGACGCCGTTCCCGTCCTCTAACAATGCGAATCGGCTGCTGTCAACCCGTCCTGTTCACTATAGTTTTTAGTCGACGCCCGTTCTCTACACGATGATTTTCAATTTCTCCTTCTTTCACTTTTAATGTTATTCTTTGTTAATTATTCTATCATTTTAAAAATCTTTCATCATGTTATTCTTTGTTTTCCTTCTATCTTTTCTCTTTCTGTTATTCTCCGTTTTTCAATGTGTCATCTTCTCTTCTATCCTTCCATTATCTATTCTTCATCATTTTGTCTTTCTGTCTTTCCTTATGTTATTCTTTGTATCTTCCTTTTTTTACCTTCTTTTATGTTATTCTTTGTTTTCATTATTCTTTGCTTTTTCCTTCTCTTATGTTATTCTTTGTTTTTATCATTCTATCACTTTCTCTTACTGTCTTTCCGTATGTTATTCTTTATTTCTTCCTTCTATCACCTTTCCTTATCTGATCCTTTTAAAAGAAAACATTCTATCAATTTCTCTTTCTGTCTTTCCTTACGTTATTCTTTGTTTCTTTCTTCTATCACATTCTCTTGCTGTCTTTCCTTATGTTATTCTTTGTTTATTATTCTATCACCTTCACTTATGTTATTCTTTGTTTTTATCGTTCTATCATTTTCTTCCTACCATTCCTTATGTTATTCTTTGTTTGTCTATCTTTCATCTTCTCTTTTGTCTTTTCATTATCTATTCTTTATTATTTTCTCTTTCTGTCTTTCCTAATGTTATTGTTCGTTTCTTCCTTCTATTCTTATGTTATTCTTTTTTTTTTTTTATTATTCTTCGTTTCTTCCTTCCATCACCTTTTCTTATATAATTCTTTGTTTTATCATTCTATCACTTTCTCCTTCTGTTATTCTTTGTTTCTTGCTTTGGTGGTTGGAAAAAAGCGGTCGTTTGTTGTTAGACGCCACAAAGAAATTGCAATTTGAGAGTGATGGCATGTTGTTGAAGGGGAGAATAGGCAATTGATGGTAAAAGATAGGCACAGAGTGCAGAGTGCGCTTGGTGACGTAAGCAATTGGAGCGTTTTAAATATCTAAATCACCTTTCATACAAAGCCAAAGGGGGGGGGGGGGGGGGGGAATGAATGATCTTTGCATCAACAGAGCTACCAAGTGTCACCTATTGAGGGTCTGAAAACGCTATCAGGCATGGCAACCATTTTTGTCACGCATCAGGGCCAGACTGGGAAGAAGAAAAAAAAAAAGGAAGTAATTGCTAGACTACGTACTGGCCGACCGCCTCGAGGCCTTAGCTTGCTCCTAGCAGAGTTCGTATATCGCATGCACGTAGCATGCATGCAGGCCGGCTATCACGTCACGTCTTGCGCGCGTACACCAGTGGCGGATCCAGAGGGGGGGGGGGGGGGGGGGGGGGGGCCCGGACCCCCCCGGGAAAAAATTCATGTAAAAACACATGATTGTTAGCTTTTTGGGGGGATGGCCCCCCCCCCCCTGGCGCTCAAGGGGGGGGGGGGGGTGTAAATTTTCAAATTTTCGAGGGCCAAAAAAAAAAAAATGTGCTCACTACCCCCCCCCCCCCCCCCCCCCCCAACTAAGCGACTTATCGGCCGGCGCGATTTTCAAATTTTCTGGAGCAAAAAATAAAAAAATAGTGCTCACTATACCCCCCCCCCCCCTCCCCCAACTGAGCGACTTTTCGGGCGGCGCGATTTTAAAATTATCGAGAGCAAAAAAAGAAAAATTGGGCCCCCTCCCCTGAGAAATCCTGGATCCGCGCCTGGCGTACGCTATACCCTTGCTCTCGCCCCGGCCCCCCCACTCAGAGTTCGGAATGACCGCATGCGTGTTGCCAAAATGTCCGGTAAAGGGGTACTTTTCGTGCGACAAAGTCCGGCCCGAGAATTGTAAAAAAAGGGGTGTATTTGACTTTTCACCCGGAGATTTCTTCAAAAAGGGGGTGTTTTTCTTTTTTTCTCTCATCTCTTTGGACGAGAAATTATTCCGAATTTAGGGGGGTACATTGAGCATTTTTCCTGATTTAGGGCGGTCTCCAAGGCAGGAAAAGCCCGCGAAAGGGGGGTTCGGAAATGTTGGCAGTCCTCAGATAGGGGGTGCTTTCAAAAAGAGGGTACAAGCATATGCGTACCCTAAATAACACTAAGTGGGGGGGCCGGGGCTCTCGCACGACGAGTCATGTAGATCTATAACTGACCTTTGAACTTGGCATCTCTGCATCAAGTGCAATAATTTTTTTAAACATTACACTATTTACAGACTTAGAAAAAGGAAGACAAAGAAATTAAGAAATTAATTAACATCAAAGCAATTAATGTGAACATTTAATTACACACCTACACTGTCAGTGTCACACCTCGTGAGAACAAAATTATTGGAAAAGAAAGATGGACCTTGGATCGAAGACAGATAGATCGACCTGGCCTGAAATCTCGACTGTAGATCTCTGCATTTCGTGAAATAGGCCCCGCAACTTACCCGTCTTGTAATCGATTACAAATCATATTAGACTTCTAACTTCAGTCTTCAGCCAACATTTTCATGACGGACAGCAATAAAAGGAAGATAAAAGTGAGTTTTAAAAAGGGGGTTGAAAGGGACTTACTTTTTAAATAAAAATTAGGAGGGGGGGGGAGGCACGTAGCCACGGGGGGCGGGGGGGGGGGGGGGGGGGCGGGCCCCCCAAAAAAAAATTTAAAAAATTAAAAATATTTAACTAAAAGATAAATTTAAAGAGAGGGGGGGGGGGGCGGGGGGGCCCCCCCCCAAAAAAAAAAAAAATTAAAACAAATAAAATAAAAGATAAATTCAAAGAGAGGGGCCATAATATTAAAAAAAAAAAGGAAAATATTAAAAAAGGAAAAATATTAAAAAAGGAACAATATTAAAAGAGGAAAAATATTTAAGAAGGTAAAATATTAAAAAAGAAAAAATATCAAAAAAGGGTCTAAAAGATAAATTCAATCATTTAAATGTAACCCTTTTTAATCATTTGCTTGCTCTATTTATTAAACCTCAAAACACCCCTAAATTATACTTCGGTGAAAGAAGCCCCACTACCGTGCTGTCCGTCTTGAAAATGCATAGGATGGGGCCTTGTTCACGAGTATACAGTATAGTCGTGATACAGGCCCCATGTCCGTGTTGTAGAACATGCAACGCCGTTGCGCGGGGCCTATATCACGAGTATATAGATCTATAGCGAGTTGAATAGGAGACTCGCTAATATATACTCGTGATACAGGCCCCGCTGCTGTGTTGAATTGTGCGCGATGCCGTAGCGCGGGGCCTATATAACGAGTATATAAGTATAGTCGTGATACAGGCCCCGCTGCTGTGTTGAAGTGCGCGCGATGCCGTTGCGCGGGGCTTAGATCACGAGTATATTATAGTGAGTTGGCTGAAGTTAGAAGCCTAGTATAAAATTATAATCGATTCAAAACAGTTGCGGGGCCTATATCACGAGTATGCCTGCATCATAGAGATATATACTACTGACCTGCATTTATCTAGTACATCCGGTAATCAGATTATAAGTTAGAGGGGGTAGAAAATGAAATCATGATGCATCAATATTACACATTGCCATTACATTACCACTATAATAATTACTGCGTTGTTGGTGTGCGGACACGTACATATACGTGTTAATGTACGTACCCAACCCCACCCCGACCGCGCAATTTTTTTTTACACGCTAGCCTGGCCATTTCTATGATAAACACCATGGAAACGACTAATATTAGTCTAGCAGCCTACATGCGAGGCTACATGATGATACACATGTACATCATGCATGACAATCATCAGATAAAGACATAGCTGGCCCTTGTAAATGAGACGGCCACCGCAGCCATCGGGCGATGGAATTCAAAAACTTAATTTATTTTAATTTCATTTAGGAACTTTACATTAATCTTGATCTAAGGAGACACGAACGAACGAACGTTCAGTTAGGCAGCAACCAGGGCATGTGACTAAACTGCGGTAGTGCATGCCTACATGTAGGCTTTACCACCAGCGCACTTTTACGAGTATTACGGCGAAACTGGCCAGGCTAGCGTGTAAAAAAAATATTCGCACCCCGACCGATGCCTGATCGTGAATCATGAATGAATGATCTCCATGGTGATACAACTAACATTATTTATTTGAAATAGACTAACCTTGTTTTAGTCTCATCAGGTTTGCAAAGACATTATGTCGTCGTCTTCAATCTCAATCTACTGCTACTGAAGAAACATCGGATCTTTAAAAAACATGCTGAATCGAACTCGGAAGCGAGATGGTGCGGAGCGGCAGTGCACATTTCTGGCAGAAAAATGGCGAATGGGTGGGTCGCGCCGTACAGGGACAACAATAGAAATTGAGCGAATGAAGGGGGGAATCCCCGGCTGCGCGTTTTCTTCTATCTTCTACGTTGGTGTTGACAGTCCTGGTGTAGACCTTTTGAGGGATTGGTCGACCACGGCTTCGCTACAAGGACACGATCAAGCGGAGGCAAATTTAAATCAAGACTTAGACAACTGCTGCAGGCCAGCGAGCTGTGGAGAACATGCATAAAGTAAAGTAAAGCACTGTAAAGTGAAAATGTTTTTATTTTATTTTAAATAATTTAAAATAAAAATCAACGACATCGCATATTTACAATAATCAATAAAGTAAATGGATGTATACAGAACACGGTAGACGGGTACAGCACAGGACAACACAACACAAAACAGCACAACACGCATGCCTCACTCTATAGTCAGTTACATTTGTACAGTAAGGCTCACCCTGACATGCATAAGGTTAAATATCATGTAAGAAAACCAAGACTGGACTCGTCAAGGAGATGCTCCACCGAAATACAGTAATATTAACAATAGAATAACATAATTGACAATAAGGAAGTATACAGTTTATTAAATACCAAGGGACAAAAATTCTACAAGAAAAAAAGTGACCATTTCCCAAAGTGGGAGCTCAGTTTACCTTTCTTCTCTGCTTTTTTTAATTCAATTATCTGTTTCATTTTTACAAAAGAAAGAAAGCCCTGGAAATTCTATTTACCTCTTGCCCCCTGCGCCCCCCCCCCCCCCCCGCGGGAGGGCCGCCTCTAGCTCAACTATTTAAAACAGGTGAACCAATTAGCTTCTAAGTAGTCAATTTGTTATTTATAAATGTGTTCAATAATTACGAAGCACTGATTAGCAATTTCTTTGCGACAGGAGTACCTGTCTAAGAAATGTTTGACACGGGTTCCACTGTTCAAACATTTCCGCATTGGTGTATGTAATGTGAAAAGTTTCAATTACATTTTGTGTCATTGTCTTATGCTAAGATAGACAGATATTGATATCAATTAATGAATTTCATTTTTTATTCATTTTTAAAAGATAATTTTGCTGACTTTTATTCATCCATGCTGTAATATATCTGTGTGTCTTCAACACAAAGCTGAATTGAATGTATGGGTGGTATGGAATAACAATAAT
This sequence comes from Strongylocentrotus droebachiensis, assembly GCA_035222895.1. Classification (NCBI taxonomy): domain Eukaryota; kingdom Metazoa; phylum Echinodermata; class Echinoidea; order Camarodonta; family Strongylocentrotidae; genus Strongylocentrotus; species Strongylocentrotus droebachiensis. Next base: position 98,759 of record JAVYIG010001580.1, on the reverse strand, counting down.
TATATTTGTAATTTTCATAATCCAATTGTTCTGGCTAACTTGTATATTGTGTACTAAATCAAAGATGAGAGATATTGAATGGTGAAAAAAAAGAAAAGAAAGTTCGGATGAGAGGGGAGGTAAAGGAAATGAATTTTTACAGCAATTGAGAATACTTCGCAAAAAGATATTTTTATTGAAGAGTTGAATGAGCTAAATCAAATTCACCTTATTATCCTTTTATTTCACATCTCTCTCTCTGTTTCTGTATTTCTCTTTTTTCCTCTGTATCCCTATCTCTGTAGAACTCTCTATCTTTCCATCTTTCTCTTTCTCTTTTCTCTCGCGCGCTCTCTCTCTCTCTCTCTATATTATATATCTCTATATATCCCTCTCTCTTTATTGATGAACAGGGATACCCCTTGCTTTTGCTTCTTCTATCTTGTTATTGATTACTCTTCTATTCTTTCAACTCTCACATCATCATTTTCTGATATGACTGGAATGGAAATAACATAAAATAACAAGACATAAATACTTCATGGACAACAACAAAAATAGAATAACAAGCATAAACAAACAAGTAATGAGAGAGCTGAGAGAGAGAGAAATACAAAAAAATAATGGCAGTCACTGTGGTAAAATATACAAAAATTCCGGAATTCTTAAGGAGTTAGTTCAATAAAATATATCTCCCTCATGATCACACCTACTTCGTATCTCATTTCCTCTTTCATCTCTCTTTCTTTTATCCATAGTTTGCTGCTTCCATTTTCCAAATAATCACAAGTAAGATAAATCATATTTCATTTGATTTTCAAATTTATTCAAACTTCCCACTCGAATTTGGATCTTATCAAGCTTAAATATATCAATAGAGTATATATAGACTAAATGAAATATATAAAAAATATCCCGAACCAGATGTCATGAACATTTAAATAAGATGAATATATGCTTGTATGTACATGCATACAGTCGTATGTTACATTAAAAGGATAAGCTTTACATCAGCTTCCCTCACTTTAGAATTAGCATAGGCACTTGCATATATGAACCGAAAAATTCAGAATTTCCTGAGTGATGTTATATTTTACTGAGGCCATAGGGTGAAGATGAAATACAACGACACAAGGGGAATTCTGAATTTGGAGGTGAATAAATGTTACACTGCCGAACAATGAAATGCATGCAATATGCACGCAACTAGAAGAGATGTCCAGTCTAATTTGCTTTTGCACACGTTATAACATGCAAAATAAGGTTGCAAATATAACATAATGTCAAGTGTCGCATGACACAATTTCAGCCATAGGATACATAATACACCATCATCAAACTACATGCAACTAGCACAATCTTTTGTCTCCTTTGTACATCAAAATGTTAAAATATCTAAGGCACTAAAAAAAGTAGTACATGATCATCGAATATACATAGAAAGACCTGTTTAGTACATCTTTTTGCATTACATAATTCAGAATAAACTCACAGATGTGAGCGATTTGCATTGTCTATTACAATAATCAGAGTGGGTTATGAAAATGACATTACTTGATCAGAAGAGGATGGTGATAAAAAGGCAAGGTAATGGAATGCTCTTGAGAGTATAGTGTCTATGTTTGTATCTTATTAGCCAATCAGGAATGCAAACTTACTAAAATATAACACGTATTTACAAGGCAAGTATGGCAAACATAAACAAGTTCAAAATATACATGCATCATAATCTGGAATATGTATCATCAACATTATTGAAATCCAGTACTAAATACAATTAGAATACACATGTATGGTACAAAATATATAGCAGCATATTTACATGTACACTGGAATGATGTAAAGAAAATCCAGGAAAATATTTCCTCAAATGGATTTAATATAGTACTGGTGGATTTAGTTAAACATGTACAAACAATAATCCATTTTAAATTAAATATCACACTGATAACTCAGGCATGTTACATTGACAAAAGAGACATGTATCTTAAAATGATAGCAGCATATTTACATATACATTGGAATGATGTCAAACAAATTCCAGAAAAATATTTCCTCAAATGGATTTAATAAAGTACTGGTGGATGTAGTTAAACATGTACAAACAATAATTCATTTCAAATTAAATATCACACAGATAACTCAGGCATGTTACATTGACAAAAGAGACATGTATCTTAAACTTGTAGCAGCATCTACACTGGAATGATGTAAAGAAAATCCAGGAAAATATTTTCTCAGATGGATTTTAAAATCTAGAACTGGATGTAGTTCTAAATTTGCAAACAATAATCCACGTCAGACAAAATGTTACACTGATAACTCAGGCCTTTATTCATACACCCTTACCAGACAAAAGCTAGTTCTCAACTATCATATTGAGTTCTACCAAGTTCATAGACAAGATAACTAGAGCAATATGGCTCTTAACATCTGGGTCATTTCTGGTCACAAATTCACAAGTTGATTTAGATTCTACTTGAATGTATTTGTTATTGAACATGTGCAATGACATTGACAAATACAGTGACATTTCGATAATACCATACTTGAACTCATTACTCACTTTGTAAAAGTTGAGTGGTATTTCATACATTGCATGCAAATCACTAAAACAACATGGTAAAAGTCTACAATACACAATACACCTTTCCAGGTCTCTCCAATCCTCCCCCTCCCTCTCTCACATGGTGCAACCACAAGCCTACTGTATAATATACTTGGTACATACACTACATAAACTGTCTATGCAATAAACTGCACTAACATCCTTGACAAGGCACTAATCAACATTTGCCACTCTCCACCCAGGTCTACATTGACACCCGATATGCCAAAGTGCGACATATTTGGAGGCCGCCTAGGGCCAGGGTAATAATGTTTGAGCACAATTAAGGAGCGTCATGGCTTGACAGCATCACTATATCAGAAGCCACCATCATTATCATTATAACAACTAGTTGCTGGCGGTGTCACCTTCTATTGACAGGCATAATGCATTGCTGAGTAAAAACACCTCCCTATTTAGAGTTTTTTTAGAAAACATTTCCACACAACATGACCCCTTTCTGTATAAACAGGTACACAATGGGCTCTTGATGCAACTCTGTTTTGGGCTTATTAAGTACACATTCACAAAACGTATTCTATTTTGGACTCACTTTCTACAAATACCTTTCACATGTTTTGAACATTGTGACAATAATATGATCCCTTTCTCTTGATATTTTCATTCTAACACCAGATAGTGGACTGCACTCATCCACCAGTAGGTGAAGAAGAAGGAAACAGCCTTTTTACAAAAAAAAATCTCTGACATTTGCAAACCTCACCAAAAATTACCCCCTCATTCTTGCTATCAGTCCAGGGCTTGAAGATAACAGGCTAGCAGAGACACATGGACACCCAAAATCTAGGTCCGGACCCCCAGAATTTGGAAGTTTTTACATAGGACTAATGCAACTGTAAAAAGTTAAATCTGAACCTCTTTTCCAAATTACAGTTAGTGTGGAGCCCTGTATCGTACATACACACAAAGTCAAGATGAAGTGTTACCAGTGGGACACTGTCTTACTCTACTGATACCAAAGCAACTTGACTTTATACTTTGATCGTTTCTCTGAAATTTCAGGATCATCCTGTGGATGTCTCTTGTAAGGCCTAATCCAGGTACTGCTATCTTCTCTTTGTGTCTGAGAGAATTGAAATACAGTATCTGGTGAATTGCCAACATGCTGTTGAGGGTGGTTTGACGGTGGTGATGTGCTTCTTGGATGGTGTACATCACCCATGCGTTGCTGTTGAGGGTGGTCTGATGATGGTAATGCCCATCTTGGAGAGTGTACATCACCCATGGGTTGCTGTTGAGGGTGGTCTGATGGTGGTATCGTCCTTCTTGGATAGTGTACATCACCCATGGGTTGCTGTTGAGGGTGGTCTGACGGTGGTAATGTCCTTCTTGGATAGTGTACATCACCCGTGGGTTGCTGTTGAGGGTGGTCTGATGGTGGTAAAGTCCTTCTTGGATAGTGTACATCACCCATGGGTTGCTGTTGAGGGTGGTCTAATGGTGGTAATGTCCTTCTTGGATAGTGTACATCACCCATGGGTTGCTGTTGAGGGTGGTCTGACGGTGGTATTGTCCTTCTTGGATAGTGTACATCACCTATTGGTTGCTGTTGAGGGTGGTCTGACGATGGTTGCTGTTGAGGGTGGTCGGATGGTGGTAATGTCCTTCTTGGATAGTGTACATCACCCATGGGTTGCTGTTGAGGGTGGTCTGATGGTGGTAATATCCTTCTTGAATAGTGTACATCACCCATGGGTTGCTGTTGAGGGTTGTCTGATGGTGGTAATGCCCTTCTTGGATAGTGTACATCACCCATGGGTTGCTGTTGAGGGTGGTCGGATGGTGGTAATGTCCTTCTTGGATAGTGTACATCACCCATGGGTTGCTGTTGAGGGTGGTCTGATGGTGGTAATGTCCTTCTTGGATAGTGTACATCACCCATGGGTTGTTGTTGAGGGTGGAGGTCTGATGGTGGTAATGCCCTTCTTGGATAGTGTACATCACCCATGGGTTGCTGTTGAGGGTTGTCTGATGGTGGTAATGCCCTTCTTGGATAGTGTACATCACCCATGGGTTGCTGTTGAGGGTGGTCTGATGGTGGTAATATCCTTCTTGAATAGTGTACAACCCCCATAGGTTGCTGTTGAGGGTGGTCTGATGGTGGTAATGTCATTCTTGGATAGTTTACATCACCAATGGGTTGCTGTTGAGGGTGGTCTGATGGTGGTAATGTCATACTTGGATAGTTTACATCACCCATAGGTTGCTGTTGATGATAGTTTGATGGTGGTAATTTCCTTCTTGGATAGTGTGCACCACCTATTGGTTGCTTTTGAGGGGGGTCTGATGGTGGTAATGTCCTTCTTGGATAGTGTACATCACCCATGGGTTGCTGTTGAGGGTGGTCTGATGGTGGTAATGTCCTTGGATGGTGTACATCCCCCATATGATGCTGTTGAGGGTGGTCTGATGGTGGTAATGCCCTTCTTGGATAGTGTACATCACCCATGGGTTGCTGTTGAGGGTGGTCTGATGATGGTAATGCCCTTCTTGGATGGTGTACATCCCCCATATGATGCTGTTGAGGGTAGTGTGATGGTGGTAATGGCCTTCTCAGATAGTGTTCATCATCCATGGGTTGCTGTTTAGGGTGGTCTTTACAAGTACTGCTTGTACTTTGGATTGGGGATGAAAAGTTGGTGGAATGTGTTGCACCTGACTGTGCTCTCAGGAACCAGGGGTGGAAACTGTGTTGGTGAAAGGTACCCTGCGGACAGCGTAGGTTGATCATGTCTTGAGACTGGAGGGTTAGGAGATGGAGCAGAACTTGACATAGTGGCAGGGTAGGTAGGATTGTAGTTAGACTCTCTATACTCGGGACTGCAATTATAACTACTGCATGGCTGATATGGAGTAGGGGTGGGGTACCCAGCAGACATACCTGATTGGAGATTGGAAGGGATAAATTGGGGTTGACTAGGCCCAGGATTCCACGGTAGTGCATTATTCTCTAAATAGACTGGCCAAATACCAGACTGATTCCTGAATGGACCTGGCTGTTGAATAGCTTGCCCCCCAAAGGCATTGTCCTGAGACTCTTCCAAGACTGGAATATTGGCACCTAACCCCCTTGGTAGGGTGTCAAGGGAAACACTGGTGTTGGCATGTACCAGGTTCACACGACTTGTGTTGTATGTGTTGCCATGGTAACTGCCTCCTGATAGTTGGTGACATAACCTGAAATAAGGTTGATAAGGATAATAAGGACTGTAAGAAATGATGGAAAACTGAGTAACGTTTGAGTTGTCCAAGTCGGCTGAGCTTAAAAGGAAACAGATTTTTTCTTAATATCTGTTTGCAAGATGAGAAATAAGAAATGAACTACTGTTGGTCTTATCGAAAGTACTAGTCTCAAGAAACATTTTGATCAGTGAATGAAGGAGAAGAAAAAGGGAACAGAAGAGACGACATTCCCCCCCCCCCCCCCCCCAATTTGAAAATAGTATATATATATATACATGTATATATCTAAAGAAAACCAAAATTCAACAAGTTTCAACTTGATAGATTCCACTTTACAGTAGGGAATTTGTTAAATAAAACCGTTACTGAATATTTAGTTCTGTCAGATAAAAAGGTAAACAGTATCAAATATTGCATGCTCCCAGCAGGGGTATCAACATTATAGCTTTTCTTAGTATTCCATTTGAGGCTGCTTTCTATATCGCACTATTCATGAAAAGTCTAAATGCTGTTATCTGAGTGTTTTATACTTTTTAAAATCACATACCGGTATACTTTACTGACCTTGAGAGGGTGTGAAGAAATGAGTTCAAGTCATCTTGAGTAACTCCATTCAACCTGAAGTTTCCCTTCCTGATCTGAGGAAAACAACCCTGTAACATATAATAGCAACATTGCTTGTAAACTTTGTATATCAGTTTCAAGTAAGTGGATCTATTTCATTCTTGCATGTAATCTATTTTCTTGGGAATATACACTCAAGAGCTACAGTTACATCCCTTAAACAAAATGAAAATATAAAAATAAAGTATGGACAATTACAAAAAGGTAGAGTAAGAAAAATGTTGCGCAGTAGATAAATCACAATCATCATCTTACATGAGACCTTTCGGGATGAATGAATGTGGCGGGGAGGGGGGTATCCCCAAAATGCCTGTTTTAACATAGGAAAAGTGTCCCTTTTTCTTTGTAAGAAGTGCCACTTCCCCTTTTAATAAGTGCCCTATTCACCTCAGATAAGTGCCTCTTTTATTTTGACACCTGCCATTTTTCTTTCGACAAGTTCCCTTTTTTCTTTGCAATAAGTGTCCATTTACCATTCTCATGAGAGCCCACTTCACCTCTGATAATTGCCCTTATTGAAATTTGATAGATGCCCCTTTTCCTATATAAATAAGTGCCCATTTTATATTCTCATAAGCGCCTTTTTCGATCTCTGGTGAGTGCCGCTTCTCAGGTGTGAGAAGTGCCACATTTTCATCTCTGATAATTACCCTTTTACTTTGAGACGTACTCCTTTCCTTTTCTAATAAATGTCTTTATCCCTTTTGATAAGTGTCCCCTTTGCCTTTCACCATAAAATGTGCCCGTAATTTATAGCAACTAAGGGCACAGTATGTTTCTTATCAAAGGTCTTTTCAGTCTTTCATGATTAGATTGTTTTTATAACCCCATCAGGATTGTTTTTTCCTCTTTACAAGATATAATTTTCGCACTGCAACCTCACAAATGTCAAAATTTCAAAGGAATATAAGTATGCTTCTTAGCAGTATCTATTACTATAGGAAAAAGAGAAGCATATATTGAAATCATCCCTGATAATTTAATCACAATATAGGGGTATATACCAATGTCTAAAATTATAAAATTTTTGCTTTGAGATTTCCCCAGAGAGTGCCTTTTTTTTGTCCCCCCCCCCCCTGGAAGATGCTCCGCCACCCCTGTTGTGACGGCTCATGCCATAGTGCATATACGCCATATATGACATGCCAATGGGCTTAATTTAGTGATATACATTACATGCTGGAAATATTTCGCATGTTGTTAAATTTGCAATCAATGAGTGATTTGTGAAATTCGCAATAATGAATCTCCGCGAAAATAAATGCTTATATACTGTAACTCAAGGACAATGAGCCCGGGACAATTACCTCCTGGACCAAGCAAACCCCCAGGACAATAATCCACAAGGAAAATAACCCCAGGGAAATTATTCCCAGTACAATTACTCCCTAGACAATAACCCCCCCCCCCCCCCCCCAGGGCAACTACTCCCAGAATAACTGCCCCTAAGACAATTACCCAAAGGATAACCCCCCCCCAACACAACTACTCCCATGACAATTACATGTTACCCTAGGTCAATTAGGGGATGTTGACTGGGGATGATGGGGCTTTCCTCAAGGGAACAGGGGGGGGGGGGGGAGTGAAGGTATGTGGAGGGGCTTCCCTCAGAAAAGACTTTTTTAATTCAATAAACTTAATCATTCTTTAGCAAAATGTAGAAATATCAATTGAATGTTGCTTTTTTAACAATTATCTAAACAGGTGCGTAGAAGAAGGGGGAAATAACAGAAAAGGGCAACCTACAGAAGGTGAAAATGAGGTGAAAAAAGCTTTCTAAGACATTAGTATATCCCTACTATATTGTTCTTGAATAGCAGCCCACATCAGCCCATATATATACCTGCATGGATGATGCCTTTGCTGTCAATGTAGAGTAGAACTCCTCAGTAAGGACTATTCCAAGTGTCAGGTCAGTCAGGTTGGGCATCAAACACAATGCTTCTGCAATGTTATGTGATGTGGCTGGTGTGGGAAACCAGAGATCATCAAACTTGATAGTCTGGACCTGCATTGTTTGTGAATATATTTAAGCATCACGACTATACTAATTTTGTTGGTATATTCTTACATTTCATATACATTCCATTAATTACAGAGTTGTATTCATGATAACATTCTCAACAAAAATTATTGAATAGATTTTCTTTTTGAATACAATTCTTGTCTATTGAGAAAAAGAACACACTACAGTTTCTTTGGAGAGGATATAGTAAAGGTAATTTAAACAAACAATTCTATATGTATTATTTATGGAGGTTCCAACCTGCTTGCATTGACATTTCCTACTGCTAAACACTAAAGGTAATAATACCCATGAATATCCATTTGCTATTAATGTATTAAAGATATTCATAACTCTGGATTTCATGTGCACAATACCCTAAAGTCAGAAGGTTTGTTGCTATGGTTCAGTGTGGTAAATTCTAGCTTTTATTAAAATTGGCTCTTAAAAAATATGACTTATTTTTTACTATCAATCAACTTGGGAAAGGTTAGATATTGATTATTGATCACAACAATGTCATTCTATAGTCGCCCTGAAGGGACATCACGAATAGACCAAATCGCAAATTATTCACGACGAAATTCACGATATCGTCAATTTTGTCGTGAATAATTGGTGATAAAAATTCACGACGTCGTCAATTTCGTCGAGAATAATTGGTGATAAAATTCACGACGAGATTCATGCCTGGCTGGTTTCGTCTTCAATTTTGTTTGTCTTTACTAACGCGACCTGCCTAGTCTAGCGGTAAACAATCCAGCCCCTTAAAGACGATTATGACGTCAGTTTTTATCATGATTTCTGTGAATATGGTAGGTTTTAACTTCATATTACGCTCTATTTGTATTTTATCTTTAACAAGATAAGGGTAAAGCACTAAGGGTAATTGTACAGCGGAAAAGAGAGAGAGAGAGAGAGAGAGAGAGAGAATGAAAAGAAGGGAAATGGAAAGAGGAGAGAAAGGAAAAGAAAGGAGAGAAAGGGAAAGAAAGAAGAGGAAGAAGAAAAGAAAGGGGGAAAGAAGGAGATCGGGGTGCGAGAGGGCCTTGCTCCCCCCCCTCCCCCTGCAAAGAGAGAGAGAGAGGGAGAAGGAAAAGAGGGGAAATGGAAAGAGGAGAGAAAGGGAAAGAAAGAAATAAGAGGAAAAAGAAAAGAAGGAGATCGGGGGAGGCCGAAAAGCCCTTGTCTCCCCCCTGCAAACCTAAAAGAGAAAAAAGGAAGGGAAAGGGAAAGAAAAGACAAAGGGGAAAATAGGAGATCGGGGGGGGGGGGGGAGCGGGCCTTGCCCCCCCCCCCCCCCCCCCCCCGCAAAGAGATAGAAGGAAAAGAAGGGAAATGGAAAGAGGAGAGAACGGGAAAGAAAGAAGAGGAAAAAGAAAAGAAGGAGATTGGGGGAGGCCGAAAGGCCCTTGCCCCCCCCCCCCCCTGCGCAAAAAGAGAGAGAGGGAGAGAAGGATAAGAAAGGCATTGGAAAGAGGAGAGAACGTGAAAGAAAGAGGAAGAAGAAAAGAAGAGGGGGAAAGTAGGAGATCGGGGGGACGAAAGGGTCCCCCCCCCCCCGCAAAAAGAGAGAGAGAGAGAGAGAGAGAGAAAGAAGGGAAATGGAAAGAGGAGAGAACGGGAAAGAAGGAAGAGGAAAAAGAAAAGAAAAGGGGGAAAGAAGAAGATCGGGGGGCGAGAGGGCCTTGACCCCCCCCCCCCCCCCCCCCGCAAAGAGAGATAGAGAGAGAGAGAGAGGGAGAGAAGGAAAAGAAGGGAAATGGAAAGAGAGAACGCGAAAGAAAGAAGAGGAAGAAAAGAAAAGGGGGAAAGAAGGAGATTGGGGGCGAGAGGGCCGTGCCCCCCCCCCTCCACCCCCCGCAAAGAGAGAGAGAGAGGGAGAAGGAAAAGAAAGAAATGAGAGGAAAAAGAAAAGAAGGAGATCGGGGGAGGCCGATAAGCCCTCGTCTCCCCCCTGCAAACCTAAAAGAGAAAAAGGGAAGGGAAGGGAAAGGGAAAGAAAAGAAAAGGGGGAAAGAAGGAGATCGGGGGGGGGGGCAGCTGGCCTTGCCCCCCCCCCCCCCATCCCCCGCAAAGAGAGAGAAAGAGAGAGAGAAGGAAAAGAAGGGAAATGGAAAGAGGAGAGAATGGGAAAGAAAGAAGAGGAAGAAGAAAAGAAGGAGATTGGGGCTGGCCGAAAGGCCCTTGCCCCCCCCCCCCCCCCCCCTCCCCTGCGCAAAGAGAGAGAGGGAGAGAAGGAAAAGAAGGAAAATGGAAAGAGGAGAGAACGTGAAAGAAAGAAGAGGAAGAAGAAAAGAAAAGGGGGAAAGTAGGAGATCGGGGGGACGAAAGGGTCCCCCCCCCCCCCCGCAAAAAGAGATAGAGAGAGAGAGAGAGAGAGAGAGAAGGAAATTAGTAGACCGCCGGGTGAACTCTCAAAAGTGCCTTAGTTTTTGTGTTTTGTGACCCATCCTCGGCATCTACTTGAAAACGACCTCTAATGTGTAGAAAAATAAACTGAAGATGATGGTGCAACTCGTCAGTAGAAAAAACTGCACACAAATTAAAAATGTCCAAATTAATTTTTAATAAATATGACAAACGCCCTCTTGGGTCCAGTCTGAGACAGCTGTGTGTTATGCTATAGGGAAATGACTTGTATTGATAGCGAGCAAAGCTGCAGTGCAGTCAAAATTAATATTCCCATTTCCTCACCACTATCTTTCCACATTCCTTCCCTTTCCCGTCTTTCTTCATTCCTTCCCTTTCTCCCTTTTTCCTCACCCCCCTCTCTTTTCATATCCCCTCTGAGCCCTCTCTCTCTCTTCATCCCTTTCTTCCTCTTTCCTTGTCCAACTCTCTTTCCCATCCCCTCTCCCCTCTCACTCTTTCCCACTTCTCTATCTCTTTTTATTTCATTCCATTAAATATATATATATATATATATATTTCAGAGAATGGCATATCTTTAAATAAAATAAATCACAATTTAAAACAAAGTTTGTAAGGTATGTTTGACCAAGTATAATCTGGTTTCACATCAAATATATGACATATTACTATCTCATTCTCAAAATACATGGTCAATAATAATTACATGTAGGCCTGCTTGACTACATGGAAACTGCTCTTCGGGTTGATGTAGAGAATGATTCATCATCAGTTATACAACACATTGTCAATTCACATTAAAATATTTTCAATAACAAACATTCTTTCAAGCGATTGCTCGAAAAGCGTTACGACATGTATGTATGTTTCAGCAAAATACACATAAAATATACATTGTAAATACAAAATATATTCATGGATGACAGGGTCGCAGCCTCTGCTATTCTTCTTCAGTGTAATATATATATTAAAATCATGGTCTTTACAATTTCCAGCAGATAAATTTATACATTTGTCTAAACACCATTTCATGAATATTCTCTGCTTTATCGAATCTGGCAGAAATTGGCAAAATAGAGCATTGCAAGAAAGGTCTTTATATTGAATGTTCCAAAAAAGGCTTAACATTTACAAGTAATATTTTCAATAACAAACATTCTTTCAAACGATTGCTCAAAAAGCATTACTTACATGTATGAATGTTTTAGCAAAAAATACACATAATATATACATTATAAATAAAAATACAAAATTTCACGGATGACAGGGTCGCAGCCTCTGCTATTCTTCTTCAGTCTAATATATATATTTAAATCATGTACTTTACAATTTCCAGCAGATAATTTCATACATTTGTCCAAATGCCATTTCATGAATTTTCTCTGCTTTATCGAATCTGGCAGAAATTGGCAAAATAGAGCATCGCAAGAAAGGTCTTTACATTGAATTTCCAAAAAAGGCTTAATATTTACAAGTAATATTTTCAATAACAAACATTCTTTCAAGCAATTGATCAAAAAGCATTACTACATGTATGAAATTTTTAGCAAAATATACACATTGTAAATAAAACACAAAATTTCATGGATGACAGGGTCGCTAACCTCTGCTATTCTTCTTCAGTCTAATATATATATTAAAATCATGTTCTTTACAATTCGTCATTCTCATCACCACTACTGTCTACTTTGGTAGAGTTTTTGCAGGCAACACATTTACAGAGATCTGTGCATGGGATATTGTGCTGCCTGCAGGAACAGCAAGTTTTTTGCTGCTCGACACAATTTGTCTTTCTGCAGCCACAGTGAGTTAGTTCTAGCAAAGCTTTTGGGGCTGCTGGGAGATCCCCCCACACTACTTCTAGCTCAGTGACATTTACCTTCCATCCATGTCCATCTGGACTAGGAATGTCTGGAAACTGCTCCAGACATCTGGTGTGGATGGCAGCCTGATCTTGGATCTTAACACATGCTTCCGCAAAGCATCACTTGTTGGAGGCATACTAGACTCGGCCTTTATAGTAGCCATGAGAAAAAGATTGTGTCGAGCTACGTTAACGTCGGAACAGCTTTGTCCATAGAGCTTTACAAACAAAAACTTCCATTTCATGAAAAACATTGGCCTCAACAGTAAAAGAACTGCCAATTTTCCTGAATGTTTCCTGCAAGCTGTCACTGTCCATCACAAGTTGCATTGCTCTCTTCTTTTATTTTCCATAAAAGGAACTAACGGAATCACACCCTGTGGCACAATAAAGGCCAATGAGAGCATCACTCATACTCTGCCCTAGATGAGTGTGAATAGCGGTCAAGTTGATGGTGCGCTTGTTGCTACCTATTTCCTTCGCTTTAGCAACACCAATTACGAAGACATCCGTGTCTGGACTCTTGATGACAACAGCAGAGGAAGAGCTTGTGTCTGATGTGCTTGCTGAAGGAAGACGGCTGGCAGCATACTGGCAGTGGAGAAAAAGTCTTGTGTCTGCCTCTTCGTGATTGCACTCCAGCTCCTTTACAACTTTCACCTCCATTTCTCCTTCAAGATCACAAAGAGAATGGCACTTGTCATCATGTGCTAACACTATGCAAACACCCATTAGAACATGAGATGGACGTCGACTCCAGGTCTTAAAGAGAAACTGTACTAGTGCCACTTTGTTGTCATTACACAACAGGAACTTCTTCCACTGTTGTGGGACTTTCTGCGCTTCTGAATAAATCTTTGTTACTTGGCTTCCAGCAGCAGCTCATCGTCCTCTTTCTCCACTCTTGATACTAAGTTGCCTATATGTATCGACGACAAAATGCACTACATCACTGTGAACAGATTTGGAAATCTTCACCAATTCTGTTAGCAGGTAATCGGCAAGCAATCCAAAGGTGGACGGTACTTTCTGATGGGGAAGTTCCTGTAGCAAGGCCATTCCATCAATGATCCATGTACTTCCATGAGGAACCCCTTCAGTGACAGGTGATGGCTTAACAGAGTCCTCGATGAAATGCATGAGGTTTGCCTTCATTGTCTTGTTAAGACTGCCGTCAACATTTGCAAGAGACAAAGGCAGTGGACCAAGATTGTGTGTAAGCATATGTTTGATGTCCAGCTTCCGTGCCCCAGCGATGATCATTAATCTTTGGAAGAGATTTCTGTCAGCCTTGATGATAATCTCTTTATCTTTCACCTTGGACTTGGAAGATTTACTCATTGATGCAAATGTCTTGGTCTTATGTTTCTTGAGGACAGCAAACATATCCCCTTCTCCTTGTAAGCGTTCCTTACAATAAGTTGTGAATGCCATATCTACCCTCTCATGAGCCTCCAAATAATCACTTGTTACCTCAGATGAAGCAACAGCTCCAGATGCAATGTGAAGAAGCTGTTCATTGCCCTCTTCAAAGGGATTAACCATGGATTCAATGGTCTCTATGATGGCACAAACATCCTTCTCACTTTTCCCCATATGTGCCTGTTGTAGTTCTCTTTTGATGTGGGATCTCTCATCCCTTCCTGCCATGTTCTCATATTCTTTGCTTATGGCACTTCTCTCATGCTGGGACAAGATCCAACGGAAAACATCTCTCTTAATGGTTGTGAATCCAACCATTCCTCCCTTTGTCTTCGTGTCCCGGTTGCAGGTTTGCTCGATAGTCTGATCACAAGCAACTTGAGAGAAACCATAATCATTCTGACGTTGGACTGCAAAATCTCCTTGTGCAAGGGCTTGGTAAACAGAAGTATGGCTGCTTGGTAGCTGGCACATTTCAATCCAATATGCTGGGAGGTATCTAGCATAGTTAGTGTGATTGTAGGCAAAGAACCAAGGGAGAAAGCTTCTTATAGAAGACAGGTGCAAATTCCAATCTCCTTCCCTTGTTGCACACACCAAGAGCGGCAAACTCTCCACCATCTCAATGTATGAAGACCACACAGCAAATGTTGGTTCCTTGGCACTTTGATCCGAGACAAACTTCTGATACAAGTCAGCATATGTTACAAAATCGGTCAGACTTCACGTTCTCCTCAAATGCTGGTCCTGGAAAAGATTGGAGAAGCTCCTGCATAGTATCTTCTACTACTTCTCGCTCTCCAGCAGATAGTGTATTCAGGTATAACTCCTAACGAATGCGCTGCATTGCTTCCATTACGCACTTGTGTGCACGAATACTACGATTGTAATGGTGGCCATTCATGACACCATTTATCAAACCTTGGGCCACAATGCCGGATTCTATCATGATGTTCTCCAATCCAGCATCACGGAATCTCTTGCCGATGCATGCTAACATCGCAAGAGTGGTATGAAATGCACCAAGGCGGATGATAATGCGATCGAGGAATGTTTTGTTGGGCTTTTGCTTAAATTACCTGGTCAAAGACAACTACCACTTTCCTTCTGTCCAAGACTGTCTGCTATTTCAAGACTTCTCTCCATGATTGTGTAGACTGTGTCATATTCTGTAGGGCTGGCGTCTATTATTGGTAGGTACCCAACTGTTGATTTGGGGGGAACAGTCTTATCCAGCATGACATTGAAGCCAGTCCAGCTTGGAAGAAGCTTATCTGAAATATTCGCACATTTCATCAGGATATATGACAGATCTAGGTTGCGTGGATGCACCTGTGCAGCTGCATACTGCTCTGCGTCGAGAGAAACATCTCCACAGAATGGTTGAGGCCCTTTCTTCTTGCTCCCAAAGTATTTCTTGATGTCAGTAACTGGAGCCTCAAACGAAGTCTCACGAGATTTGGGTAGATTGATGGATGGAGCAACACAGCCGTTATCACTCACTGTTGGCCTTTGGATAATAATGCCATTGGTATTATGTGTAGTTCCCTTTCCTGAGACTGTCTCTTCTCCAAAGTCAATGTTATCGAAGACAAGTGTTGTGAAGATTGGCTGTGTTCCAGCTGGTAGAAGCTGATTTCCTAGAACAAGCTGACATTTGGCAAGAGCCGTATCATGCTCCAAGACAGTAGTGGTTGATATGCAGTGCCCTAAGCCATTCAGAATACCTACAAGTTTTGCAGAACCAGTAAGATATCGCACTGCCATGGCCAAGGAAGAATGCTTCGGCATGAGAACACGAGCCTTTGACTTCAAGTACACCATGTCCTGAGATATGGACAGAAGCCTCCTTTCCTCTTCATCAGAAACATCAGAGTCAATGTTGGATTGTCACTAAGTCCTGTACTCCACGCGAGGAAGTTAAAAAGTTGCAGTGGGATTACTTCTCTTGCGAGGTTGGAGGCCATGGTGAATTTATCTCAATCCCATCCATTGAGGTTTTCAAAACCTGAGCAGCACGATAGAGAGTTCTCAGAGAATCTGATTGAACACTTGGTGTACATGTTGGCAAATCACTGGTGTCACTTGTCCCGCTGCTCTCCTCACTTGACATGTCTCTAACTACATCTTCAACCATATCTTCTACTCCAAGCATGTCCACATATACAAATTCGCTCTCACACTGTCGTGTTGGTCTGCTGAAATTTAACATCGGGTGCGATTTCTGTAGTCTTCGCTTCAGATACCCACTCTTGTAGGCAGACGCATCTTTGTCTTCAACTTCCTGAACGGTCTTTACAAAGAGCTTGAGTAGCTTTGTCAGCCTTAGTATCTCCTTGCCCTTGATAAGCCTATCTTGAACAATGATGCAAAATACAGGATATGACTTATCATACAACTGGACACTTTCCTCTACATCAAATGACTTACGTGTACGTGTAACCTTAGTATACCACATATAGCAAGACTTATGGTATCTTGCTTCAACAGCAACAAGGTCCTTGTCCCGGACTTGCAAAAGTATACGCTGGTCTTTACGAAGTTCAGCAGCTGCTACCAGTTGCCCCCCTTTTTCAGTTTCACATCTTACAAGGTGCTCAATTCTCCTCTTTTCCGAGGAACGCTCTGTGATATATTTTGTGCGCTGACAGATTATGCAATGAACTGGTAGAACGTGTCTCCTACCAGGAATCGCAGTAGTCGGGGTACCCACATCTGATCGTAGAAGGCGTGTAGGAGGCGGGAGGAATACTTCATCCTGAGAGGTGCCTGGCTCTTCAAGCTCTGAAGCATATTGCTGATCTACAGGAAAGGAACAAAGTAAAAAGCAAAGATGCATTAACATTACTAATACTTTCCATTTATGCAGTACAAAATGTTATAAAGTATTCTGTAAGGCTTCCATTTGCTACCTCTTTAAGTTGTCAGAGCTTAGAGTCTGTCTCATTTTCTCTTTCAAATATGACTCATTATTCTGAACAAAACTGGCCAGTGTTAGAAGGTATACATTCAATTTAAGGAGACAAATGTTGAAGTACATGTACATGCAGGAAAAACACTGATATCAAGGCATGCATGGAAAGAGAATCTTAGCATGCATGTGAAGTTGACTAATAACTACCAACAACTGTTAAAAGTATATATATATTTATATATATTATATTCCTTACAGAACAATTTGTTTACAACTTTGAATAATAAAAATATATTTTTCCACTATTGCTATATATGTAATAATAATATTTAATTTTTATATAGCGCTTAATACAAATGTCTCTAAGCGTTTTACAAATATATTATTACCCCGGTCATTGGATTCAGTGGTGCTTACCCGCACACAATGTGTGCACAATCTCCACTCCCTGGGGAGCATTCCAGCCAGGCGTTACATGACGCTCAAAAACTGTTTGCCTTGATCTGTGCTCGCTTGATTGTTGTAATGTTGCAGAAGTGCCTGTAGCAGCCATGGTATCCTGGTTGAACATACCTTTATTGAAAATAAATAAAAGCAAGGCTCATTTAATATCATTTATTACAAAAGAATAGGTCTATAGTTCTACGAGACAGACAGACTGAAGTATTCATCAATACAAAACCTACAGTATGAGTCGAATCTAGCATATAATTATCAAATAATTTCATCAAATTGAAAAAATATCTGTGCTGACTGGTTACTGTCTCCAACTGGAAGTGAACGGACTGGACATCAGTGACAGTGGAAGATTATTCAGAACTGCTTATTAAAAAACGTAGAGGTGTCGCATATTTTTATGAAGTGTATATTTTTTTTGTAGAGCATGGAGGGCACACGGTACTGTAGTACATTTTTCATCATGAATAAAAAGATCACCAGGGCAAGGGCAAGGCTCATTCTCCGACACAAGTGGCGTATTAAATCATGTGTCAAATATTGTGGGGGACTGGGGGCCTCACTATGCAGAATTTTTTCCCACATGCAAAAAAAAAGAAGAAAAATAAACCAATTTGAGTGTGGAAATTTAGGGGGACAGTAGCCACCAGTTATCCAGTACGCTGTTCTTACTCTCAGTCTCAGACAATAATCGATATGTGAACAATAAACACCCAAATTAATTATAAAGACCTGTACTGTAGTGTAGTAGAGAATCAAGCCTGACCAGTATCCAATTTGACTTGGTCAACCACTTGTTAATTTTTGCTGGCTAAACCTCAATTTCGAGAGCCCAGAATTTTTTTAGAAAGTAGAAATTACTACCTGACTACCGGTCGCGGTCTAGTCTTGACTGTCTTTTGTTTCAATTCTAGTAGTAACGTTAGGGCCTTTGAATAGACATAAATAGGATCAGAGTTATTCTAAACATGCTAAAATAGTTAATAGATCTACAATCATTTCTTCGGAATGACGTACCTCTTTTTTGTTGAACTTGTTACAGTTCGAACACCATGGTACACTCCTCCGCCCGAGGCGCCGGACGAGTACTGCTCTGTCTGCTGCTCGAACGAGTCGAAGTTGAGGTTAACCGCATTCGCAGCAACTTTTTTTTCTAGTTCAAACCCAAAACTGACGTTCTTCCAAAGATCTACACATTCCTTGAATTTTCTGTAACTCTTGCCACTGAAAGATATTACCTTACTGTGAGTCGAAATTGTATGCATACAGCAAAAACCTGTGTTTTCCTCTGAATCATCCGTAGAACTTTCAGTTGTTGACGACATGATACTACACCGGAAGCTTACAATAGCGCGCGCCAGTGGTACGTGCACAACACTGCCTGTGATTGGCTAAAAAGCTTGAAGCGCTGTAACCGTTACTTGATACATGCACAGTGATTGGACAACCTCCATGAAAAAAAGAAAGATTTTAAGCACCTTTTTTCCATTTTTTTTAGCTTATATGCGATGTTTTCGATTGACGAGTTGTGACTATAATATCAAAATATATTCTTCAATAATATCCACTATTTAGAAAGTAGATGCCGAGCCGAGGTCACAAAACTGACGAATTTTGGGGCTCACCCGGCGGTCTAAAGGGAAATGGAAAGAGGAGAAAACGGGAAAGAAGGAAGAGGTAAAAGAAAAGAAAAGGGGGAAAGAAGGAGATTGGGGGACGAAAGGGCCTTGCCCCCCCCCCCCCCCCCACCCGCAAAAAAGAGAGAGAGAGAGAGAGAGAAGGAAAAGAACGGAAATGGAAAGAGGAGAGACCGGGAAAGAAAGAAGAGGAAGAAGAAAAGAAAAGGGGGAGGGAGATATGGGGAAGGCCGAAAAGCGACGACGTCGACATCGAAGCCTTTCTCGATGTCGGATGTGATCCAAATTCAGGTGGACAATGCAATATATGAATATGATTAAAATTAATAAACAGTTGGGCTAAAATTCCCGTATTTAGAATGGATATTAAACTGCTAAAAAATGGATACGAAAGTACACAAGCGCCTTGAAATCATGGTAAAATCGTCTCGTCATAGCCGTCTTCAAGGGGCTGGATTGTTTACCGCTAGACTAGGCAGGCTGCGTAAGCAAGGACAAATAAAATTGATGACGTAATTGGCGACGAAACCAGCCAGGCCTGAATCTAGGCATTAATTTTGTCGGCAATTATTCATGACGAAATTGACATCGTCGTGAATTTTATCTCCAATTATTCACTACGAAATTGACGATATTGTGATTTTCGTCGCCAATTTCGTTGTGAATAATTCACGATTTCCTATATTGATGACATCGTGAATTTTATCGCCAATTATATATTCACGACGAAATTGACGATATCATGAATTTTGTCGTGAATAATTCGTGATTTGGGCTACCGGTATTCGCGATGTCTCTTCAGGGCCACCATATCAATCTTTCACAAATTGAATTTCAACTGAATCAGTACATGTGTAGTTTGCTTTAATTAGCGAGTTCATAATTAGAATTTGCGCATGTGCAGATAAAGGTCATTCAGACCCAAATTGTAAAACCATTAAAACAAATACTTGTATCGTGCTCATGAAATTTATGTAATCAGTATTCATTTATGCACCAACAGTACATTTATCTGATACACAGGTGGAAGTATTCTTCTCAATAGGCAAACAAAAGGTATTCATGAAGCACCTCCATCACTTTGGCAGTGATTATTCTAAAATGCACAGGTGGGAAGTATCCATCGTGTCTAAGATCTGTGGATATGTTGGGGTCATGCGGTCCAGAGCTATTTATGAACTCGCTTATTCAATGACTGTTACAATATATCAAGTGAATGGCCTTTAAAAAAGGGTGTTTGGAGAAAAAAACTTATATACATGTACACTTTACAAATAATACTGATGTTTCTGTCATTCAATGACCATCCATGACATTTACATTAGGACACACATACCTGTATGGATGGTGCCTTTGATTTCAATGTAGAGTAGAACTCCTCACTGAGAAAATTCTCAAGTATCAGGTTAGTCAGGTTTGGCATATAACACAGTGCTTCTGCTAGGTGATGTGATGAGGCTGGTGTGGGAAACGGGAGTTCATCAAGCTTGAGAGTCTGGACCTGCATTGTTTGTGAATATATTGAAGCATCACGTCTATACATGCATTTGTTTTATTTACGTTTTATTTCTGACTCTATTCTAACATTTCACACAAATTCCATAAATTACATAGTTGTATTCATAATAACATTCTCAACAAATATGATTGAATAGATTTTATTTTCAAATTTAATTCTTGTCTATTGAGAAAAAGAACAAATCAAAGTTTCTATTGAGAGGATGATTTAGTAAAGTTTTTTTTTTTAAACTACTCCTACCTACACTGAAATTAATAATACCAATAAATATACATTTCCTATTAATGTATTAAAGTACAAGTCCACTCCAAAATTAACTTACTTTCAATAGAAGCAGAAAAATCAGACAAACCAATCTAAAGAAGTTTGAGCAAAATCGGATAACTGATAAGAAAGTTAAGATTTTTTTTAGAAAGTATGTAAAACTATAGAACAATGGAAATCACTGCACAAATTGCCAATTTGGTAATCAGTTTGTGACGTCATGTCCTCACTATTTATCAATTGTTTTATATATTTTAATCCCATTAATTTCATCCTTTTATCCCCCAAAACTTGATTTCCCCATGCCTTTGCCCAGGTTATATGATTTGTATCATATTGCGTGCATGACATAGCACAAAATCTGTTATGAACTTTGAAGAATTGATATTATTTTCTGAATATTGTATATTCATAATTATTGATTTTTATATAAATAGTTCTTCAGAATTAACATTTTTCATTATTAGACTGAACAAAATTACTCTACCGGTATATTAGTGCATCCACAGAAAAACATATTACTATCAATCTAACTTGGATGGTGGTGTGAAGAAATAAGATACTTAGGGGTGAAAATAGGAAATTTATATTATCAATATAAAGAAAACAATAAGTGGAAAGTGAGGACATGACGTCACAGACTCATGAGTGAATTTCCAATTTGTCTTGTGACTTTTATTGTTCCATAGTTTTACAGACTTTTTCAAAAATTCATAATTTTCTTATTAGATATCCGATATTGCTCACACTTTTTTGGATTGGTTTGTCTGATTTTTCTGCTTCTATTGAAAGTAAGTTATTTTGGGAGGGGACTTGGCCTTTAAAGTTATTCATAACTCTGGATTTCTTGTGCACAATACACATAAGTCAGAAGGTTTGTTGCTATGGTTCAGTGTTATAAATTCTAGCATTTATTCAAATTTGCTCTTTAAAAAATAAGATATATTTTTTACTATCATTAAAACTTGGGAAAGGTTAGATATTGATTATTGATCAAAACAATGTCATCTTTCTCACATTTGAATTTTAACTGAATCAGTTCATGTGTTGTTTGCTTTAATTCAATGTTCCATGACCGTTCCAATATACCAAGTGAATGGCCTTTAAAAAAGGGTGTTTGGAGAAAAAAACATACGGTATATACATGTACACTTTACAACTAATACTGATGTTTCTGTCATTCAATGACCATCCATGACATTTACATTTGGACACACATACCTGTATGGATGGTGCCTTTGATTTCAATGTAGAGTAGAATTCCTCATAGAGAACCCCTCCAAGTGTCAGATCAGTCAGGTTTGGCATAGAACACAGTGCTTCTGCAAGGTGATGTGATGAGGCTGGTGCGGGAAACTGGAGACCATCAAGCTTGAGAGTCTGGACCTGCATTGTTTTGTGAATATATTTAAGCAGCACATCTATACATGCATTTGTTTTATTTACTTATTTCTGACTCTTTTCGAACATTTCACACAAATTCCATGAATTACATAGTTGTATTCATAATAACATTCTCAACAAAATTGATTGAATAGATTTTTTCTTCACATTCAATTCTTGTATATAGAGAAAAAGAACACACTAAAGTTTCTATTGAGAGGATTATTTAGTAAAGGCAATTTTCTTTTGAATTCCTTATGTATTCTTTATAGGGCTTCCAACCTGTTTGCATTGATAAGTCCTACTCCTACTTACACTGAAATTCATAATACCAATAAATATATATTTGCTGTTAATGTATCAAAGGTATTCATAACTCTGGATTTCATATGCACAAGATCCCTGAGTCAGAAGATTTGTTGCTATGGTTCATTTTGGTAAGTTCAAGCCTCTATCAAAAATGGCTCTTAAAAAATTATGACATATTTTTTACTATCAATCAAACTTGGAAAAAGTTGAATTTTGATTACCGTATTGTTCAAATCAATGTCAATCTAAGACACACTTGAATTTCAACTGAATCAGTACATGTGTAGTTTGCTTTATTCCATGTTTCATGACTGTTCCAAAGGGTGATTGGAGAGGGAAAAAACGCATATTGGTATACATGTGCACCATATAACTATTACTGCCGTTTCTTTCTTGCAATGACCCTCCATGACATTTACATTAGGACACACATACCTGTATGGATGATGCCATTGCTTTCAATGCAGAGAAGAACTCCTCATTGAGAAGCCCTCCAAGTGTCAGATCAGTCAGGTTTGGCATAGAACACAGTGCTTCTGCTAGGAGATGTGATGAGGCTGGTGTGTAATACAGGAGAGAACCAAGGTGGAGAGTCTGGACCTGCATGGTTTGTGAATGTATTTAAGCAGCACATCTAGACATGCATATGTTATATCAACTAATTTCTGACTGTATTTTAATATTTTATACAAATTCCATTAATTACATAGTCGTATTCATAATAGTATTTTCAACAAAAATGATTGAATAGGTTTTTTTCCTTCAAATTCAATTCTAGTCTATTGGGAAAAAGAACACACTAAATTTTCTATTGAGAGGTTTATTTAGTAAAGGTAATTTTCTTTTAAATTCCTTATGTATTCTTTATAGGGCTTCCAACCTGTTTACATTGATGAGTCCTACTCCTAGTTTCACTAAAATTCATAATACCAATAAATATACATTTGCTATTAATGTATTGAAGGTATTCATAACTCATAAGTCAGGAGGTTTGTTTTTTTTGGTCTGAAAGTTTTATTACAGTAATAATTTAAAGCAAGATGACTATTAAAAACGACCTTAAATTTAACTCATTTTGACTCTTGGGAGAAGGCAATGGCTCGGAAGACCAACCACTGACTGGAATATGTATTCATATGCACCATCTTATGATTTCCTTCCCTCTCTCAATGTAACGAATAGTTAAACCAAAAACTTGAAATCATTAATATTAAATGTAATAAGTACTAGTAATATACACATCAATTAAAGCTTGCTTCCATAATTAAAGTTGTTTAGAAATAATTTAGTGCATACCTACGTAATGTGTCTATTACGAGCTGGGCAAACAACTATGTCTCAAAACCCGGGAATTCCTCCTAATGGACAGACAAGGTCACGCGCTGGCTGAGAGGTACATATTACCAAATTATTACTGTTTTTATGATTTCTGTAAAAAATCATGCTAAATTTGCTTAAGAAATTAATAAAATGGAAAATTTACAGTAAATTAAACTTTGAACAAAAGGAATCGACCAACGCTAAGTCAGTTTTCTTCATGGGGAAGATAGTCTCATGTCCAGAAGTCAGTTACTATGACCTGAACATATTGAGTCCAACCTATACAAACAATGTCATTCACTTGCGTTGTACAGAATTAAACAAGCGATAAACCTTACAGTAATACAAATGCATTCAGTTTAAATTTTATAGTGTATTTTCATACACTGTTGCCATAACGCTGGAATAAGTTTGTTAAACTGACGAATGTTGAAGAAAATTGAAGAAAAAAATCATCCTTTTGATTCAATAACCCAATTTTACTGAAGCCTAAATACAGTTTGTAAAGATTAATTGTGGTTTCATTTTCACTGTGATATGCTCGGTAGAAATTAATCATTACAGTTTTGACAAGATATGCACTTTGTCTGTCAAGAATAAATGACATTGTCACAGACTTCATGAGCAACACTCTACATCGCATGCTCATTATTATTTATATAAACAGAAATATTACAAGAGAAGCTCAAAGGAAAAGAAATTTAATTAAATACAAAAGGAAAGATGAAACAAAGAAAAATAAAGAAATACAAAAGGAAGAATAAAAGGAGATAGAAGGAGGAAATTGAACCAAGAAATATATAAGGAAAGAAAAGATAAAAGAAGGAAAACACAAAAATATACATATCGGTAAGGGAAGACATAAAGAGAATGCATGGGAAAATAAAGAAATACATAAGGCAAGAGAGATAGAGAATTAAGAGAAAAACATTTAAAAATATATAAGGAAAGAAAGAGAAAAACAAAATAGATACATAAGGAGTAATAGAGAAAAGATGAAGGCAGTAAAAACAAAAAAATGCATAAAGGAACAAAATAAAGGAAAAAAAGAGATACAAAAAATTATATGAAAAATATATAAGGAAAGAGAGATAGAGTAGCAAGAGTAAAACATTACCAAATATATAAGGAAAGAAAGAAAGAGAACGAATCAAGGGCACAGGAATAACTTAATATTTTTCTTCTGAGAAAGTAGAAATTAATTTATTTTGGGGTACAAAACAAACAGGTCGCTTCCTGATCACTTCCTGGCAGTTGTGCTTTCACACTCACAGTAAGACCGATCTGACTTAGACAGGTCTAGCGTAGATCGGTCCAGGAAGTGCGTGAGAAAGGGGTCTAGTTTCCACCAACAAAAGGAAAATGCTGGACTACTAAAGTTGAAAAATAAAAACAAGGGAAACGCTCTCGCCTGCATTACGCAATTCAATTTGATGAAAAATTGAGGTTGGGACATTATTCATAGGCAGGGTGGCCCATTAGTAGCCCCCCCCCCCTCCAATTAAATCCTCTGAATATAATCAGCATTTTGAAGTGAATATTGACCAATAGTCATTGGAAGAATTATTTAATATAATTTGTACCAAGATTAATAACTTTAATGGAATATGAAGGGGAAAAAAATGATTTATTAATCCTCACATACTGACCTAAAATGACATTTGACCTTGACTTTGTGACCTGGAGTTTGTGTCATAAGATTTGTGATACTTGATAACCCTTGTGTACAAGTTTCATGGAATTTGAACAAACACTTTTGAAATTATGCTAAAAATTCAAAATCTTGATGTTGATGCCACAAGAGAGTCTAAGTTTGTTGACCTGAAATGACCTTTGACCTTAACTTAGTGACCTGAAATTCTACTCACATGATTGGGGATACTTGATAACCCTTTAGTGTAAGTTTCATTGAATAAGAACTTTTACTTTCCAAATTTATCAGGTTAAGTTTTCGATGTTGACGCCGTCGCCGCCGTCACCGGAAAAGCAGTGTCTATGTCTCGCTTTTTGCTACGCAGGCGAGACAAAAATTAAAGATGTCATTTGTTTAGTGATTTAACCCTTATCTATCAGCCTAACCAGATTCAAACCAAACTGACCAATTACAAATAGTGATGTTGATTATCTCTTTAACACCTGATTAATCTTGAGATACATGAATCATAAATTCATTTTGATATGAAACTTTAGCTGAAATTCATGCAGAATTCTAAGTATAAATTAAAGGCTTAAAATGTATCCCCAATCTGTCCTCATTAGTTTTACCTTGAAACGCAAGTTTTTTAATGATTATATGACAAACCACAATAAAAACAGAGAAACAATGACTTCAGTATTGATCTTATTCAGGACAAACAATCCTGCAACTTCTAATAAAGGGAGAATCATTTGTCATATAGCCCCAGTTAAATGTATACAGTCACATCAAATACGCTTACAATCATATACAAGGAGGCTTCCCAAGCATGTGGGTAGTGTACATAACATGCTGTTCAGACCTTGTTGTTGTTGTTGAGTTCAGCGTTATATGGCGATCAGTTAAATTCAACTGTTATCACTCACTATTTTTAAATTTTGGTATGACTTAAATTTTTTTAAATTAATTCACCTCTCTCTTTTATCGATGTTTTGTTTGTGTCCCTCTATTTTTGTCAGGGTTTTTATTAATTTTATTCATTGCGATATCATGCTAGGTTACCAAATCCTGTCCTTTTTTATTTGGCACCATCCTGACAAACCCACTCGTATGATACGAGGGTTTCTCTGAAGTTTTATAAAGAAAACAAAAACCGATGTCCCTCGGGTGTGGAACAGGGCGACTCCCAATGGGATACCTTTATCTGATAATCAAGGAAAAGAACTTAGGTTTGAACTGAAAGTAGACCCTTTCTGAGGAAATTGGTTGCACTGTCGTGCAGATAGTTATTAAAAATGATAATAATAATAATAGCTCGTTCTTATATAGCGCTTTTCAGGACCGAAGGCCCTCTCAAAGCGCTTTACAGATAAGTATATTATTACCCCGGTCATTGGATTCAGGCTTACCCGCACACAATGTATGCACATTCTCCACTCCCTGGGGAGCATTCCAGCCAGGCGTCATTTTTACAAGCGCACACTTGCTAATCTAACCACATTAGCTTTCGCATCCTACCGGGTACCCATTTAACACCTGGGTGGAGAGTGGCAAATGTAGATCAATATGATGATACCGGTAAGCAAAAAATATGGGCTTTTGATGAAATATGGTGCAGTTAATCAAAGATGAAACAAATAAGAACTTATACATAATTAATGAGTCACTTATTCATGTGATATGCCCCTATACTATAGACCTTTATGTATTTTATATAGATTTTACTAGCTGGTAAAATCCATGTTCAGACTTTAGGAATGTGACAGGGGTCAATCCCTTGACCCCAATGGACATGACATGTGTCATACAGAGTCATGAGCAAGTAGATATGCATGCCTCAATTGCAAGGCAATAATCAAGTCAGAGTCACAATTAGGGGGCACCTCAAAAATGCTAACAAAACACTGGTATGGAAATTTTAATTCAACTGCGTGGTTTTCCATCACTTTCAAACAAAAAAATGAGCGTTAAAGGAACACTAACATGGAATTTAAAGAAAGTGATGGAATTTGGAATTACATCGGTTTAATCCTTATCGATGTTATTCAAACACCTATCAGGTGTCACATTTATACTATTATAGATAGTATACCGAGGTAATGTTATTCACACCCTGGTGTATATAAAAATTCCCCCCCCCCCCAAAAAAAAGTAGAGAATCATACTGTACATGACAACATGTCTCCTGCTTACCCCTCCAGTCGGAATGGTATAACAACAATAATTAAAAGGTAAAGATGAGAAGAGACAAATAAGTTTCTAGGAAAATGTTAAACATGTATATTTCCCACATACTGTAAATCCAAAAACAAAAGCATGGAGGACAATGATGTACAAATCTCTTTGGTGTTAACAAAGTGTCCGGGAACAAAGTATTACATTATTTAGGTGGATCTTTTATGGTCATGATTATTCACAGTTATCCGCATGAAAAGTCATAGAGATTATTGTGAATAGCAACCGTTATTCTTGTCACCCCAAACTCTGCACCATGCAATGTCAATACCGGTACCAATATATAATATTGAATCTGTCTTCAATTGCATTCAGAGATTATATTATTTTTCTTTTAATTTATACATCGGACACAACTTATACATGTCATTGCTGAAACTGAAACTCTTGTTTGATCGAGAGAGCAGTTATTTAGTCAGCAATTTTGAACCCATCATGTAAAAGTTGTTTATATATTTTTTTTAAATCATGCATTGAGATTTGTGTAAATATGATATTTACACAATTTACAATTTATACTTCTTTTCCATCTTCTATCAGCTAGGTGGTTTTCCAGGAATAATGTTAACAACAGAGCTAGATGAGAGAGACCAAGGAGGTACAGGAGGTTTGAAATATGGACAAACAAAAATATAGTGAAATTCATCTCCTATATCAGTGGACAGGCAGAGCTAGTGTACACCGAAACAATGTGGTGTGTTCGCATCAAATCGACCTTTGTTTACAGGTATTTTATGTGATATACACCGAAACTTACATAGAGTAAAAGCATCAGTTTTAGTTAGGGTGAGTAAATAGCTTTCAAATATATGGTTGCCTTTAAATATTCTACAGTGTAATTTGTGCAAATGCGATTTGACCATACTGCATCTCTCCATTCCTGACAAAAAATATCATTTAGTCTCAGTTTTAACAAAGAATTAATATTTAAGCCAAATCCACTATTTTGGCCCAGGAAATTATTGGATAGACAAGATTGATTAAATGTGTCTTCAATAAATTTTAACCATGAGGAAGTAAATTCCAAATTTTCATCTTTATGAATGGCAGAAATGAATTTTAAAAGGACATATGAATATATACTATCTTTACCTCTCAAAATTCTTGACCAATTTTTTTTTTAAAACTATATAAATTAAATATACGTCAGTTTTTAGTACAGAAAAAATAGAAGAGGAGCTCACAAGATACATCACAGAGTTGCAAAGGTGTTCCACTGATGACAACATCAAAAATTCATAACTTTGGTAAATTTAATCGAATATTGCTCAATTTTTCACTAATTTATTACTCTTATTTGTCTGGTTTTATTAAAACCATATCAGGGTGAACTTCCCCTTACGTTGTGATCTTCCACGGTTTCCACTGTTATAATATTCACATGTAAAGGCTTTTGTTAAAACTGCTGAGGCCTTAGTGAAAAAGCCATTGATATATTCTACCGTCAAAAGAACCAGCATATATGAGACATTTAAAGGATTTTAAGAAAAGTAAATTGTACATTAGAAAAGGGAAGAGATGTTAATGGAATAAATAAAAATATCACACATACATCACAATGGTGGATGAACCGCTCACCTTTGATTCTTTTCCTTTCATTGCAAGTGTTTCAAAAAAACATTGATGGCCACAGAATTCATCTCCTAGAGAAACTTTCTTCAAGGATGGCATGGAACATATTATCTCTGCCACATCAAGTGACATAGTAGGTCCACAATCTCTCTGAATACAGAGTGTAACCTGGATAAAATGACAAAGTGATTACTGATGGGATGCAGAGTATAATAATAATAATAATAATAATAATAATAAATTTATGTAGCGCAGCTTTTATACAAAATATATTCAGCTGCGCTGGTTAAGAGCTCCTTTTTATTAAATTCTACAAATTAAATAAGATCTCTCAGTTGAACAAATAAGTTTTTAAATTGG
Organism: Strongylocentrotus droebachiensis; assembly: GCA_035222895.1. NCBI lineage: Eukaryota > Metazoa > Echinodermata > Echinoidea > Camarodonta > Strongylocentrotidae > Strongylocentrotus > Strongylocentrotus droebachiensis. Next base: position 69,075 of record JAVYIG010001580.1, on the reverse strand, counting down.
ATTTAAAAACATTGAGAGATGGAGTGCTTCGTATTTCTATTGGCAAGCTATTCCATAGTTTGGGGGCAGCAATAGCAAAAGCACGGTCCCCAAGAGTTATTTTAGTTTTGCCATGGGGAATCTGAAACAATAATTTATCTGTGGAACTGCGCAGGCTATGACTGTGTGATTGGACTTTGAGTTGGAGTAATTCTGTGATGTAATTAGGGGCTTGACCACTCAATGATTTATAGACAATTAACAATATTTTGAATGAGATTCTTTGACGAACTGGCAACCAGTGGAGTTCTCTCAGAAGAGGTGTGGTTGAAGTGAATTTCGACCAACGATAGACAAGTCTTGCACATGCATTTTGGACTCTTTGTAACTTTAATAGCTATCAGAGAATCAGGCATTCCAAACAGCAACCCGTTACAATAATCAAGCTTACTTGTGATAAGAGCATGTACAACCAATTTCATACTTTCTTGATCAAAATATTTGCGGATACGCCTGAGATTGTACAGAAGATAGTATGTTGATTTGCATATATATTTTTAACATGTGTTTCCATGGTTAAATTAGTATTAAAGTATACTCCTAAATTCCTTGCTGTAACAGAGGGTATCACATTGGAGGATCCAACTCTTACACCGTCAATGCTTGTTTTTGAGATTTGTTGTGGAGTTCCTATAACCAAAAATACACTTTTACTATCGTTTAGCTTAAGATTATTGTTAAGCATCCATCTATGAATAAAATTAACACATTTTTCCAACATTGAAACACTTGCATCTTGAGTACTAGTGGATGGTCTAAAGGATAAAAATAATTGTGTGTCGTCTGCATAACAGTGACAGGAGACTTCAGGAAAATTATCCTGAGTGCTCTTGATTAGATTACTCGTGTATAACATAAAAAGCAAAGGGCCGAGCCGAGAGCCCTGTGGCACACCAAAGGGCACCTGGAAAGAGTTAGAGACAATGCCATCAATTTTAACTTTTTGATGTCGATCAGACAAGTATGACTCGATCCAGCCGAAAGCAACACCGTCGATACCGCAACATATCTTCAAAATATCTAGTAATCTGGAATCTGTATAAATGTTCACTTGGATGTTAGGCATATGTGTGTATAACTTACATGAGCATTTTCCATAGATATGCTGCTAGAACTACAGAGCATAAGAAAGAAAAGGAAATAAATAAGGGTACAGGCTGAAGAACTATTGCCATGACATTTCATCCTATTTTTGTGACAGTACTGAGTAGGAATATCATCTTAGCTTACCATGTGTGTACAGAGAATCCTTAAACAAAATAAAAGGAGAGTACAAGTCTAAGAACAGGTTTCAAAAGAGATTATTTAAGTTCACACCATCTGGTGCCTCGATCATACCTTAATCATTTATAAATGTAAGTAGGAATACGATCACTAAATTAAAAGGGTGAATACGGAGCAAAAATCTAGTCTCCAGAGTTGCAATATCAATACAGGTAACCCAAATTATACACAGGGCCAATAATAATATCAAACAGATTTCTTTGTGCCCTGTTAAACATTTATAAACCAAGAATTGGGACTTCATTTGGGCATGAGATGACAGTGTGCAAACTATTGATGAAGTTCCCTTTCCAAAATGTTTAGCTCATCTAAAAGGTATAGATGCACTGTGTATATATTATATGCACGTGCAAGTACATACATGTAGCTTCACTGTAATTGTAAATGCATGTTCTGAATTCTTTTTTTTTAATTCCTCTTCCACTGGCATCAGATTCATTTTGCAAGCAGTGCTTGTTATTCCTAATTAGGTCCCTTTCTCTCTCCCAATTCCTTTCAGATTTCATATGCATAATCTTTACCATCCCATTGTATGCACTGAACTGATCGTCCAGGCACAATTTTGACTGTTTTGAGTCCGTCTTTATACCTTTCTTTCAGCCTACCTATCTCCACTATCCTAGGGCGTGTTCACACCGCAAGGGGGGACCGTGGATCGCGCTATTGTGGCGCGACCTACGGTCCGCCCATTGGCATTCGCCGGATCCACACCGCAGTGAGATAGCGCGGTCTATCGTAGCACCCCCTTTTTTGAGAGGTCCTGTTGCCATGTCGCCATGAGGTCAGAGCGGTCAAAGATTTCGCACGCTATTACGAACTAGGAGTGTTGAGTTGTACCGATTCAGATTCAGATCGCACCAAAATAGAATGAGTATAAAATTCCCCGCGTGTAGAACGATGACTTCCGGCGTGCTATCGTAGCTCGGGTTCACACCGGCAGAGATAGCGCGGTGGACCACGCTCTAGACCGCGCTATCTCTGCCGGAATGAACAGCCTCCTAGATGCTACAGACTTTTAACAAATTACTCTAGATAGTGTAGGAGTTGCTCTTCTACTGATACAAATGGCCCTTCAAAATTCCATCTTCATACTCAAAATTTAATTCCAAAATCATTGACCCTTTCAAGAATCACTAAAATTCTTTAAATATTGACAGATGAAAAGAAAAATTACCATAACTTAGTCATATCAAGTCCTAAATGAAATTTCTACAGCATCTGCTCAGTGAATTTCACGATATCGATGGTCATGTTTGATATGAAAGTTCTGAAGATGGATGTGTTTATCTTGCTATAGCTCCATCATGCCTGGCTTAATCAAGACCCTCTATTATATTTAGATACTTCAAGATATACCCTTTTCAACCACCTACAAAATGCAACTTCAACTGACCTACTTTGCGATAAATTGCTCTCGAAAACCAGACTTTTCAGGAAAATTCCTAAATAACTTCAACATGTGCTCAATTTGTGAACATTATACCTAGGTCTATAAAATTGGCAGACATGTTTATCAACCTACTTGACAATTACTTGCAAAGTTTGGTAAAATGTCATGACGTCGATCATCACAAGGTAATTGTAAAAAATGGTGAATTTGCTATGCATCACATTACAATGCGTGACATGCTTGTAGTACATTAGCGTGGATGACAATGGGGTAAAAATGACTGCAAAGAAGTACCCCCTTCAAATGATAACATACACGGTATATGTTCACTGAGAAAATTTTGACTTAATCGAAATTGAAAGCATTTCACAATTCGTATTACGCGGGGTTCCTGCCCAACTGTAACAAGTATCAGCTATGCATGACATCAATTTTCAGAGTGATTCTTGCCCCTTTTCGATTTTTCTTTATCTTGAAATATTGCAAGTATGTTTTGGGTGGCCATGCAAACTCAGGGCATCTCATAGCCCGATTTTGAAAATCTGCAGAGTGGGACGTTTTAGATGCCATTTCATATTCTGCATTATAATGTATCGCACTACATGCATCACGTATTAGTATTAAGCATGTAAGGCCATATAGGCCAAAGTGTATGGAAACCATACGTGTGTAATGACGTGTTACTGGTATTTATATCTGCTCAAGGAAATAGAAATGCGGGCATCAATGCATGCATATCGTTATACGATTGTAGAGAAAAGATAAGAGAAATTGAGTTGGTATAAGGGGCCAGAGAATAGGACATGTGCTAGTCGAGATGCACCCTTCCATAATTATACTGTTGTACTGTAAGAAAACTGCAAAAGATATAAGAACTTGTACAAAAATGGACGAACTAATTTTATTCATCAAACTGTGATTAAACTTACCACACGTGGTCCAATGAAAGCATAACCAGCTACAGTGTGGGCTGTCATGCCATCGTATATGGACAGTGTAATTGCCTTTGATGAAAACCTGTCCTTCACCAAGGCCCCTACATCTGGGTCCTGACTCTCAAAGGCTACATCAACAACGAAAGATAAATCTCCACCTACATCTGGGTACTGTATAATCCCAAAGGATGAACCAACATTGAAGGGTGCCTCTCTACCTACATCTATGTCTAGTCCCTGAAGCATAGCATTCAGAACGTGGGTTGCAATACTTTTGTTTTGTGACACAGTGAAGTACAGGAGATACCTAAACTCCTGCTTCCTTGGCAGCACTACTTGCTCAATCAGCCTATTGAATTCATTACGATCTGATTCATACAGGGAAGCGAGATGGACTCCAGCCATGTACTCCTGAAACAGTTTGTGAGGGAAAAAGACTGGCAATTGCACATGAGAATTCTTCTTATGTATGTTCATGCTTGTGGTAATTCTGTCCTCCTGAGACAAAATCCCAACCCGACAGGCAGTCTCCTTGGATTCTGGGCATATTTGGAAATCATCTTCACCGAAAATCAAGGTATTTTCTAGCAGACCATTGAGGGCCTGCTTGGCAATTGGTCCAAGGAGCTCATCAATTTTTTTCAAATAAGAAAGAAGTGAGGGGCTGCCTACTTTCTTCACCATTTTCTGAGCATAATGTTCTTTTAGAAAGGCAATCATTTCTTTGAATATCTGTGAAAAAGATTTCAGTGATTTCATTTCCTTCAGTTTTTGCTCATCAAGTTCTTTCCACATAAGGCACAACATGGCTACATATATAGGATAGTGGGCCATGTTTTCAGATATGACATCATTCTCACTGGTGAACTGGATAAGCTGATTTGCTTTATCATCATTCTTTGGAAAGTATTTGTGAATGTAATCAGACAAATTCTCTCTGTTGAACCCCTCAACACGTATGAATGTGTAGAGCTTCATTAGATCACCATCTGATCTAATCTCTACTGCCCTCCATGGGCGAGTGGTCACTAAGACTGGGCAAGAGGCAAGTTGATCTGAACAAAGAATCTCTACAAGTCCAATATCACCAGTCTCAGATGAGCTTCCACATGCCTCTGAGGGGGTGACACTTGGCTGTGATGGCTGAAGTTGCATTTGATCAGTAGGTTGTGATTCGCAAGATTTTGTCTTCATGATTTTGCCTTTGACTTCATCTAGCCCATCGAATGCAATGAATACCTTGTCAGGATTTGACCGGATATACTCAGTAATCTGAGAAACCGTTGCTGGATTGTTTTTGGCCAGATAAGACTTTGCAATCTTGCCAATAGTGTGTTGCTTAAATTCACGTAGAGGAAAAATCAAGACCCACACAAAGTGATTGAAATGCCTCGCTTCAATCCAGTCCCAGGCAATCTTAGCACAGAATGTAGTTTTTCCAGCCCCTGCCTCTCCCTGAACCATGATCCGCTTGGGGAACTCTCCATTGACTTTGAGATCAAGGATATCATTGTAATCTAGCACTCGCTTCTCTGTTCCATGCTCTTCCAGTAAGACAAGATTAGTATACATGTCATCAAACTGCACAATGGAAGCAGGATTGAGAGGATCAGCTCTGATCTTACAAAGAGTTGACCTATACTTGAACTTGAAATCATTTGCACACCGCTCAACCAGTTCAGGAGAAAGTAGGTTGGTCTGAGATTCAGCTAAAGGAGGTTTGGTCTGTGATTGGAGCAGTCTTGATGGCCCTCCTAAAAATACAAAATCCATATTCACATGATTACACGTAAATATAGTTTGATACATCTAAAAGGATTGTAAAGGCCTGAGGCTAATAGTGTGACATATGACTACCGGAAGGTGCATGTTGTCAAAGACACAAAGTCCTACATGTTTATCTGAATTTATATGACTTCATTCAAATTTAAGGGCATTTAAAATCTGAGTAATATGTATATACATGTACTTGTAGATGAATATCACTGGAATTAATTTCCCTAGGACATTTCAGCAATGCAGAGTTTCCCTTACAATCATACATCTTATTTTGAAGAAAAAAACAAGACAAATATGACTGCATCTCCACTATACCTCCGCCTAAGTTCAGTGAAAATCAGGGCTTGAATCTTTAAATATCATAATGAGAACAAAAATCCTATATACCGGTATACATGTTGATTGATCTTTACAACCTTTGACCTTTGACCTTACAATCTAACATCTGATCACTTGTCTCCCTTTGGTGACGCAAACCATATGTAGTTTTTTTAATAATTTTTTCCAGCTAAAGTAGCTTAAAGTAGTTATTGATATGGTGATAATCTTATCCCAACATATGTTTCAATGTGGTGGTGCATACCAACACCAAATTTGAAATTCATGGGTCAAACCGTTCTAGAGACATTGCAATAATGGGGCAAAAAGTCTAAAACCCTAAAAAGTAATTAAATTTGGCCCTTGGCCTTTGACCTACTTATCCCAAAATCTAATCACTCTATCTCACTTTGGTGATGCATGATAACACCAATTTGAAGTTCATACCTCAAGTGGTTCTTGACATATCATGAGGCTGTAACCCGTAATTTCCTCTTTGACCCACTAACACCCAAATCTAATCAACATTATCTTCCTATGGTGATACATTCTATCAACAAGTTTGGAGTTCATGCGTCAAGTGGTTTTTGAGATATCACAATAGCAAAAAAGTAGGACGGATGAACAGACAACCCCGAAACATATCGTCCCCGGCACCACGTTCGGTGGGTGGATGTATAATAACAATTATCATAATGGGATGACGCAAAAGAATATAATTTGTTTGTAGAACAAAGAAAGCTGGCAAACATTGAATTCTGCTGTCACTAAAAGTACTTGTACTATATTGGTGTCCAGAAAATATCTAGGATTAACAAAGTAAAATTAGTAATTTATAAAACATGCAAAAAATTTGACACTTCTGTAAATTGTGACAAATGTATACGGTAGAACACGGAGCACTCACTATCTCTATAGTTCAGTTTTATGCAGTTTTCTATGTCTTCTGGTGTAGCAAGAATTAATATCTGTTTACCTGTGCTGTTTGGAATTAGAAGTTCATTGAGTAATATATCCGATAGGCCACCCATGTCAATCTCTCGAAGTGCGTCTGCCAAAAGCTGTCGTTTGTTTGAGTGTGGAAGTTGCTGCTTGACATTCCATTTCAGGAACACATGCAAAAATGCATTGGAATAGTTATTGGACATCTGCATCAGGATCGTCTGTAGCTGAGCTACGGGGATGTCTAGACATATCCCTACAGCATGGTAGTAAGATGGATTGATAGCCTGGGCAAGCTTCAGGAACTCCTTTTCGCTGACACTACTGTAAAATGAATAATAAATCGATTGGAAACCATAGGATATTAGTTAGAGAGCATCCTATTGGCTGATAAGCTATCATGTGACACTTAACAATTTGTATTATGTGCTCGAGCGTCAATACATTGACGGTGATATTAACATTTAAAACAGTTTGGCAACCTTGGTTTCACTGGGTCACAACATTGCTTGCCCAACACAGCAGTAGTCGCCACATTGTGTCCAACTCACAATAAATTGAAATTGAATTGAATTGAAATTGAACTCGAATCTGGTTGGCCAAACTCTGTGTATAGATGGCTCTGGGCAAGGTAAGGGTAATCATTCCAAAAAAAAGCAGAGTCTGGCAGTGTAATACAATAATGATGGTGATAATAATGATGGTGATAGTAATAACAAATGAAAAAAGGATTACTACTACTTTTAAGAAGAATAATAATAAGGCCAAATAACAAAAATAATGTGTTTCTTTTCTGACTTTAAACAAAAAGTAGGAGGCAGGGCATTACTATTAACTATTTTGCAATTTTTTGCTATCTTTTCCAAGAGGGCTGTCATGCTAATTATAGTTGGCTAAACCTATTTATTGTCAGATATTGTGCTTTGTGAGTATACTGATGCAATGTATGATAAAACAAATGATTTGTATCCCTTTAGAAGCTTTTAAAACAAAATGTATATATCCCAGGCTTCTTTGTTGGGTGTGGCTTTTTGGGGGGTTTTGGGGCCATTTTTCTTCTAAATAATAGAAAAAAAAAGAAGAAGAAAGGAGGTGACGCCCAAAATGGAGGCGGGCAAGGACGAGAAACACTGCATTTTGGTTATTTGGCCTAATAATAATAATAATGTTTAAATTATTATTTTTACTAAATTAGATGATGAACATGTTGTGATGATTATTATCATTATTATCATCATATTTATTTTCTATATCAAGCATAGTCAATGTACTTGGCTAACCTGTACTCTGAATCATCAGGTCATCACGTTGGGTTGTGGAGTTAGCTAACCTTTTGTGAAAACATGCCCCTTTTATTTACAAAATGTTGGAGGCTAATGTTTGTGAAATAATCCCCTCTCATCTACAAATGGTCTGGTTTAATTTGCCCAACACTTTGCGAAAACCCTTTGGCAAATCTACAAAAGATTGCATTCTGAACGTGCATCTTAACACAATCTTTTGTTTCACGAAAGGTCGTGTAACGCAACCACCCGAGCGGACGCAACGACCTGATGAATCGAAGTAAGCAAATATATGCATACCTTTCTGCAGTGTCAGGACCTGGATTGGTTTCAACATCACCAGATCTCATCAAGAGGATCAGGAGCAGATGGAGAAGGCAGAATCCATCCATGGTGTGAGATGTCCTTCTCATTCGTCAGAAGTTTAGTTCTCTGGAAAATGGTGATGACTTGGCAACAATACCTGAAAAAAAGTATTCAGAAATATCTACATTACGTACATAAAATAGATGAAAAAAGATCCTTGAGAGTTTCACTTCACTGTATCTAATAACAGGCTTAAGGTTTAAGGCTTAATAGCGTAAGGTTTTGGACAGAATACTATGACAACCCTTCCTGTTTACTATAGTTTATAACCCTTTTCGTTTTTAGTCGACGCCCGTTCTCTACACGATGATTTTCAATTTCTCCTTCTTTCACTTTTTATGTTATTCTTCGCTTATTATTCTATCATTTTTTAAATCTTTCGTCATGTTAATCTTTGTTTTCCTTCTATCATTTTCTCTTTGTTTTTCTTATGTTATTCTCCGTTTTTCAATCTTTCATCTTCTCTTCTATCTTTTCATTATCTATACTTTATCGTTTTCTCTTTCTGTCTTTCCTTGTGTTATTCTTTGTTTCTCCTTCTATTCTTATGTTATTCTTTGTTTTTATCATTCTATAATTTTTTTCCCTACCAATCCTTGTTATTCTATGGTTTTCCATCTGTCATCTTCTCTTATATCTTTCCATTATCTATTCTTCATCATTTTTTCTTTCTGTCTTTCCTTATGTTATTCTTTGTATCTTCCTTTTTTTTTACCTTCTTTTATGTTATTCTTTGTTTTCATCTATTCTTCATCATTTTTTCTTTCTGTCTTTCCTTGTGTTATTCTTTGTATCTTCCTTTTTTTACCTTCTTTTATGTTATTCTTTGCTTTTTCCTTCTCTTATGTTATTCTTTGTTTTTATCTATTCTTCATCATTTTTTCTTTCTGTCTTTCCTTATGTTAATCTTTGTATCTTCCTTTTTTTACCTTCTTTTATGTTATTCTTTGTTTTCATTATTCTTTGCTTTTTCCTTCTCTTATGTTATTCTTTGTTTTTATCATTCTATCACTTTCTCTTTCTGTCTTTCCTTATGTTATTCTTTGTTTCTTTCTTCTATCCCATTCTCTTTCTGTCTTTCGGCCTTATGTTATTCTTTGTTTATTATTCTATCACCTTCACTTATGTTATTCTTTGTTTTTATCGTTCTATCATTTTCTTCCTACCATTCCTTATGTTATTCTTTGGTTTTCCATCTGTCATCTTCTCTTTTGTCTTTTCATTATCTATTCTTTATCATTTTCTCTTTCTGTCTTTCCTAATGTTATTGTTTGTTTCTTCCTTCTATTCTTATGTTATTCTTTGTTTTTATCATTCTATCACTTTCTCTTTCTGTCTTTCCTTATGTTATTCTTTGTTTCTTTCTTCTATCCCATTCTCTTTCTGTCTTTCGGCCTTATGTTATTCTTTGTTTATTATTCTATCACCTTCACTTATGTTATTCTTTGTTTTTATCGTTCTATCATTTTCTTCCTACCATTCCTTATGTTATTCTTTGGTTTTCCATCTGTCATCTTCTCTTTTGTCTTTTCATTATCTATTCTTTATCATTTTCTCTTTCTGTCTTTCCTAATGTTATTGTTTGTTTCTTCCTTCTATTCTTATGTTATTCTTTGTTTTTTATTATTCTTTGTTTCTTCCTTCTATCACCTTTTCTTATATAATTCTTAGTTTTTATCATTCTATCACTGAGTTTCTCCTTGTTATTCTTTGTTTCTTCGTTTGTTGGTTGGAAAAAAGCGGTCGTTTGTTGTAAGACGCCACAAAGAAGTTGCAATTTGAGAGTGATGGCATGTTGTTGGAGGGGTGAGTAGGCAATTGATGGTAAAAGATAGGCACAGAGTGCGCTACGTGACGTAAGCAATTCAAGCGTTTTAAATATCTAAATCACCTTTCATACAAAGGCAAAGGGGGGGGGGGAATAACAGATCTTCACATCTACAAAGCTACCAAGTGTCATGCATTATGCGAGACAGTCACGCATCGAGGGTCTGAAAACGCTGTCAGGCATGGCAACCATTTTAGTCACGCATCAGGGCCAGACTGGGAAGAAGGAAAAAAAAAGAAGGTAGTAATTGCTAGACTATGTACTGGCAGACCGCCTCGAGGCCTCGGCTTGCTCCTAGCAGGGTTCGTGTACGTATATCGCATGCACGTAACATGCATGCAGGCCGGTGTGACCGCGTAGAATGTTACCCGCACCGATGGCCGCCTATTAGAGATCGATCGAGAGCGGACGATCGGTGCGGATTTTATCCGCGCAGAATGTCCGTGTCGGACATTCCGTGCGCGCCTCAAATGTCCGACGGACAATCTGTGCGGAAGAGGTCTCGCACCAATAGTCCGCCTGCCGCACCGAATGTCCGTACTCTAGTCCACACGTATACATATTTAATACAAGTATAAATATACTTAATGAATGAAACAACTGGATAACCCATATTCAGCTTTGCCAGCGAGCTAGGGATGACACTACAGGTCTTCCCGGCGCGGATCAAGGGGGGGGGGGGGGAGGGGGGAGGGCCTTGACCCCCAACCGCCAACAAAAAATGAAGAGAGAGAGAGAGAGAAGGTAAAGCGGAGAGTAAGGGAAAGGAAGAAGATGAAGAAGAAAAGAAAAGGGGGGAACAAAGGAGATCGGGGGCGAAAGGCCTTCGCCACCCCCCCCCCCCCTCAGCAAAAGAGAGAGAGAAGGAAGGAAAATAAGGGAAAGGGAAAGAAGAGACAAAGGGAAAAGAAGAAGAAGAAGAAGAAAAAGGGGAAAGAAGAAGATCGGGGGGGGGGGCGAAAGGGCTTTGCCTCCCAGGCTGTTGCCCCCCCCCCCCCAGCAAAAAGAAAGAGAGAAGGAAGAGAAGGGAAAGAAAAAAGGGAAAAGACGAGATAAAGGGAAGAAAAGAAAAGAAGGGGGATATCAGTTGCAGTTTTCCCGCCAACAAGTTGGGGATCGGGGGGGGGGGGGGGCAAATGTCCCTTGTCTCCCCCCCCCCCCCACCTTCTACAGCAAACTTAAAAGAGAGAGAAAAGAAGAGAAGGGGAAGGGAAAGAAAAGAAAGGTACGGAGATCAATTGTAATTTTTCCCACCAACGCGGTGTGGATCGGGGGCGAAATCCCTTCACCTGCCCTCCCCTGGCCCCTCAGCAAACAAAAAGAGAGAGAGAGAGAGAAGGAAGGAAGAGAAGGGAAAGGGAAAGAAGAGAGAAGAGGAAAGGAGGAAGAAAAGAAAAAGGGGTCCGACAGGGCCTTGCCGCCCATGCTGTTGCCCCCCCCCCCCCCCCCCGCAAAACAAGAGAGAAGGAAGGAAAGGGAAAAAAACAAAAGAAGAAAAGAAAAGAAGGGATATCAGTTGCAATTTTCCTGCAAACAAGATGTGGATCGCGGAGAAAGGCCTTTGCCTCTGCCCCCCCCCCCCCCCCCCCTCCCCGCCAAAAAAAAGAGAGAAAGAATGGAAAGGGAAAGAGAGCCAAAGTGGAACACAAAAGAGGAAGAAGAAAAGAAAAGGGTGAAAAGAGGCAGAGATCAGTTGCGATTAATCCCACCAACATCGTGTGGATCGGGGGAGGGGACGAAAGGCCCCTGCCTCCCTCAGCAAACTTAAATGAGAGAGAGAGAGAGCGAAGTAAGGGAAGGGAAAGGGGGGGGGGGAAGAGGAAGAAGAAAGGTAGGGGAGATCAGTTGCAATTTGTCCCGATTTGTACCCCTACCCCCCCCCCCCCCCCCCCCCCCCCCGCCCCTCAGCAAAGAGAGAGAAAGAGGGAGAGAGAGAGAGAGAGAGAGAGAGAAGGAGAAGGGAAGTGAAGAGAAAGAGGAGAGAAAGGGACAGAAAACAAAGAGGAAGAAAAGAAAAGGAATTAAGGAAGATCAGTTGCGATTTTCATTGGTTCTTCTATCATCATTGTACAACTATCATTGTACAAATGTATATATATTCATTTATTTATTCCTGTTTGATAACAAAAATATGAATATAAGCTCACAACAGCAACAAAATTAAATGTAGAAGGAAACTATCTTGCTGGGAGCAAGAAGCGCAAAAATGATCATGCATTTGCATGTACATGTAAGTGTATCATTAATATCATTCATATTGTTTAATTACATCTTGTGAAATAGTATGCATTCAAGCTTTTGGGATTTTTTTTGGGTGTATTTGTATGAAAAAAAGCATTTTGAGCTTATAATGCACATGTTGCAATTTCAGGTGCAACTTAGTGTTCAAATATGGGTTACGCACGGCCAGGCATTAGTGTAGGAAATCTTCAAATGTTAATCAGGTACATGTATATGACTAAATTACTTGTCTGTTGCCTTACGAAAAAAATTATATTTAGTCAGGCCTGAATTGAGTCGCAAAACAATCATTTTGTTAAAAGGAAAAAAACATATTTTATGACATTCGAAATTCCCAAATAACCAATACGATTGGAGAGCGAGTACTCGTTTTGTTTTTCTTAAAAAATTACTCAACTATAAATAGCTGGCCCGGATACTTGAGCCTCTCACAAAACGCAAGTATAGGCCTGATGTGTCGTCAGGGGCGTCGCTAGACCTTTTTCAGTGGGGGGGGGGGGGGGTATAGAGGCCAACGATTACCGACAAAACAAGCCACCAATTACCGACAAAATTAAATGTCCCAATATCTACAAATGTAACCCTATAAATCCGAGGCCAAAGGCTAAATTGTTATGCGCAAATGGTCATTTTCGTCGACGAAATAAATATACAAATTATTTCGTCAACTTAGTAAGCATCATAGCTATATTTTAATGCAGGCGCGTAGGTAGGATCTTATTTAAGGGAGGGGCGGTATTGAGCAAGCGAATCACTTAAAGAGCACGCAAAGCGCTCCCTAGGTGGGGTAGGGGGTGGGTGAAAGGCCTCCCGCGCGAAGCGCGGTAGCTTAGACATTTCATTAAATTATTATGAAAAGAAGACGATTTGTTGTACCGTTCTCGACTCTTAATCCTTGTCTGAATTCAGTTTCCCCGTCCCACACGAAGCGCGGAAGCTTAGACGTTTCATTAAATTATTATAGAAAGAAGACGATTTGTTGTATACCGTTCTCTACTCTTAACCCTAATTGTCTGAATTCAGTTTTCCCCCTCTCGCGCGAAGCGCGGGAGCTTCGACGTTTCATTAAATTATTAGAAAAAGAAGACGATTCATTGTACCGACTCTAAATCATTGTCTGAATTTTCAAAAATGTTTCTTTGTCCGATAAAAAGTCACAGTTCGAAGGGAAAAAAATTGCTGGCCGACCGACATAAAAAAAATCCCACCGGCTTCAACCTCACACCCCCCCCCCCCCTTTAGCGACGCCCCTGAATGTAGGGTGGCCTGAGCGGGTAGGCACTGGGCGTGGTTTTAAACTTACAGAGACACTTCGATAAAGACACCCTTATTTCATGATTGCGTGTGTTGAACTGCCCTGGGCTTTACAACTTTAAACCTCCAGGGTTTATTTTGCATATAGGTATTTACATGTTCATTTATATAATAAAAGGAAATAATGAATATTCAAATATCATAGGTAGCAAATAAAGGATGACTTATGCTATGGTCACATTACCCAAAAGTAGACTGCTCGGCGGCCGAGCGGCGAGTTTTTAACCAATTCTGCCCGGTGGCTGCCCGGCCACCGAGCGGCGGCCGCCCAGGCACCGCTCGGTTTTAGGTCATCGCTCGGAGTTAAAATTTGGGCGGCGCCTGCTCACTTTTCACTCGCCGCCCAAAATACGCTAGGTGCCTGGGCGGTCGCCGCCCGGGCACCGACCTAATCGCTGGGCGATGCCGAATTCCAGCAGGGACCGAGCAGGCTACTGATCGGTCGGTCGCTGCTCTGATTTGTGACCATAGCTTAACAGAGGAATGACAACAAACAGATAGGAGAGGATGATCAAGCATAATGATGTGCACCAATCTATAAATGTGAATTACTAAGTAGCCTGTTCACACTACAGCTCTACAGTAACAATGCATTTGTAGTAGTGCTGTAGCCGAACCGCCGAACCGAACGGAAGTTCGCCGAACATGGCACTTCCGAACCGAACCGAACCGAACCGAACACAAAGGCCTGGTTCGGATGTTCGGCAGAAAAATGTAAACGTTTTTGCAAGCTAATAAAACTTGTCATTTTTGTACCTAATTTTCATGTCATGATTGCTCATTTTATATTTACTTTTTCCCCATTTTCTGCCTTTGTGATTTATGCCTATCCAGTGGTGGGCGCGACTTCACTGGCGCCATTTAAATCCCAAATCCTGACCACGCTACGTCGCGATCGCAAGGCATAAACAAGAATACATGTGGCATATTTGTGCGTGATCAAAACAAGTTCTGCTCAAGCCCATTCAAATTAATATTTTAATTGTAACAATATCGGACAAATTTTACAATATAAATAATGAAATAAATATTCAATTCAGTATGGTATTTATTTATTCAGGAAAATTAGGGATTTTATATTTTTCCTATTGAAAATAAAATCTTATAAAAAACTGTTATTGACGAGCCTGAATTCTCTATTCAAGATGGCATGACTCTAACATTAGACAACAACCGTCTCGGAAAATCTTTAACAAATATCATTTATTGACAAATTGAAAACATGATTCTTTTAAAATTGAAAATAAAACACGATTCAAGACGGAAATACGAATGTAAGTAGTATTTTTCTTCACAAATAATTACGTTTAGAGCAGTTTTTAATGTGAAATTCGTGCTGGTCGGTGGCAGTGTGCAGAAGTCCTCCGTGCTGGTCGTGCCCGGCAGGCCGGGAGGCCCGCCCAGTGCCGACCGCCGTGGCTATAACGCTGCTTGCTATTATATTACCGAACCCCGAACCGAACCAAGTTCGGGTGAAATATTGCCGAACTCTGCCGAACCGAACCGAACACGAACATAGCGTCTGACTTACAGCACTAATTTGTAGCCTTAATTTTAAGCAGTTGAAGAAATTAATAAAAGTAGGCCTACTTGAAGAAATCGTTGAATTGTAAGATATTCAGTTTATTTTTATTAAGTAAGACAAAGTACTAGGTGTTAAAATAACACACATTTAACACCTTTGGAAAAAATGATACCCCAGGAACATGAAAAACAAAACTTTTATTGTAATGCCTATAAACGGACATATTAAAAACTGAAATGTGGCACCACCCCAAAAAATATAATTCTGAGATCCTCCTTTGTCTTTAATTTGCACCTGGAAATAAATTCTTTGTTCCTCGTCTATGTCATCGCGGCGAAAAATTTCAGACTTTTCTTCTTTTGAGGTGCACATGCAGCCTCAGACAAATGTGCCAAAGAAGTTTTGTCTTCTTGTGTTCCTGGAAACAAAGTTTTTGGCAATATTTTTCAAGTCCAGTTTATCTGTAAGAGATTTATATATGAGTAATATTAAGCTTTGGTTGAGCTTTCTTTGGGTCATTGTACTTATCAGATAAGTTTTGATCCCTTTCAAGACAGAGAATGTTCTCTCGCAAGTTGCCGTTGTAACCGGGATGGTAAGGTAAATGAGAAGAAGAATGTGTACCTCTTATAGATTGGACTGTTGTTGAAAATCTCACAGATTGTTTTAATGTATTTGATAGGTTTCCTCTCATCGTCATACACGTCTTGGAGGTTTGTTAGCTGCCGAGTTAATGCTACAAAGTCAATATCTCCGGCATACACTTCCCTCAACTCATCAGCACGAACAAAATATTGGGGAGGGGGGGGGGGGCTCATGATAACCGAGCCCGGCCGAAATATGGGGGGGGGGGGGGGGGGGGCTCAATGATATCTGAGCCCCCCAATATATATATATATATATATTTTTTTTTGGGGGGGGGGGGGAAGGGAGCTGTGCCCCCCAAGCACCCCCCGGTTCCTAAGCCTATGTACAGGTCAATGAAGTCTACTTTTTGAAACTTAAAGGGATTGGGTAACTTTGTCTCAGGTTCTGAAACAAAATCCTGGAATGATAGTTAGGGCTAGTTCTGATCGGAAAACGACCCAAATATCGGAGTATGGCTAGCTGCCCCAGGGCCTTGTCCTATATACGGATCAGGGAAAAAAATACTTTAAAAATTTCAGGGGCTACTTTTATGACTTTCGGGGCCCTTTTTTGGCATTTCGGTGGCTGATTCACCCCGAGCCCCCGTGTATTTTCCCCCTGATAAGGATAAGTGAGCGCCTTGATTGGTCCACTTCTAACTCGTGTTTTTAGCCCTTCTTTCTTTCCTTTTTCCTTTCCTTTCTTTTTCTTTCCTTTCCTTTCTTTTTTTTCAAAGAGGGGGGGGGGGGCGGGTCCGTCGCCCCCAGTATATCCACGCCTGAGTGACACCCAAATAAACTAACCTTATTTATTGCCGAACAAAAATAAAGAAAGAGCCCCTCGACACCATAGGTCTAAGTAATCAGCCAGTTGCTACCCCCCCCCCCCCCACCAAAATAAACTTTAAAAGTGAATTTTTTGTTCTAATTTGATACCAGTTATTTACAGATGCTGCTGAAACGGCCTAATTTTCCGGGATTTTTCCACACTTTTGAGTAAATTATACTTTTTATGCGTTTGTGGGAAAATGACAAATATCAAAATTTACATTCAGGCAAGAAATGTGCTTATTTACTATTTAGAGGCCTACTACGGCGGGCTTGGGGGCTCAAGCCCCCCCCCCCCCCCCCCCACACACACACTTTTGAAAAAGTATATTAAAGAGAATTAAATAGAAAGAAATAGTAAAGAAAGTATGCTCATGTGACCGTAATTAAATGCCCATACCCCTGAGCTTCCGGGGGCTCTGCCCCCTGGACCCCACCTTGGGCTGGCCCCTGGATGCTAATCTGACCTTAATTTTAATGCCTAAAACCCCTGCGCTTCCGGGGACTCCGCCCCTTGGACCATACGCCAATTAGTGACCTGCCAGTGTCATGAATAAGGTATTAAAATATGCTCATCTGACCGTAATTAAATGCCCCTACCCCTGAGCATCCGCCAATTTGTGCTACGCTCTACCTTATCTTAAATACTCTAGCCTCCCCCACTCACTTTCAACTTCATTTTTAATCACTTTTATTTCCCATTTAACTCCTTCATTAAACCTCGAAACGCCCCCAAATATTTGGAGCGGGGCCTGTATCACGAGTATATACTAGTAGTGAGTTGGTTGATGTACGAAGCCACGTACAAAAGTATAATCGATTACAACAGTTGTGGGGCCGATATTACGAGTATGCCTTCATAAAATAAAGGTTTTGAAGAAAATATTCACTTCTACTTTCAAAGGACTGGCCCATTTGCTTTAAAAAAATTGTAATTTCTAGAAAAAATGTCAACCACATGATTTACAATGAGTCTAAATACATTGATTTGCCGAGTTGCTTCCTTTTATCAAATAATATACACGTAAAACAATGGGGGGACAAAATGTGCGGATAGCAAACCGCACGGATCGTCCCTCGGACGATCCGTGCGAGTCACGGACGATCCGTGCGAGCAGAAAACCCGCATATTATGTCCGACGGACAAACGAAACTGGTAGGACAAACGGCGCGGTCACACCGGCTATATCATGTCACATCATGCGCGCGTACGATTTCGAAACGTACGCTTTACCCTTGCCCTCGCACGGCGAGTCATAAAAATGTCATGTAGATCTATAAGCTGATCTTTGAACTTGGAATCTCTGCATCAAGTGCAAGAATTTTTTGAAAATTACACTATTTACAGACTTAGAAAAAGGAAGACAAGATTCTTGTCAAGAAATTAAGAATTAAATTAACATCAAAGCAATGTGTACATTTAATTACACACCGTCGGTGTCACACCTCGTGAGATCAAAATTATTGGAAAAGGAAGATGGACCTTAATTGGAAGACAGATAGACCTGGCCTGAAATCTCGACTGCAGATCTCTGCATTTTTCCAGTACATTCGGTAATCAGGTAAGTTAGAGGGGGTAGAAAATGAGATCAATGCCATCAATATTACACATTGCCATTACATTACCACTAATCACTACGTTGTTGATGTGCGGGCACGTACATGATCATGATGTACGTACCCAGCCCCCAACTCCCCGAGGCCTGTTCATTAGTGAATCATCATCATGAATGCCTGATATAAAGTGATAATGATAGTGATGCAACTAACATTTTTTATTTGAAATAGGTCTAGACTAACCTTATTCTAGTCTCATCAGGTTTGCAAAGACATCATGTCGTCGTCTCCAATCTAAATCTACTGCTAGTACTGAAGAAACATCGGATCTTAAAAAAACATGCTGAATCGAACTCGGAAGCGAGATGGTGCGGAGCGCGCGGCAGTGCAGTACCTGGTAAGTGCACATTTCTGACGGAAAAATGGCGGATGGGTGGCCGTTGGTCGCGCGCTAGACCGAATTTTCCGTCTCTTTCGTTCGTTAGCCTCTTATTGGGGTAGGGTCGGCCGGCTCTCTCTTTAGAGACGGAAACCGTCTATACACATTCCCTTGATAACGCTGTGATAAAACTGTGATAACGCCATTACGAGCGTGTAGATGGCGCACAGTTTTTCCTTCATAATCATTTTGCCTTCGGCGTAGACTAGAAGCGATGCGATTGATTTAGATGACTCCGGCAGCGAGAGTTTAACACACCTTGCAAGATTTTCAACACGGCTGTCAATTTAGACCCGTAATTTCCTTAAAAGGGACCATTAAACGGATTATACAGTCAAGTTGGTAAGTGGAACCAAGGTAGTAAAACCTTCTCCTAATTTTAAATAATCAATGCATGAGGTAAAATGACATTTTGGGGGATTTTTGGGGGCAAAACGCTACGACCAGAGTTGGTCGTGGCGTTATCAAGGGAATGTGTATAGACGGTTTCCGTCTCTAAAGAGAGAGCCGGCCGACCCTACCCCAATAAGAGGCTAACGAACGAAAGAGACGGAAAATTCGGTCTAGTCGCGCGCGGGATAATAGGGACAAAAATAGAAACTGAGCGAATGAAGGGGGGAATCCCGGCTGCGCGTTTGCTTCTATAATATTCAACGTTCGCGCGGGGTACAGTGTTTCGAGGGATTGGTCGACCACGGCTTCGCTACAAGGACACGATCAAGCGGAGGCAAATTGAAATCAAGACTTAGACAACTGCTTCAGGCCAGCGAGCTGTGGAGAACATAGAGTAAAGTAAAGCACTGTAAAGTGAAAATGAAGGCGGTCATTGACTAGTAGACCTTTTGTAAGAAAGCTTTTTTTAATTTTGTTTAAATATTTTGTTTATACAATAATTTTAAAATAAAAATCAACGACATCGCATATTGACAATATTCAATAAGGATTTATACAGAACACGTATACGGGTACAACACAGGAAAGGCCGGTATCATTTCAAGCTCTGCTTACGATATCGGTCTTCTGCAAAAAACCTCGCAAGGTATACGTTTATAAAAAAGGCAATATGAAAGGTTTGGGTGACGACATTATACAATTCAAGGACTCTTTTATTAGATCTGCTGGCGATAGGGAGGTAAATCTAAATTGGGAAACCTTCAAAAGTGAATTATTTCGTTTGATGGACATACATATCCCGCAGAAAAAATTGTCATCATGGCAGGATGTACCATGGATGACGAATGATATCAAGAGACAAATTCGAAAGAAAAAAAGATTATACAACAAGGCAAAGAAAGTTGACACTGAACAATACTGGCAGGATTTTCGAGACATAAGAAAGGCTGTCAAAGCTAGCATGAGAAAATCATACGAGGAGTACATAAATGGAATATTTACGGACAGTGACGATGAAAAACAATCACACAAAAGATTCTGGAAATTCATTAACAGCAAGAAGAAGGACTCGGGTACGATTCCCACCTTAAAAACAGCTTATGGACTTGCAACAGACAACCTTTCAAAAGCTGAGGCGCTCAATAATCAGTATGAATCTGTATTTACAAACGAAACCCGAGAGGCAATACCAGACAAAGGACCAAGTCCTTATGTGTCGATGTCAAACATAACTTTTACATTGGAAGGGATTGAAAGAATGCTTAAATCTCTCAATTCAAATAAAGCATGTGGCCCAGATCTAATTCCTGTCAGGATCTTGAAGGTATATGCAAAGGAAATAGCCCCTATACTTCGTGTCATATTCATTCAATCTTATGACACAGGCAAATTACCACAGGACTGGTTGATTGCTAATATTGTACCTGTTTATAAAAAGGGAAATAAATGCAAACCAGAGAATTACAGACCTATATCTCTAACATGTGTCACATCTAAACTGATGGAACATGTGATCTTTCACTCCATTATGGAACATCTGGATGAAAATGATATACTTGTGAAGTATCAACATGGTTTCCGCAAGAAGCATTCTACTGAATCCCAACTCATCACTACGGTGGAAGAACTATCCAGATCCTTAGATAACAACCATCAAACAGATGTAATGATTTTGGACTTCTCCAAGGCCTTCGACAAGGTTGCTCATCAACGGCTTTTAAGTAAGCTGAAATACTACGGAATTCGTGATGTGACCCTAAGCTGGATATCGACTTGGTTAACTTCCAGGACTCAACGAGTGGTTGTTGATGGAGAGGCTTCAACGTCGGTTCATGTCACATCAGGAGTGCCTCAGGGCACAGTTCTAGGTCCTCTTATGTTCCTCTTATTCATAAATGATATTGGTGCCGAGGTCGATTCTACCATCAAATTATTTGCGGACGATTGCCTCTTGATGCGGAGAATAGCATCTGTAGATGACACAGTAAAACTTCAATCAGATATGGACAGACTCTTGGAGTGGGCTAATCGTTGGCAAATGCAATTCAACGCCAAAAAATGCTACTCAATGCGAATTCACAGAAAGAGGCATCCCATAATGCACACCTATACTATGAGGGGAGATGATCTTCTAGGTGTGGCCAGCAAAGCATATCTTGGAATCGAGCTACATGAGCGTCTAAGTTGGAAATCGCATGTAGATGCGGTTACAAACAAGGCCTCGAGGACCCTTGGATTCATTCGGAGGAATCTCGGAAGACAATGTCCAACAGAAGTGAAAAAACTGGCATACATCTCTCTCGTACGGTCCCAGCTAGAGTATGCTTCGGTAGTATGGGACCCCAATAAGCGGAATCAAATAGACCAACTCGAGAAGGTCCAAAGACGTGCACTTCGTTTCATTTGTGGAAACTACCAGCGTGATGCCAGTGTAACATCCATGCGAGAACAACTTAATCTCCCAACACTTGAAGAAAGAAGAAAACGGGCACGTTTGTCAATGTTCTACAAGATAGCAAATAACAAAATTGCGATACCAATACCGGAGTACATCAAACCGAGGCAGCGCACTACAAGGAGGAGTCAACAACAACGATATATGAGACTAGGCTCTTCAATGGACTCTTACAAATTTAGTTATTTCCCCAGGACACTTAAGGACTGGGACGAGCTACCTCAAATCATCGTTGAACTGCCCTCTTTGGAGCAGTTCAAGGTGGCTCTTGAAACAATTTAGTTCCCTTTTCAGGAACTGTACCGCATAGAGCTGTATAATTATTATACAACTCTATGCTTTATCCTCATCTAGATGCTGAACAGGCGTTGATGAGTATCACCATAGAAGTAGAAGTAGAAGTTCTGCATATTCTCCCCCTTTTTCTTTCTTTTCAAATACGATTAATTGTACTATTGATTATTTATATTTATTTATTTGTGAATTACTACTTGTATTACTTATCATTATATTGCTAAAATGCATCATTGCCTTTTGGTTATTTTTGTTATTGTTTATGGAAAATGCAGAAATAAAACTTGAAACTGAACTGAAAACACAACACAAAACAGCACAACACAAATGCCTCCGTGGCTACGCAGGCGCGTAGCCACGGGGGGGGGGGGGGGCACGTGCCCCCCCTAAAATTTCCAAGATCGGTTGAAATTTTTTAGACCCCTTTTTTTGACCTCGATCGATTACATGTATGTGCCAAACATCAAACTCTGGCTACGCGCCTGACAGTATAAGGCTCACCCTGACATGCATCAAGGTTAAATGTCATGTAAGAAAACCGAGACTGGACTCGTCATCAAGGGGATGCTCCACTGAAATACAGTAATATTAACAATAGAATAACATAATTGACAATAAGGAAGTATACAGTTTATTAAATACCAAGGGACCAAAATTCTACAAGAAAAAAAGTGTCCATTTCCTAAAGTGGGAGCTCAGTTTACCTTTCTTCTCTGCTTTTTTTAATTCAATTTTCTGTTTCATATTTAAAAAAGAAAGAAAGCCCTGGAAATTTTCTCTTGAAATTTACATCGAATGATATAACATTTGAGGCGCAGGAATAAAAAAATTAAAACAAACATCATGCCTGCCACCACTACCAAATATATGAGCGAACTCAAAGTACAGCGTTGTCTCCTTCGTCATATTATCAATATAATCTGTAAGCTTTTTCCATATTGGAGCGACTACTATGCATTTACTGTAAGAAAGATTCAAGGGGAATCGTATTGACTGATATATATTCTTGAAACAAATCTTCTTTTAAATATCTAGAGTCTTATATACGATATCATTAATTTGCAAAAGGCCATGAACAATTACCCCCACCCCTGAAAATAACCCCCTAAGAAAATCCCCCCCCCTACCCTGATATTAAGTTGGTTTTAATAAAAGCGCAATTTTTCCGGGGGGAGATTGTCCACGGGGGTAATTGTCCTCGGGGGTGGGGGTGGGGTGGTTGTACTTGGGGAGTAATTTTTTCGCGGAGTATGGTCTTTGGGAGTTGACTTCCGGGGGCTGATTTTCCAGGGAGTTATCAAATTTTCTGGTGGGGGGGGGGGGATAATTTTCCGGGGGCGATTGTCCAGGGGGGGAATAGTGCTTACCCCCCCCCCCCCCCCGCGCTTATTTACGAGCTGGCTGCTATTCCCCGCTAAATATTTTCCCACGAATTGGGACAAATACAAAAATAAAAAGTAGTGCTCCTTACTCTCTTTTCGTTTATCTATTTAGTGTCTTTTGCTTGGTGGCACAGATTTTTAGGACTTGTGCCTAAAACTTCGCCGCCCCCACAAATACCAAAAACAAAGAAAATGCGATAAATTATCAATAATTCATTGCATTTTCCCACGATCCCCAACATAACAAAAATCCTCTATGTGGGCATGCCTTGAACCATAATGCATGGCCCTACAGAGGAATTTTTCCTTCCCTCATTAAAGGAGCATTATCATTATTATTATTAGTAGTAGTTGTTGTTGTAGTAGTTGTAGTAGTAGCCCTAGTAGTAGTTGTAGTAGTAGTAGTAGTAGAAGTAAGCAGTGGTAGTAGTAGTAGTAGTAGTAGTAGTAGAAGAAAGTAGTAGTAGTAGTAGTAGTAGTAGTAGTAGTAGTCTCATCATCATTATAATTAAAAAAATACAAAGAGACAAACTTGCTGGACGAATAAATAAAGTAAAATGAAATAAAATTTATTGAAATGGAATCCACCATAATCATTTTAGATTATGTACATACCAAAGTATCATAAGTATCAAACATTTTCATAATGGGTTACAAGTGAAACAAGTGAATCGTTGAAAGTTCACCAAGTAGACTATACAAATAGTCAATATGCAATTGCAAAAGGAGAAGCAAATACAGTTTGGGAGAATTACCAATGTACTAGTAATTACAAAAGAAAAATCAAACCAAGTTAACGCAAATAGTCATATTTGAGATCATCGTTGAAACGAAAAAAAACAAAGAAGAAGATATAGCAGGAAAAAAACACAAGTTTCATCTAGAAAAAATTTGATGCCGCCATACCACCAAACTCTTCCTATGATTACAAATAAAATATATATTTTGAAATTAGTATTCCTAAATCTATTAGCCAACATATTATTGGTGATACAAATCTTAATCATTATATTGCATTATATACAAAAAATTCTTCGAATTAACTACAATGACATGAGAGGGATGAATCCATTTGTTTTTTTGACAAACTCTCAGAAAATGTCCTATTTTTGTGCAATATGTATACAGCATGCAGTTTTACGAAGTCTTTAGCGAAAAGACTCGTGGTAGCGGCCAAACTCAGCGTTCAATAGCACAAATCTTGTAGGATTCTGGAGGCATAGAGAGCCCAGGGTGACCTCGCATGCTGTGGGTTGGTTGGTCGGGAGGAAGCTTGAAATCGAACTGCTGGAAGAGGTTGGTGAATAGCAAAAATGTCTCCATCTTGGCAAGTTGCATACCCAGGCAATCACGACGGCCTGTCAGGAGAGGAGGAAAATGCCGATATCTAGTAAATTGATGAATGGGAGAAATATATTGTAACCATTCTTTTCTCACTATTCATTTAGTCATTTACTAGAATTCAGACACCATGCATTTCTGCAATAATCTATAACGCAATCCGCACAATGCCTCCTCGTATGGTGGATTCGCTTACAAGTAATTGAAATAACTATCAACATTACGTGAGAAGTTTAGGCACAGACTTCTGTAGAAATTCTGTAGAACTTTGCAGGAATTATAAATATGTCATGTATGTCCTATCAGTGAAATTTAAACGTTAGCCGTGTCCTAATATTCAAATTATGCAAGGAAACCCGTTTACTTGCTACACTTCACTGTCAGACACTAATTGAGTGACTGACTGGCTTGTTATCTTCTTTGGTAATAACATACATAAAATGAGCTGTAAAGGGTACATGAGCATTAATTTTGTCTCCATCAATAACCCACTTCTTGTGATGGCCAAAATTAAACTGATTGAATCTTTGCGCAGCATAAAACGTATGACCATTCGGTACAATGGTCTGAAAATCAAGACTATTATTTATTGGCTCTATAGTTCCTAAGTCGATTTGACAACTAATAGTCGTTATTTTCCCACTTGAAGACATTTTCAAGCCACAACTTTTTAGGGAAGTTCTAAATTAGTATTATCTTTCAAATGCTGTTGGAAGTTAACCTTTTCATTTTTTGACCTGCAAATGGGACATAGCACCTTTAAGTTTTGCTTTTATGTTTGCCCATACAACGCTTGCATAATATTGTGTGTATCAGGTGTAGATCATACAGTATATACTGTTTCCCTTTAAACTATTTTCAGGCTCCAATTGTCTCTCATGGGAGAAACTCTACGATGGCGGCATAATTATGGAGGAAATAATTTTATGAACGGTTTATGAGGATTGATGATATACAATATTACAATTACGAGTTCATTCCCTTAGAAGAACACGAGCTATCTTACCAATGCTGAATGGCATCCAAGCCTCGTTCTTCACGACTGTTTGACCATCAGCACTGAGAAATCTGTCTGGGTTGAATAGGTGTGGCTCACACCACTCCTTGGGATCATGATGAACAGCCCACAGGTTAGGGATAACGATGGTCCCCTTGGGAATAGTATAAGGTCCCAGGGAGACATCTGCAGACGTCATGTGAGGCAGAGCGACCGGGAGGACTGGACGGATGCGCATAACCTCCATCAGGGTGGCGTCGCAGTAGGGAAGGTTTGGGCGGTCACTGGTGCTTGGTTGTCGGCCACGCCCAACAACTGCATCCAACTCATTTTGTACCTATTGGTGGAAAAAAAACACTTTAAGATTTAACCCCCCGATACGCGTATTTTAACAAGATGTCTGCTCACTTGTCGGAAAATGTGATTCTTTATTGGAAATAATTATGCAGGTTCTTAGCTTTCATAGGTCACCCTTTCAAGCTATTCTCCCTCAGTCATTCTTTCCCTTTTTTCTCTCCTTTCTCTCTCGCTCTCTCTCTCTTTCTTTCTCGTATGTCTTGTAAAGTCCATGATCTAGTGATATCATGATGTTAGTGCTTGTACTTATACTTGATGAATAAGATCAATCAATCGATAATTCAATTAATCAATCAATCAATCATTCTACCTTCTTCTGAACATCTGAGTGAACAGCTAGGTAGAGTATCGCCCATGAAGTCATCACCGCTGTGGTTTCAGTACCCGCGGCAAAGAAATCCAACACAATCCTCCAGAACGTGTCCATGGAGTAATCTTTCGAGATGTCGTGTGCTAGGAACGCGTCAACGAAGTCCCGGATATTATCTTTCTGGAAAGTTTCTTGATGGTTGTAGAGATGAGACATGATGAAGTCCCTTAGCTTGAACGTGCAATCGCGGTAGGGTTTGTACCACGGAGTATGAACAAGTGATTCAAAGACATTAACTGGATCAGTATCTGAGACGAGGCTAAAAATATCCACCATTGCCTGCATAGCTCCAATAAATTCGGGATCGTCGTACTCATATCGGCGACCGAAGACTAGCTGAACTATGACATTAGCAGTTGTTTTGTTCAACAAAGCCGATGGATCCATGGGTTCACCATGAAGAGCCTTGATTTCCTCAGCCAGATAACGAGCCTCAAGGTTGATCTGATCGAGGGACAAGGCTCTTCTTACCAAAGCCGAAGGAGCGAAGGGCAGGAAGAGAGAATTTTCGCTGGTCATCCCATGGCTTGCCATTACTCCAAACAATGGCAGCTGTAAGAAAGATGAAGCAGATTTGGTTCAAAATAATACAGACACAAACAGCCTCGACTCATGGAATTTTGTATAAGCGAGAAAATTGTCTACGTTTGCAAGGTTAGTTTCCTTTTACATCGTAAAGGTTATTCTTTATTATATACAAATTTCATATACGTCTTTTTGAGAATCAACAAGCGGGATGCGGTATATAGGCCTACTTTACCATTCTTTTCAGCATCTGGAATTCCCCATCTGAGATGCCCAGGAACGAATCGGTCTGAAAAGAATTCTTCTGACTTCACCAGAGCTTGTTTCATACTCGCCCTGTCGTTCAAGACAACAAAGAGAAACGGGCCTCGCCGAACGCTGAAAACGGGCCCATACTTCCTCGCCAAGTCCACGAAAGCCTCATGATGAATTCGACCCGAGTCGAATCGGTATCCGATGATTGGCAGCGACCATGGCCCGAGTGGAAGGTTTCTTGGACGCCGAACGAACCATAAACAGAAGAGAAACCCTAAAACTGTGGGTAATATTGACGTTGATGATAGGAAAAAACATATTTAGTCTTTGACGGATGAAGATGACATTAAAATGATGAGTATACTATGAATAGTGTACGTAAATGTATCCCATCAAATCGTAGTGAATCTGATAGGTCAATGTCTAACTGAAATAGCCAATATCGACATGAAACAAACACTCCAGTGCTGTTCAGTCTTATAACGATGGCCAAGGAATTTAAATATGTTTCTTTCCCTCTCATGTATGGAAGCAAAATGTTCACCCATAACACTCCTCGATCATGTCAGAGTGCAGCGTGCGACAGGCATGCAGTGTTCAAAATTGGGGTATGTCCACTTTATTTTTATTTATACAATGTAGGCGTACACACTTTGAGATATCCCTTAGTAGGTGCCGTTTTTTTTTCTTCCAGAAAATTCCCTTTTTGTTGGTGCCCCCCCCCCCCGCCACTTTGGAAGTCGCTCCACCGCCATGCCCATGACACATCAAAGCATCTCAATCTCACAGCATGATGTGAAGAAAAGTTAATGGTGCAGATAAATACACAATAAATATGTACAGCGGCAGCCCAAGTCAAGCAATTATTTATAAAAATGAGGCTTTGCCAAGGCATCCACTTTAAGCATGCTAGGGCAAATAAGATGTAGTCAAGTTACAACCAAGGTATAGGATTGCAGACTTTGTAGTCACAGAGGCACATGTGATATAGCTTGCAACTGATGCAGACCAAGGTTTGATCTTAAAGGCCATCTATACAGTTGTATGAGCCCAGAACATGAAGTAACTCTGTCTTAATAATATCAAGTAGTATGATATGAAAATAACGTACTTAAAACTGAACAGGTCACAGGTACAAGATGGTTTAATAACTTACACTACAATAAGTCAAGTGAAGTTACCATTTTTTCCTTCCTTCTTTAATTGCTAGCTCTGCATTGTGTTAGTGCCACTTAACGTTGACTTGTGAGTGTGGCAAATTGCACAGGAGTGAAGTCTGGTTTGCGTCCTTGTGTTCCTGAGCCAGGTTTTCAGGTGTCTCAGTGCCGAGAAACTCCTCTCACATTCACATGAAGCTATACTGTGCAAACCAGCATCAACTTCAGAAGACATTTCACTTCTGGAAAAAGGGGCCCTTATAACATTTGGAGACATGTTCTGATATGTAGTAGGTGCACCTCCTAGCGATGTTGCTTTAGTTGCATGCAGAAACGTGTCAAGCTTGATCTTGAAAGCAGTTACATTGGTAATGCTATTGAGTTCTGGATACTTCTTCAGAATCTGATATGTGATACTGTGTGCTTTTATATTGAGTAGGCCCGAAGTACGGAATGCCGGCAATTTATTTTGTTTTTATCATGAATTCACACGATCCGATAACGTAATTACTTCATCACTAAAATACAATGAGCGCAATTTATCATATTGTATTGTCATTAATGTAAACATAAATGTAAAGGCAACAAACCATATCAAATTTTTCGTCCTTGCAGTTGCAGTAATAAACCTTCTTAAGTAATATTATTTTATTCTATATCACTACAAAGGTAACCAAAGCCGTAAATCGGTCTCCACCGGTCCGAAACAAAACAGTATAATTATGTTTGCCAAGCCATCTCAAACATGGGCAAAACTAACATTTGGAATAATGGGCTAAATAATTAGGCCTAGGACTAGGCCTATCTGACTTTTCGTCGACTATCAATTAGATTTTATTTTTGTATTAAGCTAGACTAACGACATGGACAATCCCATTGCCAAGTCTATTGTTATGCATACTCTTCCAGAACATATAATCAGCCTTAATTAATTACCCCTTACCCTTGCAGACACAGCTCACGAATCTTGGTCACTGTCTTGTAGGGAAAACCCCGCGATGGCACCAAAACCTGACCGGTGGTGAACATTCCTGGAAAAAAGGCCTGCTTGTATATTCTACTGCTATATACTATACTAGCCCCAACCAGCGTCAGCGATCGAAATTCAATTGGACCGACTGTTACCCAAGATCCGACTTTTGGAATGTACGATTTTGGGGGAGTGGTCGTCTTTTATCAATTTCTGTTTGTTGATAATAATTATAACATTCGGGAATAGGCCTACGAGTATGATTTATATGTTGTTTTGTTTGTGTATAGACTCGTATAGCTGGGATTTATGCTATACGAAAGCCTTTACAGTGAGCATCTTATCATAAACATATGGTAAGGGGGGGGGGGCGCAGTGGCGGATACAGGCAAAAAGTGCTCACTAACCCCCCCCCCCCCCCCCCCCCGCTTATTCACTGGCTGGCTGATTTTCACGAATTGGGCCCCCTCTCTTGCCGCCGGCTAGCCATGGGGGGGGGGGGGGTGATTACATAGGCCATCTCCCCCTTTGTCAAATATTTGGGGAGATACCCCCCCCCCCCCTCCCCATCCCCCGGAACTACGAATATGTATGTGTGTGAGAGAGAGAGAGAGAGAGAGAGAGAGAGAGAGAGAGGGGGGGGGAGGGAGGGAGGGAGAGATAGAGAGAGAGAGAGATTTCGAAGGTAATAAACCTTTAGGGCAGCGCAAATCTCAAGGGCAAGTTTAATAGGGTTTTTGTATTCGCTAAAAACGGCTATCTTGACATTTCTCTATGTTAATTGCTAAAACTCGAGAGCATCTGGGGCATCCGCCCTTTCGGGCCATTGTTTTATAAATTTGTCTTTAAGAAAGCATAATGCCATTGTTTAACTAAAGAAACTGCTCAAATGTTTGAAACAGCTGAACCAATTAGCTTCTCAGTAGCCAATTGTTTATTTATAAATGTGTGCAATAATTACGAAGCACCGATTAGCAATTTCTTTTCGAAAGCAGTACATGTCTAAGAATGATGTTTGACACGGGTTCCACTGTTCAAACATTTCCGCATTGGTGTATGTTATGTGAACAGTTTCAATGACGTTTTGTGTCATTGTCTTATGCTAAGATAGACAGTTATTGATATCAATTAATGAAGTTCATTTTTTATTCATCTTTAAAAGATAATTTTGCTGACTTTTATTCATCCATGCTGGAATCTATCTGTGTGTCTTCAACACAAAGCTGAATTGAATGTATGGGTTGTATGGAATAACAATAGTTATATTTGTAATTTTAATAATCCAATTGTTCTGGCTATCTCATATTGTGTACTAAATGAAAGATTAGAGATATTGAATGGTGAAAAAAAAGAAAAGAAAGTTCGGATGAGAGGGGAGGTAAAGGAAATGAGTGTTTTACAGCAATTGAGAATAATTCACAAAAAGATACTTTTATTGAAGAGTTGAATGGGCTAAATCAAATTCACCTTATTATCCTTTTATCTCACATCTCTCTCTTTCTCTCTCCGTCTCTGTATTTCTCTGTTTTCCTCTGTATCCCTATCTCTATAGAACCAGAACTCTCTATCTTCCCATCTCTCTCTTTCTCTTTTATCTCGCTCTCTCTCTCTCTCTATATATATATATCCTTCTCTCTCTATATCGATGAGCAGGGATACCCCTTGCTTTTGCTTCTTCTATCTTGTTATTGATCATCATTTTCTGATATGACTGGAATGGAAATAAAATAAAATAACAAGACATAAATACTTCAATGACAACAACAAAAATAGAATAACAAGCATAAACATTATGGCCCGAATTCACAAAGCAAGGTTTGAGCTCAGACCGGGTTTGAGCTCAAACCTCCTTTTGTTTCGCCAAACCTCCTTTTGTTATTTACAAACCAGGTTTGTAAATAACAAAAGAAGGTTTGGCGAAACAAAAGGAGGTTTGACCTCAAACCTTGGTCTGAGCTCAAACCTTGCTTTGTGAATTCGGGCCAAAGTGTGTGTGTGTGTGAGAGAGAGAGAGGGAGAGAGACTGAGAGAAATACACCAAATAATGGCAGTCACTGTGGTAAAATATACAAAAATCCCGGAATTCATAAGGGGTTAGTTTTATAAATTATATATCTCCCTCATGTTCACACCTATTTCGTATCTCATTTCCTCATTCATCTCTCATTCTTTTATCCACAGTTTGCTGCTCCCTTTTTTCTCCAAATAATCACAAGTAAGATAAATCATATTTCATTTGATTTTCAGATTTATTCAAACTTCTCACTCAAATTTGAATCTGATCAAGCTTAAATTTATCAATACAGTATATATAGATTAAATGAAATATATAAAAAAAATATCCCGAACCAGATGTAATGAAGATTTCAATAAGATGAATATATGCATACACTTAGTATTTGACATGAAAAGGATAAGCTTCCCTCACTTCAGAATTAGCATAGGCACTTGCATATATGAATTGAAAAATTCAGAATTTCCTGAGTGATGTGATATTTTATTGAGGACATAGGTTGAAGATGAAATATAACGGCACGAGGGGAATTCTGAATTTGGAGGTGAATAAATGTTACACTGAATAACGAAATGCATGCAATATTTCGCATAGAGAAGTAGAAGAGATGTGTGCAGACTAATTCACTTTTGCATGCCTTATAACATGCAAAATAAGGTTGTTATATTGCATGGTTGTGCAAATATAACACAATGTCGAGTGTCACGTGACACCATTTCATCTATAAGATACAAATACACCATCATGGCACATCCTTTTGTCTCTTTTGTACTTAAAATGTTGAAATATCTACCGTAAGGCACCACAACATTTATTTGTGAAATTCATGATCATCCAATTTACATAGAAAGACCTGTTTAGTACATCATTTTACATTACATAATTCAGAATAAACTCACAGATCTGAGCGATTTGCATTGTCTATTACAAAAATCAGAGTGGATTATGAAAATGACATTACTTGATCAGAAGAGAATGTTGATCAAAAGGCAAGGTAATGGAATGCTCATGAGAGTATAGTGTCTATGTTTGTATCTTATAAGCCAATCAGGAATGCAAACTTACTAAAATATAAAACGTATTTACAAGGCAAGTATGGTAAAGATATACAAGTTCAAAATATACAATTATCATAGCATTGCATAATCATAATCTGGAATATGTATCATCAAAATTATTGAAATCCAGTACAGAATACAATGAGAATAAACATGTATGGTAAAATTATAGCAGCATATTAACATGTACACTGGAATGATGTAAAGAAAATCCAGGAAAATATTTCCTCAAATGGATTTAATAAAGTACTGGTGAATGTAGTTAAACATGTATACAAACAATAATCCATTTCAAATTAAATATCACACTGATGACTCGGGCATTTTACATTGACAAAAGAGACATGTATCTTGTACTTTTAGCAGCATATTTACATGTACACTGGAATGATGTAAAGAAAAATCCAGGAAAATATTTCCTCTAATGGATCTAATATAGTACTGGTGGATGTAGTTAAACATGTACAAACAGTAATCCATTTCAAATTAAATATCACACTGATAACTCAGGCATGTTACATTGACAAAAGAGACATGTATCTAATTATAGCAGCATATTTACATATACATGTACACTGGAATGATGTCAAGAAAATCCAGGAAAATATTTCCTCAAACGGATTTAATATAGTACTGGTGGATGTAGTTAAACATGTACAAACAATAATCCATTTTTAATTAAATATCACACTGATAACTCAGGCATGTTACATTGACAAAAGAGACATGTGTCTAAAATTATAGCAGCATATTTACATATACACTGGAATGATGTAAGGAAAATCCAGGAAAATATTTCCTCAGATGGATTTTATAATCTAAAACTGGATGTAGTTCTAAATTTACACAAAATAATCCATGTCAGACAAAATGTTACACTGATAACTCAAGCCTATATTCATACACCCTTACCAGACAAAGCTAGTTCTCAACTATCATATTGAGTTCTATCAAGTTCATAGACAAGATAACTAGAGCAATATGGCTCTTAACATCTGGGTCATTTCTGGTAGCAAATTCACAAATTGATTTAGATTCTACTTAATTATATTTGTTATTAAACATGAGCAATGACATTGACAAATACAGTGACATTTTGATAAGATAATTTGAACAATTACATACTTAAACTCATTACTCACTTTGTGAAAGTTGAGTGGTATTTCATACATTGCATGCAAATCACCTAAAACAAAATGGTACAAGTCTACAATACACATATACTTGGTACATGGACTACATAATTGTCTAATGCACTAAACATCCTTGACAAGGCATTAATCAACATTTGCTACTCTCCACCCAGGTGTAAATTGGCACCCGATATGTCAAAGTGTGACATATTTGGAGGCCGCCTAGGGCCAGGGTAAAAATGTATGACCACAATTAAGGAGCGTCATGGCTTCACAGCATCACTATATCAGAAGCAACCGTTATTATCATTATAAGAACTAGTTGCTGGCGGTGTCGCCTTCTATTGACAGGCATAATACATGATCATAGTGGAGTAAAAAATGACCCCCTATTTAGAGTATTTTCAAAAAACATTTCCACACAACATAACCCCTTTCAGCATAAAACATGTACACAATGGGTTCTTGGTGTAACTCTGTTTTAAGCTAATATCAAGTACACATTCACAAAACATTGTAACAATATTACGATCCCTTTCTCTTGAAATGGTTATTCTTACACCTGGGCCCCATTTCACAAAACTTGTCATCAATGACAAATGACAGTTTATGTTATGAGCTAGTGTTCAAGTTCTTGCTTCTGATTGGTTAATTATCAGCAGATTTGTAACTGATTTTGTCATTTGTCATTGAAAAAGGCTTTATGAAATGAGTCTGAGGACTTGGAACTAACAGGCTATCCGGGGCACATGGACGCCCCAAATCTAGGTCCAGACCCCAGAAATTGGATGTTTTTACAAGTTTAATTCAAACCTTTTTTCCAAATAAAAGTTAGTGTAGAGCCCTGTATCATACATACACAAAGTCAAGATGAAGTGTTACCAGTGGGACACTGTCTTACTCTTTTGATACCATAGCAACTAGACCTCATACTTTGATTGCTTCTCTGGGATTTCAGGATCATCCTGTGGAACTCTTGACTGAGTACAAGTAGCTTGCCTCTTGTAAGGCCTGCTCAAGCTACTGCTACCCTCTCTGTGTGTCTGAGAGAATTGAAATACAGTATCTGAGGTATTGCCAACATGCTGTTGAGGGTAGTCTGATGAGGGTGATGTCCTTGGATAGTGTACATCACCCGTGGGTTGCTGTTGAGGGTGGTCTGATAGTGGTAATGTCCTTCTTGGATAGTGTACATCACCAGTGGGCTGCTGTTGAGGGTGGTCTGATGGTGGTAATGTCCTTCTTGGATAGTGTACCTCGCTCATGGGTTGCTGTTGAGGGTGGTCTGATGGTGGTAATGTCCTTCTTGGGTAGTGTACATCACCAGTGGGCTGCTGTTGAGGGTGGTCTGATGGTGGTAATGTCCTTCTTGGATAGTGTACATCACCCATGGGTTGCTGTTGAGAGTGGTCTGATGGTGGTAATGCCCTTCTTGGATAGTGTACATCCCCCATATGATGCTGTTGAGGGTAGTTTGATGGTGGTATTGTCATTCTTGGATAGTGTACATCACCCATGGGTTGCTGTTGAGGGTGGTCTGATGGTGGTAATGTCCTTCTTGGATAGTGTACATCCCCCATATGATGCTGTTGAGTGTAGTTTGATGGTGGTATTGTCATTCTTGGATAGTGTACATCACCCAAGGGTTGCAGTTGAGGGTGGTCTGATGGTGGTAATGTTCTTCTTTGATAGTGTACATCACCCATGGGTTGCTGTTGAGGGTAGTCTGATGGTGGTATTGTCATTCTTGGATAGTGTACATCACCCATAGGTTGCTGTTGAGGGTAGTCTGATGGTGGTAATGTCCTTCTTTGAGAGTATACATCACCCATTGGTTGCTGTTGAGAGTGGTTTGATGGTGGTAATGCCCTTCTTGGATAGTGTACATCACCCATGGGTTGCTGTTGAGGGTGGTGTGATGATGGTAATGCCCTTCTTTGATAGTGTACATTGGCCGTGGGTTGCTGTTTAGTACTGATTGTACTTTGGATTGGGGATGAAAAGTTGATGGAATGTATTGCACCTGTACTCTCAGGGATGGGTTGTGGATACTGTGTTGGTGAAAGGTACCCTGTAGGCATGGTAGGTTGATCATGTCTCAAGACTAGAGGGTTAGGAGATGGAGTATAACTTGACATAGTGGCATTGTAGGTAGGATTGTAGTAAGCCTCTCTATACTCAGGACTGCGATTATGACCACTACATGGCTGATATGGAGCAGGGGTGTGGTACCCAGCGGACATGCCTGATTGGAGATGGGAAGGCATAAATTGGGACTGACTAGGCTCAGGATTCCATGGTAGTGCATTATTCTCTGAAGAGACTGGCCAAATGCCAGACTGATTCCTCAATGTACCTTGCTGTTGTAAAGCTTGCCTCACAAGGGCATTGTCCTGAGACTCTTGCAAGACTGTAATATGAGCACCTAACCCCCTGACGTTGGCATTTACTGGGTTCACACCACTAGTGCTTGCCATGGTTCCTTGGTACATCGCTCTTGAGTGCTCTGAGACATTTATTGTGTCGCATGTGTTGTCATGGTAACTGTCTCTTAATAGTTGGAGAAGTGGCCTGAAATAAGGTTGATAAGGAATGATAGGAAACTGAGTAACGTTGCCCAAGTCGGCTGAGCTATATGAAGGAAATAGTTTTTTCTTACTATCTGTTTGCAAGATGAGAAACAAGAAATGAACTACTATTGATCTTATTGAAAGCACTAGTCCCAAGAAACAGTTTGATCAGTGAATGAAGAAGAAGAAAAAAGAAGAAAAAAGAGACGACAGTACCCCCCCCCCCCACAAAAAAAAAATTCAACAAAGTTTCAGTTGATTGATTCCACTTTACAGCAGAGAATGTGTTCAATAAAGCTGTTAATGAATATTTAGTTCTGTCAGACAAGAAATCTTCAAATTTTTTAGAGGTAAACAGTATCACAATATTGCATGCTCCCAGCAGGAGTATCAGCATTGTAGCTTTCCTTGGTATGCCATTAGAGGCTCTTTTTTCTATATCGCACTATATATGAAAAGTCTACATGCTGTTTTCTGAGTTTTTGAAAGTTTTTGAAATCACATATACTGTACTGACCTAATTTGGCTTTGCTCAAATGTGAGGGTGTGAAAAAATGAGTTGAAGTCATCTTGAGCAACTCCATTGAGCCTGAAGTTTCCTTTCTTGATCTGAGGAAAACAACCCTGTAACATATAATAGCAACATTGCTTGTAAACTTAACCCATAGGAAAGTGAAAAGTATGCCGCAGACCTGCCGCAGATCTGCCGCAGACTTTTAGTCTGCGGCAAAGAGTATGCCGAAGTTTGCGGCAGAAAGAAATTTTGCTGCAGACTTGCCGCATACCAGTATGCCACAGGAACAGTCTGCGGCAGATCTGCGGCAGGATGAAATTTTGCTGCAGACTTGCCGCATACCAGTATGCCACAGGAATAGTCTGCGGCAGATCTGCGGCAGGATGAAATTTTGCTGCAGACTTGCCGCATACCAGTATGCCACAGGAACAGTCTGCGGCAGATCTGCGGCAGGATGAAACTTTGCTCCAGACTTGCCGCATACTAGTATGCCACAGGAACAGTCTGCGGCAGATCTGCGGTAGGATGAAACTTTGCTCCAGACTTGCCGCATAAGCTAGTATGCCACAGGAACGGTCTGCGGCAGGGCGAAACTTTGCTCCAGACTTGCCGCATACCAGTACGCCACAGGAACAGTCTGCGGCAAGTCTGCCACAGAAAAGTGGGAAATTATACAGTCTGAAGCAAGGCTATAGGCGGCCATTTTGTAGGACATGCGCAGTACCATATGAGGTTGCAGGCTGCATGAGCCCATGATCTTGTAAATTCCTGTGTTAATTAGCACTGTTAATTGTCTTTTTAGCTTCTGTCAAACCAAACAATTTGCTTCAAGTTTAACTGGTACCATAAGAGGAATTTATTACATAAGAGGAGACTGAGGAATTAACGGACTGTTTCAAACTTTTTTGTTGTGCCATATGTGATCTTATCTTTAGCCCCACTAACTCACTTTTTTGTTGTAACTACCCAAGACGAAAATCCAATTGAAACTAATTGAACACCAATTGAATTTTCAATTGGTTTCAATTGGTCTCAATAGGTTTTAACAAGTTTCAATGGGACTTTAATAGGACTTCAGATGGTTTCAATTGGTCCAGATTGTCCCTATTGGACCAATTGGCCCATGGCATTGGCCCCATTGGCCTATGCCCCATTAGACTTTAATGGGACCCCAATTGGCCTGAAGTTGGACTTCAATTGGTCCAATTGAAACCAATTGAAAACCTTTTAAAGTCTAATGGGGCAGATTGGTCCAATTGAAATCCCATTAAAGTCTAATAGGGCCAATTGAAACCAATTGAAACCAATCATCTCATGCATATTCATTATTACCTTACACGTGTGACAGAAAAATACATTTATCATGATTTGTTAAGCAAATTAAGACAATGCACATCATTTTTGTGATTCTATTTTCCTTTTGCCATTATTAACCAATAGATTATTTTGTCTGATCATGTTACAATTACATTCACGTTTTAGCAATAGATTGATAGATTGATATTGATTATATGATTACTAACCAAGAAACAATATACATATTTAGTATATATCTATGTGTACGAGCCTGTGTCACTTTAAATGTTACTCTTGAATACACTTCAAATGATCTATGTGATGGAGTTAATACAATTGAGAATAGAATATACCTAATTGGTAATATCAATATATATTGGTATTACCTAATTGGTAATATCGATATTGCCAATATCGATTATGAAGTATCAATCAGTTTATCACTGGTTCTATCTACATGCATACTTTATTGCCACGTACTGGATATGAAAGAGTATGCGGCAGGTCTGCAGCAGGTCTAAATGAGATATGAATATTCATGATGAAGAGTCTGCGGCAGGTCTGCAGCAAGTCTGCGGCAGACCTGCCGCAGACTCTTCATCATACTGAAAGAGTATGCGGCAAGTCTGCGGCAAGTCTGCGGCAGACCTGCCACAGACTCTTCATCATACTGAAAGAGTATGCGGCAAGTCTGCGGCAGGTCTGCGGCAGACCTAATTTGCATGTGAAAAAGATGACTGTCTGCGGCAGGTCTGCGGCAAGTCTGCTGCAGGAGTATGCGGCAGGCTCATTTCTTTCCTAGTATCAGTTTCAATTAAGTGGATCAATTTCATTTTGGCATATAATCTATTTTCTTGGGAATATACACTCAAGAGCTACAGTTACATCCCATAAACAAAATGAACATAATAAGAATAAAAAAAGAAGTTTAAAAAAAGTTAGAGAAAGAGAAGTTGTGCGCAGTAGACAAATC
Source organism: Strongylocentrotus droebachiensis (assembly GCA_035222895.1). Taxonomy (NCBI): domain Eukaryota; kingdom Metazoa; phylum Echinodermata; class Echinoidea; order Camarodonta; family Strongylocentrotidae; genus Strongylocentrotus; species Strongylocentrotus droebachiensis. The sequence goes on along the minus strand of JAVYIG010001580.1, from coordinate 30,327 downwards.
ACAATTATCATCCTACATCAAATATTTCAGGAGAAATGAATGAATGTACTTTATTGAAGTGCCCCACTACAATACATGTGGCATCATGACCGATTGACGCAGAAAAAGGGGGGGGTACCCCAAAATGCCTGTTTTTACATAGAAAAAGTGTTCCTTTTTCCTTTGTAAGAAGTGCCAATTCCCCTTTTAATAAGTGCTCCTTTTACGTCAGATAAGAGCTCCTTTTTATTTTGACACCTGCCCCTTTTCTTTTGACAAGTTCCCTTTTTCCTTTGCAATAAGTATCCATTTTCTATTCTCATAAGTGCCCCTTTTTAATTCTGATAAGTGCCCCCCTCACCTCTGATAATTGCCCCTATTAAAATGTGAGAGGTGCCCCTTATCCTTTTTAGTAAGAACCCCTCCCCCTTCTCATAAATGTCCCTTTTCACCTATGATAAATGCCCCTATTGAAATCTGTTAGGTGCCCCATTTCTTTCAAAAAATGGCCCTTTTCCTATATAAATAAGTGCCCATTTTCTATTCTCATAAGTGCCTTTTTCATCTCTGGTGAGTGTCCCTTTTCAGGTGCGAGAAGTGCCACATTTTCATCTCTGATAATTACCCTTTTACTTTGACACGTGCTCCTTTTCTTTTCTAATAAATGTCTTTATCTCTTTGGATAAGTCCTCTTTGACTTTCACCATAAAATGTGCCCCTAATTTAAAGCAACAAAGAGCAACTATTTCTTTAATTTTCCCCCTTGCTCATATTTATAGTTGATGTAATTATGTTTCTTATCAAAGGTCTTTACAGTCTTTCAAGATTACATTGTTCTTATAACCCCATCAGGATTGTTTTTTCCTCTTTATAAGATGTCATTTTTTGCACTGCGACCTCACAAATTTCAAATGAATATTCAGACCATCACACCCAACTGCAAAGTATGATTCTTAGCAGTATCTTTTTTCATGGAAAGAGAGAAGCAACATGACTGGCTACGCATCTGCGTCCAGAAAAAGCGTTGAAAGGGTGTTTTTTTCAGGTATACGTCGTTGACGTTTCCTTATAAAGGTTTTTTTTTTAAAACTCTGATCGCACAAAAACCAAAAAAAAGGTACCTCTTCAGGTTCACAGGTTTCAAAGTTTTCTTACATATGTCATAAGGGTCCATTTCAGAAAAGGTGCGATATGCCATTAGGGTCCATTTTAAAGGTTGAAGGACACGAGTGGGTAGCGCTTATGTATGAGAGTGACCCCCTGGGCTCCCAGGGCATCTTCTTCCAGGACAACTACCACCAGGACAATTACCCATAGGACAACTAACCCCAACACAACTACTCCCATGACAATTACATGTTACCCCAGGTCAATAGCAGCAATTAGGGAAGATGACCAGGGATGAAGGGCTTTTCTTCAGGAAGCAGAAGGGGGTGGTGGTATGCAGAGGGGGTTCCCTTCCCACGAAAGAGACTTTTTTTTAATTCAATAGAAATATCAGTTGAATGTTGCCTTTTAAAACAACCATCTAAAACAGGAGCGAAATAAAGGGGGAACTAATAGAAAAGGGCAACCTACAGATGGTGATAACAATGTCCAAAAATACCTTTCTAAGACATTAGTATATCCCTACTATAATGTTTTTAAATAGTAGCCCACAATTTTATGCATCCTACCATAAATATCGTGTTAAAATCAAGAGGCACGCGGACCTCCAGCTCACCTGAGCGGATAAAAGTAGGGGCCTCGCAATAAGGGACTAAGCTCTCACCCCCTTTACAAACAGTACAACATGTATAATTATTGCCTTATGGGCACTTTGGGGGATGCTGCCCTCAAGTCCCCTTGGGGGCATATACCCCATTTGAACAACTTCAAATCTCCCTTTCCTACATGTGATTCCTACAAACTTTGGTTAGAATTTTCCAAAATTGTAATCACTATACAAATGAGCACTTCAAATTGGCCGAATGGATAATGTCACTAGCTGTGAAATAGCGCCCACAACTTTCCCACTTGTTCCAACATACAAAATGACTAAAATGTCCAGTTTTCACACTCTATGACTCAGGATTGTCCTATCTTTTTAGAGAGCCTTTAATAATATGCCATCCACAACTATTTTGAGTAGTTCCCCAACAGAGAATGTAATTAGGAGTAACTTAATATTTGTATACATCAAAATCAGGAGATTTATCTGTGGCTCTGTCACAATCCAGTAACCTACCGTTAATTGCCCAGTAGAGATTTGAATAGCTTTCATGACTTTAGTAACTTTGTTGGAAGAAAACAAATGTTTACCCCCTCCCCCCCCCCCCCCCAACAAAAAACATATATATGTGTGCTCCATATAATTATTACTGCTGTTTCTGTTGATCAACGAACCTCCATGACATTTACATTAGGAAACACATACCTGTCTGGATGATGCCTTTGCTTTCAATGCAGAGTAGAACTCCCCATATACCCCTTCAAGTGTCAGATCAGTCAGGTTTGGCATAGAACACAGTGCTTCTGCTAGGAGATGTATTGAGGCTGTGGGACACTGGAGATAATCAAGCTTGACAGTCTGGACCTGCATTGTTTGTCAACATATTTAAGTAGCACATCTATACATGCATATGTTATATTTACTTATTTCTGTCTATATTCTTACATTTTACACCAATTCCTCAAATTACATAATTGTATTCATAATAACATTCTAAACAAAAATGACAGAATAGAATTTCTTTTCAAATTCAATTCTTGTCTATTGAGAAAAAGAACACAATAAAGTTTCTATGGAGATCGAGGATGATAGTAAGAGCAATTAAAACAATATCTATACATCTTTCTACGACAGGGGTGGGGGGGAGGGCATTTCAAGTGAAGTGTATTGAATACTATGGTAATTTAATTTTTTTGAAAAATCACTCATTTGCATATCCATGGTAATTTATGCAAATAAGATCATGACATTCACATTTTTAACCCTATATCTTATATTAGTCATACTTAAACATTCGTTTTCATTACATATCTTCTTAAGACTATTTGGAATAATAATACAACCAAACTAGATTGATGTTTGACTGCACACAGACGAAAATGATACCTCCGCCATACAGCAATAACAAAAGCAATTTTCAAATTTCAAGCTTGATTGTAATGATAAATCCATTAACAGGTTCTCAGAATATCGTGATTAAGAGCTATTTTTCATATAAATGTATGACCCTTAAAACTTTGACCTCATGTCCCTAAAATCTATTCAGTTTATTATCTCTGCAAGATACATACATGTCCCAGGTTTGATAGTAATCCATCCGTCAGTATTGACAATGCGTTCACAAGCTATTTTTTGCATACATGAGCCCCATGACCTTTGACCCCAAATCTGATCAGTTCATTGGCTCTGCATGATAAATACACGGCCCAAGTTTGGCGGTAATCCATCAATCGGTTCTTGAGATAACGCAATCACGAGAATGGGACGTACAAACGGACAACCAGAAAACCTAATGCCTCCGGCTACTTTGTAGCGGAGGCATAAAAGTGAGTGTTAAATAAACACCAACATGGAATTGAAAGAAAGTGATGGAATTACATCGGTTTAATACCTATCGATGTTGATCAACACCTAACGGGTGTCACATTTAAACTGTTATAGATAGTATACCGAGGTAATGTTATTAACGCCCTGGTGTATATACATTTTTTGCACAAAAAAGTAGAGAATCATACATGACAACATTCAGGGGCGTAAATCCGGGGGGGGATGGGGGGATGGCCTGTACAAATATCCCCCCTGAGATTACAAAAAAAAGAGAGAAAGAAAAAGGAAGAAGAAGAAGGAAAAAAAATGTGATTGTTTCAATTTCAGCATAATGCATGAGAAATGAGTTATATTTATATGTATGTATAACTGTATAGCCTACACGTATACAGTATGTCACGATCAGTAGCTGCGCGACGTGCACGAACAAGCACTTCATAAACTTCAGAATAATTTTTTGTTATTTTGCAAGGTATTATTATAGCCCAGACGTAAGCTTCCGCGCTTTGCGCGGGAGCGGGAAAACTGAATTCAGACAAAAATTAAGAGTCGAGAACAGTACGTACAACGAATCGTTTGCTATTTCTCTCATAATTTAAGGAAACGTCAAAGCTTCTGCGCTTCGCCCGATAGGGGGAAATTGATTTCAGATAAATAGGGCTTATTAAGAGTAAAAAAATGTACAATGTATCGTCTTCTTTCTCTAATATTTAAAAAAAAACGTCTAAGCTTCTGCGCTTCTCGCGAGAGGGGGAAAACTGAATTCAGACAAGGATTAAGTGTCGCGAATGGTACAACGAATCGTCTGCTTTCTCTGATAATTTAAGAAAATGTCAAAGCTTCCGCGCTTTGCGCAAGAGGGGGGAATTGAATTCAGATAAATAGGGCTTATTAAGAGTCAAAAACGGTACAATGAATCGTCTACTTTTTCTAATAATTTAAGGAAACGTCTAAGTTTCCGTGCTTTGCCCGAGAGGGGGGAAACTGAATTCAGACAAGGATTAAGTGTCGCGAACGGTACAACGAATCGTCTGCTTTCTCTAATAATTTAAGGAAACGTCAAAGCTTCGCGCGAGAGGGGGAAATTGAATTCAGATAAATAGGGCTTAGTCGAGAACAGTACAACGAACCGTCTGCTTTTTCTCATAATTTAATGAAACGTCAAAGCTTTGGCGCCTCGCGCGGGAGGGGGAGAAACTGAATTTAGACAAGGATATAGTGTCGAGCACGGTTCAACAATTCTTCTACGTAGAAGATTTGTTGAACCGTGCTCGACGCTTAACTTTCTCTAATAATTTAAGAAAAACATCAAAGCTTCCGCGCTTCGCGCGAGAGGGCGAAATTGAATTCAGATAAATAGGGCTTATTAAGAGTCGAAAACGGTACAATAAATCGTCTACTTTCTCTAATAATTTAAGGAAACGTCAAAACTTCATTGAGACAAATTAGGATTAAGAGTCGAGAACAGTACACCGAAACGTCTGCTTTTTCTCATAATTTAATGAAACGTCAAAGCTTTGGCGCTTCACGCGGGAGGGGGAGAAACTGAATTCAGACAAAAATTTAGAGTCGAGAACAGTACAACGAATCGTTTGCTTTCTCTCATAATTTAAGGAAACGTCAAAGCTTCCGCGCTTCGCGCGATAGGGGGAAATTGAATTCAGATAAATAGGGCTTATTAAGAGTCGAAAACGGTGCAATGCATCGTCTACTTTCTCTAATAATTTAAGGAAACGTCAAAGCTTCCGCGCTTCGCGTGAGAAGGGGAGACTGAATTCAGATAAAGAGTCGAAAACGGTGCTACGAATCTTCTTTCTATAATATTAAAATCAAACGTCTAAGCTTTTCGCGCTTTGCGCGGGAAGGGGGAAACTGAATTTAGACAATTAGGGTTTATTAAGAGTCGAAAACGGTTCAACGAATCGTCTTCTTTCTCTAATAATTTAATGAAACGTCAAAACTTCCGCGCTTCGCGCAGGAAGGGGAAATTTCATTGAGACAAATTAGGATTAACAGTCGAGAAAGATACAGCAAATCCTCTTCTCTTTGTAATAATTTAATGAAACGTCAAAGCTTTCGCGCTTTGCACGGGAGGGGGGAAACTTCATTCAGACAAGGATTAACAGTCGAGAACGGTACAATAAATCGTCTTCTTTTCCTAATAATTTAAGGAAACGTCTAAGCTTTGCGCTTTGCGCGGGAGGCCTATCACTCACACCCTCCCTAATGAGCGCGCAAGCGCTCTTTAAGTGATTCGCTTGCTCACTACCGCCCCTCCCTAAAATAAAATCCCAGCTCCGCACCTGCATTAAAATATATAGGTATGATGGTGACTAAGTTGACAAGATAATTCGTATATTTATGTCGTCAAGGAAAATGACCATTTGCACATACACAAGTACTATAGATAGTCCATAGGAAAAACAATTTAGCCTTCAGTCGGCCCCGGGTTTATAGAGTTTATAGAGATATTGGGATATTTAATTTTGTTGGTAATTTGGTGGCTAGTTTTGTCGGTAATCGTTGGCCTCTACACCCTGCCCCCCCCCCCCCCCGCTGAAAAAGGTCTAGCGACGCCCCTGACTGCTACTACAAAAGAAAAAGGAAATCAAACAGAAATAGATAAATCAAATCAAATCAAATCAAATCAAATCGAATCAAACCTTAGATCAGTTGCGTATAGAAGCGGGGCACTGGGGGCACGTGCCCCCCCCAAAAAAAAATAATAATAATAATAATAATCCAAGATCAATTGAACTTTATGTAGACCCCTCCCCCAATACGTCTATCAATTACATGTATGTGCCCCCCAAACATCAAACTCTGGCTATGGCCCTGAATAGAAGAGAAGGTAGAGACGGTATAGTTCTCAAAGGATTATGAATTCTGCGCCCTAATCCTAAGTAAAGTCCATATTTAAATGCGAAACTCTTCTTAAGCTCCGATCATCCCCCCCCCCCCCCACTCCTCGGTACGGATTTACGCCCCTGACAACATTGTCTCCTGGCCTACCCCTCCAGTCGGAACAGTATACAACAATAATTAAAAGGCTAAGATGAGAAAAGACAGATTCTTTTCTAGGAAAATGTTACACGATGTCATTGTAAATATATTCCGCACGTACTGTAAATCCAAATACAAAAGCATGGAGGACAATGATTTACAAATCTTTTTGGTGTTAACAAAGTGTCCAGGAACAATCAATATTTAGGTGGATCTTTCATTGTCATGACTATTCAAAGTTATCTGCATGAAAAGTCTAAGAGATTATTGTGACTAGCAACCGTTATTTTTGTCACCCCAAACTCTGCACCAATGTCAATACCGGTACCAATATATCATATCGAATCTGTCTTCAATTGCATACAGAGATTATATTATACAGTAGGCTTGCGGTTGCACCATGTGAGAGAGAGGGAGGATTGGAAAGTCCTGAAAAGGACTCTCGATAATCTTTCTTTCTTGAGTGTGTGTAGTCCTGAAAAGGACTGTTGGTGTAATCTTGAAAAAGACTGTTGGTTATCTTTCTTAGCTTATAGTTCTAAGGAGAACTATATAGCGCCGGTTGGCTCGACGTTTCAAACAGGTTGACTATCCGTCGGATAGCCGATACTTATAAGCAGAGATTATATCACTTTCCTTTTAACTTATACATTGGACACAACTTATTCATGTCATTGCTGAATCACTTGTTTGATCGAGAGAGCGGTTATTTAGTCAACAATTTTGAACCCATCATGTAAAAGTTATTATTTTTTTTTTAATCATCCATAGAGATTTGTGTAGATATGATATTTACACAATTTACACTTCTTCTCTATCTTTTGTGAGCAAGGTGGTTTTCCAGGAATAATGTTAACAACAGAGCTAGATGAGAAAGACCAACGAGGTATAGGATTTTACATAACTCCTTGGAAAGACCATGCAGGGAATCAAAAGACATAATTTGTAAGACAAAAGTTGAGAGAGAGAGAGAGAGAGAGAGAGGGGGCGAGAGCTGGCTCACCACAAATCCCATTACATCCCATTACATCCCAAGTGAACGATAAAATTGGACAAGTCTGTCCTTCAACATTCCTTTCCCAAAGGTTTCAGTGCCCATATGCTGGTCTCATTCAGATTTTTTTTTTGGAGTCTGAACAGAACATTAGTATTTTACTCATATATATTTTAGATTACAGCAGTTCTTCTCATAAACGAACTAGAATGAAATTAAAGTTATGCTTCTGGTATCAGGGAGACATTCAACACATAAAATATTCGTCATTTGTGGTACTTTAAGTTAAAGGGGAAGTAGATCCATCCTAATATTAAGCTGGTTTCAATAGAAGCAGAAAATGAGAGAAACGGATCAGTGAAAGTTTGAGCAAATTCTGGTTAAAATAAAAAGTTATGAATGTTGGAAGTTGCGATCAATCAAACATAAATTGGCAACAATGTGACAAATCTTGTGAGCCCTCCTCCAATATGCTCTGTACGTAAAATTTAATAAACCTTCATTTTCTTTGTTATTGATGACGGAATATTTTTTTTGTTCCATACATATTTGAAATATATTTGCAATAGTCATATTATTGTTGCATGTATGGTTGAATATTTTCTTGAGGGAAATAAATTAGAATTGGAATTGTATTGACTCTTTGACCCGGCCCTCACGGGGTATGAGAGTACAAACAAACATAAAAGTATAAATAGCAATGCATGACATGTGAATACAATTCTTATACATTATACATAGATAATGACACAAAGATACAAACGATAATAGGTATAATTGTATTGAAGTACAAACATGAACAATGAACCAAGTAGTAAACACAAAGTATATATTCATGTATAATGTAGATAGTGACAATAATAAAATGTATACCGTAAGTATAATGCAGTCTATTTACAAGCTAAATAGTAAACAAAGTAGGCTGTTTCACTATCCTACCACTACAAGTACGTGAAGGTTCAGCTCTAATTGTACTTCCTGAAATGCTTCAACTATCTTCTTTCTCTGTTTTTTGATAAAATTTCAACATATTAAGGCAAGTAAATCTTGCTAAATTCTTCAACTGAGAAGTGCTTCTAGTATCAACAAATTCTGTCATGTGCATAGCACTTGGAAGCTTAGACTTACACAACTTTTTTGATAAATATAAACACATCTCCCTTTGAAAATATGGACAAACAAAAATATAGTGAAATTTATCTCCTATATCAGTGGACAGGCAGAGTGTGCACTGCATATCACAATGTGGTGTGTTCACATCAAATCAACCTTTGTTTACAATTAATTTATGTGATCTACACCGAAACTTACAGAGAGTAAAAGTTTTATTTAGGGTGAGGAAATAGCTTTCAAATATATGGTTGCCTTTAAATATTCTATAATTTGTGCAAATGCGATTTGACCATACTGCATCTCTTCATTCCTGACAAAAAATATCATTTAGTCTCAGTTTTAACAAAGAATTAATATTTAAGCCAAATCAACTATTTGACCAAGCCAAATATTGGATAGACCAGCTTGATTAAATGTGTCTTCAATAAATTTTAACAATGAGCAAGTAAATTCCAAATTTTCATCTTTACGAATGGCAGAAATGAATTATGAAAGGACATATGAATATTTACTATCTTTACCTCTCAAAATTTTTGACCAAAAATTAACTATATAAATGAAATATATCTCAGTTTTTAGTACAGAACAAATAGAAGAGGATATCGAGCTCACAAGATACATCACAGAGTTGCAAATGTGTTCCACTGAATACAACATCAGAAATTCATAACTTTCGTATCTTTAATCTGATATTGCTCAAACTTTCACTAATTTATTTCTCTTATGTTTTCTGGTTTTATTAAACCAACTTAATATCAGGGTGAACTTCCCCTCACGTTGTGATCTTCCACGGTTATAATATTTACTCTTGAAGGCTTTTTTTTTAACACTGTTGAGGCCTTAGTGAAAAGACCATTGATATTCAAGTTCAAGTTCAATTTATTTCTCCACACATGCAAAACATAGGGAGCTACATAAAATAAAATACATACATACATACAATACAATAATAGAACATGTACATTATATATAAAACGACTCCAGTTGGAGCAATATATGTTTTAAAAAGAAAAAAATCAGCAAATGTGGAAGGGGTAGTCAAAAATCAAAAATGAATTGTCGAGGACTACCCCCAATAATAAAAAAAATATATACAATTAAAACTTAAAAGTAAATATATAAGGTAAAATGATGAAGTGGTACCGATAACGAGAAAGAAGAGGGAGAAAAATCAAAGACGGGGGGGGGGGTGCATCTACCTATATGTGAATGTTGTAAAGGATGGGTTACTTAACAGGAATAATCTTAACTTAGCCTTAAATGAATACAATGAAGAACAATTTTTGATGTCAGGTGGAAGATGACTCCATAACATAGGTCCATTGAAGGGTATCCATTTTTGTAAAAAAGAAGTCTTAGCTATGGGTATATGGAAACTATTTGCATTTCTTGTAGCATATGAATGAATAGAAGAGTTCAGTATGAAAAGGTCATCAAAGTCAGGTGGCAAGTTGTTATGTTTGCACTGGAACATGAATTGACCAAGCTGCATAATATATATAGATTTTAAAACTTTAAAATATTCATGCGTTTAAATAGGGGTGCAGTATGTGCTCGGTAGGAAGATTTGGTTATCAAGCGTATGGCTTTCTTTGAAGAACTAAAAGTCTATTCAGAAGGGTTACTGAGCAGTTGCCCCAAACAATATTTGTATACAACAAGTAAGGAAGCAGCAATGTATTATAAAGGTTACATAAGATTGGCAAAGGAAATAATTTATTTACAACATAAAGAATACCTATTGCACTTGAAATCTTGGAGGCAATGTGGTTAACATGTGTCTTCCAGTTTAAGCCTTCATCTACATACATTCCTAAAAAATTTGTTGAACAGACTCTGGATAAATATTCATCATTTAATTGCACATGTAATTCATCAACATCGAAATTGATATTTCTACCTTTAAACACCATATAATTAGTTTTAGTCATGTTGACCTTTAATTTCTTAGCATAAAACCAGCATGAAACCTTCTCCAATTCTGTTTTCAAATCCCTATTCAATTGTCGAATAGATTTACCAGACAAAAACATATTTGTGTCATCAGCAAATAATATAAAGGACAACTTACTAGAAGCATAATGAAGATCATTAATGAATAATAGAAACATTGGGGGGGGGCCAAGGATACTCCCTTCTAAAGGAATTAACGAAAGTAAAATGTACATGAGAAAAGGGAAGAGATGGTAATGGAATTAAATTAAATTAAACACTCACACATACATGTACATCACAATTGTGGATGAACCGCTCACCTTTGATTGTTTTCCTTTCCTTGCAAGTGTTTCAAAAAAACATTGATGGCCGCAGAATGGCATGTGTAGAGAAACTTCCTTCAAGGATGGCATGGAGCATATTATCTCTGCCAGATCAAGTGACAAAGTAGGTCCACATTTTCTCTCAAGCTGAAGTGTAACCTGGATAAAATGACAAAGTAATTACTGATAGGATGCAGAATGTAGATGTTCACTTGGATGTTAGGCATACTATACCTATATGATGAGCAGTTGCCCTACATGTGCTGCTAGAACTACAGAGAGTAAGAGAGAAAAGGAAATAAATAAGGGAACAGGCTGAAGAACTATTGCTATGACATTTCATATCCTATATTCTAATTCCTATTTTTGCGACAGTAGGAATGGCTCATCTTAGTTTACCATGCACTAAACAGAGAATCCTTAAACCAAATAAAAGAAGAGTATACAAGTCAAAGAACAGGTTTCAAAGGAGATTATTTAAGTTCACACCATCTGGTGCCTCATACCTTAATCATTTATAAATGTTAATAGGAATACGATCACTAAATTAAAAGAGTGGATACGGAGCAAAAATATAGTCTCAAGAGTTGCAATATCGATTCCGGTAACCTCAATTATACCCTGTTAAAAGTTTATGAACCAAGAATTGAGACTTCATTTGGGCATGAGATACTTTTTTTGAAGGGATGACAGTGTGCAAACTATTGATGAAGTTTCCTTTCCGAAATGTTTAGCTCATCTAAAAGGTATACCGGTGGATGCACTGTGTATATATTATATGCACGTGCAAGTACATACATGTAGCTTCACTGTAATTGTAAATTGCATGTTCTGAATTCTTTTTTTTTTAATTCCTCTTCCACTAGCATCAGATTCATTTTGCACGCAGTGCTTGTTTTTCCTAATTAGGTCCCTGTCTCTCTCCCAATTCCTTTCAGATTTCATATGCATATTCGGGGTTTCTGCCCAACTGTAACATGTATCATGACGCAAACATCCCCTTAGAAAGAAAAGACATCACATTTACAGGGTTGTTCTTAAGGGATTACCTGCTAATCCCCTTAATCCTATCATAGCCCCTATTCAGGATCTGACAGTTATATTCATGAGCCAAGGGCCAGGGAGTGATCTTCACAGTGTAGTGCACAATGTATAGTTCTGTGGTAGTGCACCATACATGGTAATCCCTTGAAACGGCATTCAAGTAGACCAGTTGACACTATGAACATGACAGACAAAGAAAGCGGACAAAATATACAGTTCCTCAGGTAGACAAAGGAACATCCCTTCACTGCTATTATGTAAACAGGTGAATATGCATGTGACACCTGTTCTACACATTTTACATAATAGCAGTGAAGGATGTTCCTTTGTCTACCTGAGGAACTGTATATTTTGTCCGCTTTCTTTGTCAGTCATGTTCATAGTGTGATACTGTCAGAGGAATTGTTTTATCATTCATTGACTCATGACTGAAAGCTGGTAAAATTAATTGTTAGTGAACTTGGACCCGCCAAATGCACTTACTATACCCTCTCTTGACATTTCTCACCTTCTGTCTACATGAAACCCTGTATTCTTCAATCACTTGTACCTTCTCATATCTTCTATTTTCTCTTCCTCCTTGTTTCTCTAATAATAATATAATATCGAAAATAATATCGCTAGTGATATTCGTTTGTCTCGCAATGTGGTCAATAAGGAATCTAAAAGATCACGACGTTTCGTATGCTACTGCTATACTTCGTCAGGTGATAAAAACTGTTGTAAGCAAGGGTCTTTTATACTTTACGGGAGGACCGTAAAGCGGTCTAAAATTCGATCGATAATTGGAACAATAACGCCCAATGCCTATTGGTCGACGCACACGGTGATCGACCAATCACCAAGGCCGCTGGTTCGGCCGCTGGTTCGGCTGATGCACCAGGCCTATTGGCCGACGCATACGGTACTCGACCAATCAACGGGCCGCTGGCTCGGGCCGTCTGCTGAATGGAATCGACCGTTGTTGGCTGGCAGGACGGCGAGTGTCATGGCGGCGTATCGTCCGCATCCAAAATTCAGGGATATCGATCCCGTTGTCTCTGTTGAAATTAGGGGGTTTTCGTTTGTCACGTCGACATAGTCGACGTCAAATATGCGACGTCATTTCGGCGATCTGCGCATGCGTCGGGTCGTCTGGCGTCGTCAGGCCACATTTGCGAACCCGTTCATCGATGATTTGAGGTTCATCAGAAAACTAGTGACCCGTCGTCAGAATGACGTCATCTTGCTACATCGCAGCGTAAATCAGAAAGTAAAAACAGAAAGAGAAAGTGATAGAATGATTAAAAAAGCAAAGAATAACATAAGAGAAGATGATAGAAGGAAAAAACAGAGACTAACATAAGGAAAGACAGAAAGAGAAGGTGAAAGAAGGGAAAAACAAAGAATAACATAAGGAAAGACAGAAAGAGAAGGTGAAAGAAGGAAAAAACAAAGAATAACATGAGGAAATACAAAAAGAGAAAGTGATAGAAAGATAAAAACAAAGAATAACATAAGAGAAGATGAAAGAAGGAAGAAACGAAGAATAACATAAGGAAAGACAGAAAGAGAAGGTGAAAGAAGGGAAAAAACAAAGAATAACATAAGGAAAGACTGAAGAGAAAGTGAAAGAAGGAAAAAACAAAGAATAACATAAGGAAAGACAGAAAGAGAAGGTGAAAGAAGGAAAAAACAAAGAATAGCATAAGGAAATACAAAAAGAGAAAGTGATAGAAAGATAAAAACAAAGAATAACATAAGAGAAGATGACAGAAGGAAAAAACAAAGAATAACATAAGGAAAGACAAAAAGAGAAAGTGATAGAATGATAAAAACAAAGAATAACATAAGAGAAGATGAAAGAAGGAAGAAACGAAGAATAACATAAGGAAAGACAGAAAGGGAAGGTGAAAGAAGGGAAAAACAAAGAATAACATAAGGAAAGACAGATAGAGAAAGTGAAGGAAGGAAAAAACAAAGAATAACATAAGGAAAGACAGAAAGAGATGGTGAAAGAAGGAAAAAACAAAGAATAACATAAGGAAATACAAAAAGAGAAAGTGATAGAAAGATAAAAACAAAGAATAACATAAGAGAAGATGAAAAAAGGAAGAAACGCTGAATAACATAAGGAAAGACAGAAAGTGAAGGTGAAGGAAGGAAAAAACAAAGAATAACATAAGGAAAGACAGAAAGAAAAGGTGAAAGAAGGAAAAAAACAAGGAATAACATAAGAGAAGATGATAGAAGGAAGAAACAAAGAATAATATGAGGAAAGATAGAAAGAAAAATGATAGAATGATAACAACCACAATAACATTAAGAAAGACAGAAAGGGAAAATGATAAAGAATAGACAATGGAAAGATAGAAGAGAAGAAGAAAGAAGGAAAAACAAAGAATAACATAAGGAAAAAAGAGAGAGTATAATAGAATAATAAACGAAGAACAAAATAACAAGTGAAAGAAGGAGAAATTGAATAAGCGTGCGGGGGCCATTACGTCATCGTGTAGAGAACGGGTGTCGACTTAAAACGAAAAGGGTTATAAGGTAGTGAACAGGACGGGTGTCTGACGCCAATTCGCATCGATAGAGGACGTGAACGCCGTCCTCGTCCACACAAACGAAAAGCCCCTATTATTAGGATTGAGACGGATATTGATAGCTTCTTTTACCCTCCGTGTATACCAATGCCGTTCCTGGGAAAGGCACTGAACCCCGTCCCAGTCTGGTTGATGCTGGTTGTCCCAAGCATGTTCGGCTACGGCTGAGTTGTCAGTTCGACGGAGTCTGACGTCCCTCTTATGCTCAGTGATTCTTTCTTTTATCGGACGGGCAGTTTCACCGATGTAGGATCTATCACATCCTTTACAAGGGATGTTGTACACAATGCCGTCCCGTCTATGTGGAGGAATTGGATCCTTGGGGCGTGTAAGTTGTTGACGTAGGGTGGTATCTGATCTGAAAACCGTTCGAATGCCATGGCTCTCTAGGCGGCGCTTGAGTTGTTGGGAGACCCCATCAATGTACGGCAAGACTGTAAAAGTCTTGTATACCTTCTGATCCCTGGGTTCCGACGATCTATTCTTGGTATTGTGTATAAAACGGCGTGGGTAACCGTTGAGACTCAGGGCACTGCGAACACGGGTCCGTTCTGTGCATGGCTGTTGTGGACTTGTCACAATGCGTGAAGCTCTGTCAAATAGACATTTCACTAGACCTCTCTTCACCGATATGGGATGGTGAGAGTCAAACGCTATGTACTGGTCTGTGTGGGTAGGCTTCCTATAGACTGAGGTGGAGAGCCTATGGTTGTCGTGTCTATGAACTAGAGTGTCTAAGAATGCTATCTTCCCTTCACACTCTATCTCTGATGTGAACTGGATGGTTGGTTCAAGGCTATTCATGTGTTTAAGTAGCTTATCTGTTTCAGAGATGGGAACTATGATGAAGGTGTCATCTACGTATCTCTTCCAAACACGAGGCATATAAAAGACCCTTGCTTACAACAGTTTTTATCACCTGACGAAGTATAGCAGTAGCATACGAAACGTCGTGATCTTTTAGATTCCTTATTGACCACATTGCGAGACAAACGAATATCACTAGCGATATTATTTTCGATACTATATCCGCAATGAGTAATATATTTAGCATACTATTTCTCTCTCTCTTCGTCTGTCTCCTGTCTGATCTGCGCTCATAATCTCCATGAATCGTTTTTGTGTGGTCTCTTTCTTTCTCTCTTTCCAATTCCATTTCCTTTTCCTTTTCCCTTTCTTCAAAATGGTAATTGGTATCTTACTAACTTTTAAGATAGTTTAATTATAGCTGAATGAACCGCCCTTGTATACAAACCGCACCCCTCTGTTTCGTCAGCCGCAAAACAAAAACAAAATGTGTTAAAATTTGTTGATGTTACAGGTTTTTATGGCAAAAAGTAAGCCGGCGGAATGACAGAAATGAATGAGGAAAATGAGTGCCTTTATCCCCTGCGCTAGAGAGAGAGAAGAGAGAAAAAAGAAAAAAGAGATCGCAGAAGAGAGATAAGCGAAAACATTGAAATATCGCTGATGTTACAGGCTTTCATGATAAAAAGTAAGACGACGGACAAAAGAAATGGTTGAAGAAAACGAATGCCAATATCATCAGCGATTGTGAAGAAAAAAAGGAGATAGATCGCGAGTGAGAGATAATGAAAAACAATAGAATATCGCTGATGTAACAGGCTTTCATAATAAAAAGTAATCCGAAAGAAATGATTGAAGAAAATGAATTCCAATATCACCAGGCGCTTAAGAAAAAAAAAAAAAAAATAGATCGCAGGGGACAGAGTAGCGAAAAAAATCAAATATCACTGATGTTACAGGCTTTTAAGACAAAGAGTTAGCTTACGCAATGACAGAAAAATGATTGAAGAAAATGAATGCCAATATCATCGGCGCTTGAGAAAAATAAAATAGAAATAGATCGCAGGAGAAAGAGAAGCGAAAACAGATATATATCTCTGATCTTACAGGCTTTTATGACAAAAAGGTAAGCTGACGGAACGAAAGATGATTGAAGAAAAATGAATTCCAATATCACCAGGCGCTTGAGAAAATAAAAGAGAGATAGATCGCAGGGGACTGAGTAGCGAAAAATAATTATATATCAGTGATATTAAAGGTTTTTATGACAAAGAGTTATCCTACGCAATGACAGAAATGATTGGAAAAAATTAATGCCAATATCATCGGCGCTTGAGAAAACGAAAGAGAAATAGATCGCAGGGGAGAGAGTCGCGAAAAACAATTAAATATCCTGATGTAACAGGCTTTTATGACAAAAAGTAAGTTGACGGAATGAAAGAAATGACTGAAGAAAAGGAATGCCAATATCACCAGGCGCTTGAGAAAATAACATAGAGATAGATCGCGGGAGAGATAAGCAAAAACAAATAAATATCTCTGATGTTACAGGCTTTTATGACAAAAAGGTAGTCGACGGAACGAAAGAAATGATTGAAGAAAATTAATGCCAATATCATCGGCGCTTGAGAAAATAAAATAGAAATAGATCGCGGGAAAGAGAGAAGCGAAAACAAACAAATATAGCTGGTCTTACAGGCTTTTAGGTCAAAAAGGAAGCCGACGCAATAACAGACAAGATTAAAGAAAATGAATGCCAAAATCATCGGCGCTTGAGAAAATAAATTAGAAATAGATCGCGGGAAAGAGAGAAGCGAAATCACATATCGCTGACGTTACATGCTTTCATGACAAAAAGGAAGCCGACGGAACGAAAGCAATGATTGAAGAAAATTAATGCCAATATCATCGGCGCTTGAGGAAATAAAATAGGAATAGATCGCGGGAAAGAGAGAAGAAAAAACAAATAAATATCGCTCCTGTTACAGGCTTTTACGACAAGAAATAAGCCGACGAAACGAAAGAAATGAATATACTCTGTGCTACCACATGATTAGAAGCAAGAAGTCCCTCCCCTTGTCGAGTGAACACTATTAACTCTCAACTCTTTTTTTTTCTCTGTCACTCTCTCTGTCTCCATCCCCCTATCCCCCCCCCCCTCCCCCCCCCCCCATCTCTCTCTCTCTCTCTATCTCTCAAGGCCAACTCGGGTTTTAAATCCTTTGACATCACTTTTGGAGTAGGGGCTGCCTGAGCGGAATCTAAACCCTCGACTCTTCTCTCTCCCTCTCCCTTTTCACGGCCAACTCGGGTTTTACTAAACCATTGGCATCACTTTTGGAGTAGGGATGTACAGATTTGTACGTGGCGGCGGGCCACTGTTCGCAGGCGAGGGGCTTAACTCTCCACCCTTCTCTCTTTCTCCCTCTCCCACGGCCAACTCGGGTTTTACTAATCTATTGGCATCACTTTTGGAGTAGGGATGTACAGATTTGTACGTGGCGGGCCACTGTTCGCAGGCGAGGGGCTTAACTCTCCACCCTTCTCTCTCTCTCTCCTTCTCTCACGGCCAACTCGGGTTTTACTAATCCTTTGACATCACTTTTGGAGTCCATTGCAGCTCGCAAGCGAGGAGGCCTGAGCGGAATCTAAACTCTCGACCCTTCTCTCTTTCTCTCTTACGGCTAAGTCGGGTTTTAATAATTCGTTGACATCACTTTTGGAGTAAGAGCTGTTCCATACGTGTCCAATGTTATATTTCTTCCTTCAAGCTTAGCGAAATGATTTCTAGATTTATTTTATTAGTTCACTTTACATAGACTAACAATTCAATCTAAAGATAACCCTAGTACTTCTGGTAAGAGGTTCCTAAAACGGCACAAAATAATGTAGAGAGGGTTTAGGTTATGAAGTAATAACTCGGGTACCAACACATCATTTTTTATTTCTCTTCTATCTTCTCAAGCGCCTAGTGATATTGTCATTCATTTTCTTCAATCTTGTCTGTCATTGCGTAGGCTTCCTTTTTGTCATAAAAGCTTGTAACATCAGCGATATTTAATTGATCTTACAGGCTTTTATGACAAAAAGTAACCCGACGGAAGGAAAGAAATAATTTTTGAAGAAAATGAATGCCAATATCATCGGCGCTTGAGAAAATAAAATAGAAATAGATCGCGGGAAAGAGAGAAGGGAAGTCATATATTGCTGATGTTACAGGCTTTTAGGTCAAAAAGGAAGCCTACGCAATAACAGACAAGATTGAAGAAAATGAATGCCAAAATCATCGGCGCTTGAAAAAATAAAATAGAAATAGATCGCGGGAAAGAGAGAAAGGGATGTTACAGGCTTTCATGACAAAAAGGAAGCCGAAGGAACGAAAGAAATGATTGAGGAAAATGAATGCCAATATCATCGGCGCTTGAGAAAATAAAATAGAAATAGATTGCGGGAGAGAGAGAGAAGGGAAGTCAATTAAATATCGCGGCAATCTTACAGGATTTTATGACAAAAAGGAAACCTACGCAATCACTAACAAGATTGAAGAAAATGAATGCCAAAATCATCGGCGCTTGAAAAAATAAAATAGAAATAGATCCCAGGAAAGAGAGAAGGAAAGTCACATATCGCTGATGTTACAGGCTTTCATGACCAAAAGGAAGCCGACGGAACGAAAGAAATGATTGAAGAAAATAAATGCCAATATCATCGGCGCTTGAGAAAATAAAATAGAAATAGATCGCGGGAAAGAGAGAAGCGAAAAAAACAAACATCGCTGGTCTTACAGGCTTTTATGACAAAAAGTAAGTCGACGGAACGAAAGAGTGGTATTGCTATGGTATTTATTTCCTTAAATGATTTATTTTGTCCGTCGGCTTACTTTTTGTTATGAAAGCCTGTAACATCAACTTTTTTTTTGCTTCTCTGTTTCCCGCGATCTATCTATATATTTTTATTTTTTAAAGCGCTAGTGATATTAGCGTTCATTTTCTTCAATCATTTCAAGCTATGCATGACATCAATTTTCAGAGTGATTTTTGCCCCTTTTCAATTTTTCTTTATCTTGAAATATTGCACGTATGTTTTGGGTGGCCAAACTCGGGGCATCTCATAGCCCGATTTTGAGAGTGGGACGTCTTAGATGCCATTTCATATTCTGCATTATAATGTATCGCACTACATGCATCACGTATTAGTATTAAGCATGTAAGTCCATAGGCCAAAGTGTATGGAAAGTTGGAAACTATACGTGTGTTATGACGTGTTACTGGCATTTACATCTGCTCAAGGAAATAGAAATGCTGGCATCAATGCATGCATATCGTTATACGATCGTAGAGAAAAGAGAAGAGAAAATTGGTTGGTATAATGGGCCATGCAGAAAATAGGACATGTGCTAGTCGAGATGCACCCATCCATAATTATACTGTTGTACTGTAAGAAAACTGCAAAAGACATTAAAGTAAGAACTTGTACAAAAATGGATGAACTAATTTTGTTCATCAAACTGTGATTAAACTTACCACATGTGGTTCAATGAAAGCATATCCAGCTACAGTGTGTGCTGTCATGCCATCGGATATGGTCAGTGTAATTTCCTTTGATGAAACCCTGTCCTTCACCAAGGCTGCTACATCTGGGTCCTGACTCTCAAAGGCTACATCAACAATGAAAGAAAACTCTCCACCTACATCTTTGTAGTATTCTTGTATCACTAATGAATGAACACGTAACTCTCTACCTACATTTATGTCTAGTCCCTGAAGCATAGAGTTCAGTACGTGGGTTGCAATACTTTTGTTTTGTGACACAGTGAAGTACAGAAGATACCTAAACTCCTCCTTCCTTGGCAGCACTACTTGCTCAATCAGTCTGTGGAATTCATTACGATCTGATTCATACAGGGAAGCAAGATGAACTCCAGCCATGTACTCCTGAAACAATTTGTGAGGGAAGAAGACTGGCAATTGCACATGAGCATCCCTCTTATGTATGTCGATGCTACTGGTAGTTCTGTCCTCCTGAGACAAAATCCCGACCCGACAGGCAGTTTCCTTGGATTCTGGGCAAATTTGGAAATCATCTTCACCGAAAATCAAGGTATTTTCCAGCAGACCATTGAGGGCCTGTTTGGCAATCGGTCCAAGGAGCTCATCAATTTTTTTCAAATAGGAAAGAAATGAGGGGCTGCCTACTTTCTTAGCCTTTTTCTGAGCATAATGTTCTTTCAGAAAGGCAATCATTTCTTTGAATATCTGAGAAAAAGATTTCAGTGATTTCATTTCCTTTAGTTTTTGCTCATCAAGTTCTTTCCACATAAGACACAACATGGCTACGTATATAGGATAGTGGGCCATGTTTTCAGATATGACATCATTCTCACTGGTGAACTGGATAAGCTGATTTGCTTTATCATCATTCTTTGGAAAGTATTTGTGAATGTAATCTGACAAATTCTCTCTGTTGAAACCCTCAACACGAATGAATGTGTAGAGCTTCATTAGATCACCATCTGATCTAATCTCTATTGCTCTCCATGGGCGAGTGGTCACCAAGACTGGGCAAGAGGCAAGTTGATCTGAACAAAGAATCTCTACAAGTCCAATATCACCAGTCTCAGATGAGCTTCCACATGACACTGAGGAGGTGACACTTGGCTGTGATGGCTGAAGTTGCATTTGATCAGTAGGCTGTGATTCGAAAGATTTTGTCTTCATGATTTTGAAACTGACTTCATCTAGCCCATCGAATGCAATGAATACCTTGTCAGGATTTGACCGGATATACTCAGTAATCTGAGAAACTGTTGCTGGATTGTTTTTGGCCAGATAAGACTTTACAATCTCGCCAATAGTGTGTTGCTTAAATTCACGTAGAGGAACTATCAACACCCATACAAAGTGACTGAAATGTCTCCCTTCAACCCAGTCCCAGGCAATCTTAGCACAGAATGTAGTTTTTCCAGCCCCTGCCTCTCCCTGAACCATGATCCGCTTGGGGAACTCTCCATTGACTTTGAGATCAAGGATATCATTGTAATCTAGCATTCGCTTGTCTGTCCCATGTTCTTCTAGTAAGACAAGATTAGTATACATGTCGTCAAACTGCACAGTGGAAGCAGGATTGAGAGGATCAGCTCTGATCTTACAGAGAGTTGACCTATACTTGAACTTGAAATCCTTTGCACACCGCTCAACCAGTTCAGGAGAAAGTGGTTTGGTCTGAGATTCAGCTGAAGAAGGTTTGGTCTGTGATTCAAGCAGTCTTGATGGTCCTCCTAAAAATACAAAATCCATATTCATATGATTACACATAAACATATTTTGATACATCGGAAATGATTGTAAAGACCTGAGGCTAATAGTATGACATACAACTATTTGCATGTAGTCAAAGACACAAAGTCCTACATGTTTGTCTGAATTAATATGACTTCATTCAATTTTAAAGGGATCCGGTAACTCTGTCTCAGATTCTGAAACAAAATTCTGGATTTAGCTCATGATGCAATGATAATTATAAACCTTTAGGTCAGTCAGGAACCCCATGACTTTTACAAGCCGATCGCCTGTCTGATTATCAAGATATTTATGATTGAAATTACAAATTTTGAAAAACATTCGCCTGACGGTTTTCATAACACTACAGTCTATTGGGGAAAACGAGTATGGTAAAACCGGTCACTTAAAGATTTTTACTTTTTTGAGGCACTTCTTGATCATTTTGAAACGCAATTTTTTTAGGGCTTCAATATTACACCATATCACAGACACTGATAACACGTAGGGCCGTGTATCTCAACTTTAACATTGTTAAACGATCCCTTTAAGGGCATTTAGAATCTGACTAATTTGTGTATACATGTATATGTACTTGTAGATGAATTTATTTTTCCTAGGACATTTCAGCAATGCAGAGGTTCCGTGACAATCACACATCTGATTTTGAGGAAAAAAAACAAGACAAACATGATTGCATCTCCAGTATGACTCTGCGTAAATTCAGTTAAATGATCAGGGCTTGAATCAATCTTTAAATATCAAAATGAGAACAAAAGGCCTATATATACATATACATAAATACATGTTGATTGATCTTTACAACCTTTGACCTTTGACCTGACAATCCAACATCGATCACTTGTCTCCCTATGGTGGCGCATACCATATGTAGTTTTTTTTAAATAAATTTTCCAGCTACAATAGCATAAACTAAATATTGATATGGTGATAATCGTTTCATTTTGCTGACTTTTGACCTTTTTAACCCGAAACATAAAGGCCCGAATTCACAAAGGAGGTTTGCCGACAATTAAACCTAGGTTTATGTGTGTCATATGACGCGTTTCAAACCTAGTTTTGTACAAACCTTGGTTTGAAACGCGTCGTCATGACGCACAGAAACCTAGGTTTGTTGACAAACCTCCTTTGTGAATTCGAGCCAAACAGTTTGTCATTATTAATTTATGCATACCAACACCAAATTTGAAATTCATGGCTCAAACCGTTCTTGAGACATTTCAATAATGGAGCTAAAACCCTAAAAATTAATTAAATTTGACCCTCATGGCCCTTGTCCTTTGAAACTTATCCCAACATTTAATCACTCCATCTCACTTTGGTGATGCATGATAACACCACGCTTGAAGTTCATTCCTCAAGTGGTTCTTGACATATCATGAGGCTATAACCTGTAATTTCCTCTTTGACCCACTAACACCCAAATCCAATCAAGATTATCTGCCTATGGTGATACATACTATCAATAAGTTTGAAGTTCATACCTCAAGTGGTTCTTGAGATATCGCAATAGCAAAAAAATGTAGGACGGATGGACAGACAATCCCCAAAACATATTTTATCCGGCACCACCTTTGGTGGGTGGATGCATAATTACAGTTATCATAATGGTATGATGCGAAAGAATATATTTTGTTTGTAGAACATGTGCACATAAAGAAAGCTGGCATACATTGATTTCTGCTGTCACTAAAAGTACTTGAACTATATTGGTGTCCAGAAATATCTAGGATTAACAAGTTAAATTAGGGAATTATAAAAACATGCATATAGGGCCTGATAACAATTTACACATCTGTAAATTGTGGCAAATGTATAGAAACAGAGCACTCACTATCTCTATGGTAAAAACTGCAGTTTTATGCACAGTTTTCTATATGTCTTCTGGTGTAAGAATTAGTATCTGTTTACCTGTGCTGTTGGGAGTTGGAGGTTCATTGAGTAATTTGTCCGATAAGCCACCCAAGTCAATCTCTCGAAGTGCATCTGCCAAAAGCTGTCGTCTGTTTGAGTGTGGAGGTTGCTGCTTGACCTTCCATTTCATGAATACTCGCAAGAATGCATTGGAATAATTATTCGACATCTGGATCAGGATTGCCTGTATCTGAGCTGAGGGGATCCCTAGAGATATCCCTACAGCATCGTAGTAAGATGGAGGGATATCATGAGCCAGCTTCAGGAACTCCATATCACTGACAGTACTGTAAAATGGATAATAAATCAATTGGGAACGATAGGATATTTGTTAGAGAGCATCCTATTGGCTGATAAGCTATCATGTGACACTTAACAATTTGTATTATGTGCTCGAGCATGCAATACAAGAGCCTGCGGATGTCAAAATACATTGACAGTGATATTAACAGTTGAAACAGTTATGCAACCTTGGTTTCACTGGGTCACAACATGGCACATATTGTTTTGTTTTGTGCTTGCCCAACACAGCAGTAGTCGCCATATTGTGTCCAACTGCAATCGGGTTGGCCAAACTCTGTGTATAGATGGCTCTGGGCAAGGTAAGGATAATCATTCCAAAGAAAGCAGAGTCTGGCAGTATAATACAATAATGATGGTGATAGTAATACAAAATAATATAAGAAGAAAAGGATTACTACTACTTTTAAGAATAATAATAATAAGGCCAAATAACAAAAATAAGGTGTTTCTTTTCCGACTTAGGAGACAGGGCATTACTTACTATTTACTATTTTGCCATTTTTTCCAAGATGGCTGTCATGCTAATTATAGCTGGCCAAGCCTATTTATTGTCAGATATAGTGCTTTGTGAGTATACTGATGCAATGTATGACAAAACAAATGATTTGTATCACTTTAGAAGCTTTTAAAACAAAATGTACATATCCAAGGCTTCTTTTTTTGTGAGTGGCTATATTTGTGTGGCTTTTTGGGGGCCGTTTTTCTTCTATAAAAATAATGTTTAAATTATTATTATTACTAAATTAGATGATGATAATCATGATGATGATTATTATTATTATTATCATCATCATATTTATTTTCAATATCAAGCATAGTCAATATAATTGGCTTACCAGTCGTGTTGGGTTGTGGAGTTAGCCAACCTTTTGTGAAAACATGCCCCTTTTATTTACAAAATGTCGGGGGCTAATGTTTGTGAAATAAACCCCTCCCATCTACAAATGGTCTGGCATAATTTACACAACAATTTGTGAAAACCCTACAGCAAATCTATGAAAGATTGCATCCTGAACGTGCATCTTTAAATGATCTTTTCTTTCAAGAAAGGTTGTGTAACACAACGACCCGACCAGACGCGACGACCCGATGAATCGAAGTAAGCCAGTATATGCATACCTTTCTGCAGTGTCAGGACCTGGATTGGTTTCAACGTCACCAGATCTCATCAAGAGGATCAGGAGCAGATAGAGAAGGCAAAATCCATCCATGGTGTAAGATGTCCTACTCATTCAACAGAAGTTTAGTTCTTTGGAAATTGGTGATGACATAGGCAACAGTACCTGAAGAAGAAAAACATCTACATTATGTACATGAAACAGATGGAATAAAGATCCTTGGGAGAGAGTTTCAATTCACTTCACCATCGTTCTATCATTTTCGTCCTACCATTCCTTATGTTATTCTTTGTTTGTCTATCTTTCATCTTCTCTTTTGTCTTTTTATTATCTATTCTTTATCATTTTCTCTTTCTGTCTTTCCTAATGTTATTCTTTGTTTCTTCCTATTCTTATGTTATTCTATGTTTTTTATTATTCTTTGTTTCTTCCTTCTATCACCTTTTCTGATGTAATTCTTTGTTTTTATCATTCTATCACTTTTCTCCTTCTGTCTTTCCTTATGTTATTCTTTGTTTTTTCCTTTGGTGGTTGGAAAAAAAGTGGTTGTTTGTTGTTAGACGCCACAAAGAAGTTGCAATTTGAGAGTGATGGCATGTTGTTGGAGGGGTGAGTAGGCAATTGATGGTAAAAGATATGCGCAGAGTGCGCTAGGTGACGTAAGCAATTGGAGCGTTTTAAATATCTAAATCACCTTTCATACAAAGCCAAAAGGGGGGGGGGGGGAATAACTGATCTTTACATCAACAGAGCTACCAAGTAGTGCTGTAGCCGAACCGCCGAACCGAACGGAAGTTCGCCGAACATGGCACTTCCGAACCGAACTGAACGCAAAGGCCTGGTTCGGATGTTCGGCAGAAAAATGTAAACGTTTTTGCAAGCTAATAAACTTGTCATTTTGTACCTAATTTTCATGTCATGATTGCTCATTTTATATTTACTTTTTTCCCCATTTTCCGCCTTTGTGATTTATGCCTGTCCAATGGTGGGCGCGACTTCACTGGTGCCATTTAAATCCCAAATCCTGACCACGCTACGTCGCGATCGCAAGCCATAAACAAGAATACATGTGCGTGATCAAAACAAGTTCAGCTCAAACCCATTCAACAAAAAATTAATATTTTAATTGTAATAATATCGGACAAATTTTACAATATAAATAATGAAATAAATATATATTATAGTATGGGTATTTATTTATTCAGGAAAAATAGGGATTTTATATTTTTCCTATTGAAAATAAAAACTTATAAAAAACAATTATTGACGAGCCTGAGTCTCTATTCAAGATGGCAGCTTTCATGACTCTAACATTAGACAACAACCGTCTCAGAAAATCTTTAAAAAATACCATTTATTGACAAATTGAAAACATGATTCTTTTAAAATTGAAAATAAAACACGATTCAAGACGGAAATACGAAATGTAAGTAGTATTTTTCTTCACAAATAATTACGTTTAGAGCAGTTTTTTAATGTGAAATTCGTGCTGGTCGGAAGCAGTGTGCAGAAGTCCTCCATGCTGGTCGGGCCCGGCAGGCTGGCCGGCCCGCCCCAGTGCCAACAGCCATGGCTATAACGCTGCTTGCTATTATATTACCGAACCCCGAACCGAACCAAGTTCGGGTGAAAAGTTGCCGAACTCTGCCGAACCGAACACGAACATAGCGTCTGACTTACAGCACTACTACCAAGTGTCATGCATTATGCGAGACAGTCACGCATTGAGGGTCTGAAAACGCTGTCACGCATGACAACCATTTTTGTCACGCGTAAGGGCCAGACTGGAAAGAAGAAGAAAAAAAGAAGGTAGTAATTGCTAGAGTACGTACTGGCCGACCGCCTCGAGGCCACAGCTAGCTCCTCGCAGCATTCGTGTACGTATATCTCATGGACGTAGCATGCATGCTGGCCGGCTATTAGTATTACGTAATGTCACGTGCGCACAATTTCAAAACGCACACTATACGTACGCTATACCCTTGCCCTCGGAACGCGAGTCATGAAAATGGCATTCATAGCTGATCTTTGAACTTGGCATCGCTCCATCAAGTGCAAGAATTTTTTGAAACATTACACTATTTACAGACTTAGAAAAAGGAAGACAAGAAATTAAGAATTAAATTAACACAGACACTGTCACGCCTCGTGAGATCAAAATTATTGGAAAAGAAAGATGGACCTTGGAAGACAGATAGACCTGGGCTGAAATCTCGACTGCAGATCTCTGCATTTTTCCAGTACATCCGGTAATGAGGTTATAAGTTAATAAGGGGGTAGAAAATGAGATCAATGCCATCAATACACATTGTCATTACATTACCACTGCGCGTTGTTGGTGTGTGTGCGGACACCATCATACCACCAGGCCAGGGAGATCTCACCGTGGCCTGAATCATTAGTGAATCATGAATGCATAGTTATACAACTAACATTTTTTATTTGAAATAGACAAACCTTGTTTTAGTCTCATCAGGTTTGCAAAGACATCATGTCGTCGTCTTCAATCTAAATCTACTGCTACTGAAGAAACATCGGATCTTAAAAAAGGCTAAAAAAACATGCTGAATCGAACCCGGAAGCGAGATGGTGCGGAGCGGCAGTGCAGTACCGGCCGGGTAAGTGCACATTTCTGGCAGAAAAATGGCGAATGGGTGAGTCGCGCGGGATAGGGACAAATATAGAAACTGAGCGAATGAAGGGGGGAATCCCCGGCTGCGCGTTTTCTTCTATCTGAACTACGTTCGCGCGGGGTACGTACAGTGTTGGTGTTGACAGTCTTGGTGTAGACCTTTTGAGGGATTGGTCGACCAAGGCTTCGCTACAAGGATACGATAAAGCGGAGGCAAATTGAAATCAAGACTTAGACAACTGCTGCAGGCCAGCGAGATGTGGAGAACATAGAGTAAAGTAAAGCACTGTAAAGTGAAAATGAAGGCGGTCACAGACAGCTACTACAGACCTTTTGTAAGATTTTTATTTTTATTTTTTTTAATTTTTTTATCATAAGATAAAAATCAACGACATCGCATATTTACAATAATCAATAAAGTAAATGGATGTATACAGAACACGGTAGTCGGGTACAACACAGGACAACACAACACAAAACAGCACAACACAAATGCCTCATTCTAGTCAGTTACATTTTGTCCCGGCATTTTGTACAGTAAGGCTCACCTTGACATGCATCAACGTTTAATATCATGTAAGAAAACCGAGACTGGACTCGTCAAGGAGATGCTCCACTGAAATACAGTAATATTAACAATAGAATAACATAATTGACAATAAGGAGGTACACAGTTTATTAAATACCAAGGGACCAAAATTCTACAAGAAAAAAAGTGTCCATTTCCTAAAGTGGGAGCTCAGTTTACCTTTCTTCTCTGCTTTTTTAAAATTCAATTTTCTGTTTCATATTTAAAAAAGAAAGAAAGCCCTGGAAATTCAATATAATTATCTCTTGATATTTACATCGAATGATATAAAATTTTGATATAAAATTTGAGGCACAGGAATACAAAATTAATACAAACATCATGCCTGCCACCACTACCAAAAATATATGAGCGAACTCAAAGTACAGCGTTGTCTCCTTCGTCATATTATCAATATAATCTGTAAGCTTTTTCCATATTGTGCAACTACGTACTGTGCATTTACTGTAAGAAAGCTACAAGGGGAATCATATTGACTGATATATATTCTTGAAACAAATCTTCTTTTAAATATCTAGAGCAGGCCTTCTCAACTGGCGGCGCGCGCGCCACTCGTGGCGCTTGCGCTCAGTCAGAGTGGCGCGCGGCTGTTCCAAAAAATTAATAAAAAATTAAAAGTTAAAAGTTAAAGAAAGAACACATTAAAAAAATATATTTTAAATTAAAAAAAACTCAGAAAATCAAAAAGTCGCAGTCGAAGTTGAGCCCAAAATGTAAGCAAGCCATTTTGTTTGTTTGATTTTCACTTCATTTTGACATTTCCGTGTTTATTGCACAAAATAACTACATATGGATTAACTTCCAGTGTAGATTTTAGCCAGGAATTGTACTAATTATTTCACATCAATATGAAATTATGATTGATGTTTTTATGGAACAAAAGGTGTTAAAAATGCCACATCTGGGCCTCAAAAAAGCCCTAAAATCCACTAGCTTCCGGGGGCTTTGCCCCCTGGACCCCACCCGGTATCGGTTCGGTCGCTACGCTCCCTCGTAACACAGTAACCAAACATACAGGTTGGCACTTCAACTCAATTAATTTTGTTTTGGCGCTTCTAATAAACTAGTTGAGAAGGCCTGATCTAGAGTCTTATATACGATATCATTAATTTGCAAAAGGCCGCGCGGAATATTACCCCTCCCCCCTCCCCGAGGATAATTACCCGCACACCCCTGAAACAGGGTTGTACTTGGGGAGTAATTTTCCGCGGAGTAATTTTCAGGGGGGCGATTGTCCAGGAAAAAAATAATGCTACCCCCCCCCCCTGCTTATTCACCAGCTGGTTGATATTCCCCGCCAACTATTTTCTCACGAATTGGGCAAAACAAAATAAAAAGTAGTGCAGCTTACCCCCCCCCCCCCCACCCCCCCCCCCCCCCCCCCCCCATCTCCCCGCTTTTTCACCAGCTGTCAGATATTCGCCTCTAAATAATTGTCACGAATTGGTGACATAAAAATACTGCTCTTTATCCCCCTTATCCCCGCCCAGGCGCGCCGGAAGCAGTTTGGATTGGAGGGGGGGGGGGGGGGGAGGGGGGAACATTCCAGGGAGCTCACCTTCCAGGGACAGTGCGTAATGAGCAAAACGTTTGGAAGGAGGGGGGGGGGCAGAAGAAAAATCTGCATCACTCTTACACTTTACATGCAGGCCCTGCGGAACGTTTTTCAAAGTGGAGTATTAAAGATTAGGTAGAGCGTAAATTGGCGTGGGGTCATGGCCTGAGCCCAGGCAAGGGATCAAGGGGCTGAGCCCCGGAAGCTCAGGGCTTTTAGGTATTTAAATTACGGTCAGATAAGCATATTTAGATACCTAATATGTGACACTGGCAGGTCACTAATTGCGGGGAGTCCAGGGGGCAGAGCCCCAAAAGATCAGATGTTTAGGTATTTAATTACGGTTAGATGAGCATCCAGGGTCCCTCTTTAAGGCCACTATGGTCCGGGGTAGAGCCCCCTGTAGCTCAGAGCTTTTAGATATTTAACTACGGTCAGATAAGCATCCAGGGGCCTGCCTTAGGGCCGTTGATGGGGTCCAGGGCACTGGTGTACTGTGGGGGGGGGGCTTGGGGGGCGCCAGCCCCCCCCCCCCAATAAAATTGAACCATGACTTATTTTCAATTCCATATACAAGTGATGTATAAATGTTCGTG